>CM051387.1:69391-113674 GCA_028015245.1 Cardamine occulta | reverse complement strand
CATCATCAAGAGTGCTAAAAGGTGAATCTAAGCCTTTGATGAAGTTTCATCACTAAACCTCTACAAAGCCTAAAATGGCTCTTTGTATTGGATCTTGAACATCTCAAAGCAGTTGTAAGAGATCCAAGTCCTTTTGTTACAGTTCAACGCTTCTATTCACTCTTATTTGTATCTTGAAGGTTCATAACTCTTTTTTTAGGTATGCACGCTAAAAAATTACCAAATCCATGTCAATGAAACCATTGATTCTTCATATTCACATCAATAGGTGTTATTTAAGCCTCCATATGTGTCTTCTGCTACAACCCTCCATATTCACCATTAGAAACTCTTATGTGATTCTAACAACTAACAGAATTATAGGGAAAGGCTATAATGCTTGTTTTTTACTTTTAACTTGCTTCTACACTTTGGTAACATGCTTAATCACATCATCAAGAGTGCTAAAAGTTGAATCTAAGCCTTTGATGAAGTTTGATCACTTTAACCATCTTCAAAACCTACAATGGCTCTTGTAATGGATCTTGGACATCTCAAAGAAGTGTTAAGAGATCCGATTTTGGTTACAGTTCAACACCTCTATTCACTCTTATTTGTATCTTCAAGGTTCATAACTCTGTTTTTAGGTATATCAGCTAAAAATGGCCAAATCCAAGTCAATGAAACCATTGATTCTTCATTTTCACATCAATAGGTGTTGTTTAAGCCTCCACATGTGTCTTCTTGCTACCACTCTCCATATTCACCATTAAGAACTCCTATGATATTCAAAGAACTAACAGAATTATGGGATAAGCTATAATGCTTGTTTCTTACTTTTAATTGCTTCCCCACTTTGGTAACATGCTTAATCACATCATCAAGAGTGCTAAAAGGATTAATCTAAGTCTTGATGAAGTTGCATCAGTCAAACCCTCTTCAAAGCCTACAATGGCTCTGTGTACTGGATCTTGAACATCTCAAAGCAGTTGTAAGAGATCCGACTCCTTTGGTTACAGTTCAACACCTCTATTCACTCTTATTTGTATCTTCAAGGTTCATAACTCTGGGTTTAGGTATATCAGCTAAAAATGGCCAAATCCATGTCAATGAAACCATTGATTATTCATTTTCACATCAATAGGTGTTGTTTAAGCCTCCATATGTGTCTTCTTGCTACAACTCTCCATATTGACCATTAGGAACTCCTATGAGATTCTAAGAACTAATAGATTATGGGATAAGCTATAATGCTTGTTTTTTACTTTTTAATTGCTTCTACACCTTGGTAACATGCTTAATCACATCATCAAGAGTGCTAAAAGGATGAATCTAAGTCTTGATGAAGTTGCATCAGCCAAACCCTCTTCAAATCCTACAATGGCTCTGTAATCGGATCTTGAACATCTCAAAGCAGTTGTAAGAGATCCAACTCCTTTGGTTACAGTTCAATACTTCTATTCACTCTTATTTGTATCTTAAAGGTTCATAACTCTTTTTTAGGTGATTCAACTTGAAAATGGCCAAATCCTTGTCAATGAAACCATTGATTCTTCATATTCACATCAATAGCTGTTAGTTTAGCCTTCATATGTGTCTTCTTGCGACAACCCTCCATATTCACCATTAGAAACTCTTATGAGATTCTAAGAACTAACAGAATTATCGGAAAAGCTATAATGCTTGTTTTTCACTTTAACTTGCTTCTACACTTTGGTAGCATGCTTAATCACGTTCTAAAGAGTCCTATAATACTGAATCTTAGCCTTTGATGAAGTTTCATAACTTTAACCCTCTTCAAAGCCTACAATGGTTCTGTGTACTGGATCTTGAATATCTCAAAGCAGTTGTAAGAGATCCGACTCCTTTGGTTACAGTTCAACACCTCTATTCACTCTTATTTGTATCTTCAAGTTTCATAACTCTGTTTTTAGGTATATCAGCTAAAAATGGCCAAATCCATGTCAATGAAACCATTGATTCTTCATTTTCACATTAATAGGTGTTGTTTATACCGCCAATGTGTCTTCTTGCTACAACTCTCCATATTCACCATAAGAAACTCCTATGAGATTCAAAGAACTAACAGAATTATGGGATAAGCTATAATGCTTGTTTCTTACCTTTAATCTCTTCTACACCTTGGTAACATGCTTAATCACATCATCAAGAGTGCTAAAAGGATGAATCTAAGTCTTTGATGATGTTGCATCAGTCAAACCCTCTTCAAAGCCTACAATGGCTTCGGTAATCGGATCTTGAACATCTCAAAGCAGGTGTAAGAGATCCAACTCCTTTGGTTACAGTTCAATACTTCTATTCACTCTTATTTGTATCTTGAAGGTTCATAACTCTTTTTTAGGTAAATCAGCTAAAAATGGCCAAATCCAAGTCAATGAAACCATTGATTCTTCATATTCACATCAATAAGTGTTATTTAAGCCTTCATATGTGTCTTCATGCACAACCCTCCATATTCACCATTAGAAACTCTTATGAGATTCTAAGAACTAACATAATTATAGGAAAAGCTATAATGCTTGTTTTTCACTTTAACTTGCTTCTACACTTTGGTAGCATGCTTAATCACATCATCAAGAGTGCTAAAAAGCTGAATCTAAGCCTTTGATGAAGTTTGATCACTTTAACCCTCTTCAAAGCCTACAATGGTTCTGTGTACTGGATCTTGAACATCTCAAAGCAGTTGTAAGAGATCCGACTCCTTTGGTTACAGTTCAACACCTCTATTCACTCTTATTTGTATCTTCAAGGTTAATAACTCTGTTTTTAGGTATATCAGCTAAAAATGGCCAAATCCATGTCAATGAAACCATTGATTCTTCATTTTCACATCAATAGGTTTTGTTTAAGCCGCCACATGTGTCTTCTTGCTACCACTCTCCATATTCACCATTAAGAACTCCTATGAGATTCAAAGAACTAACAGAATTATGGGATAAGCTATAATGCTTGTTTCTTACTTTTAATCTCTTCTACACCTTGGTAACATGCTTAATCACATCATCAAGAGTGCTAAAAGGATGAATCTAAGCCTTTGATGAAGTTTGATCACTTTAACCCTCTTCAAAGCCTACAATGGTTCTGTGTACTGGATCTTGAACATCTCAAAGCAGTTGTAAGAGATCCGACTCCTTTGGTTACAGTTCAACACCTCTATTCACTCTTATTTGTATCTTCAAGGTTCATAACTCTGTTTTTAGGTATATCAGCTAAAAATGGCCAAATCCATGTCAATGAAACCATTGATTCTTCATTTTCACATCAATAGGTGTTGTTTAAGCCTCCATATGTGCCTTCTTTACTCACTCACCATATTCACCATTAAGAACTCCTATGAGATTCAAAGAACTAACAGAATTATGGGATAAGCTATAATGCTTGTTTTTTACTTTTAATTGCTTCTACACCTTTGTAACATGCTTAATCACATCATCAAGAGTGCTAAAAGGATGAATCTAAGTCTTGATGAAGTTCAGATCAGTCAAACCCTCTTCAAAGCCTACAATGGCTTTGTATCGGATCTTGAACATCTCAAAGCAGTTGTAAGAGATCCGACTCTTTGGTTACAGTTCAACACCTCTATTCACTCTTATTTGTATCTTGAAGGTTCTAAACTCTGTTTTGAGGACTATCAGCTTGAAAACGGCCATATCCTTGTCAGTGAAAGCATTGAGTCTTCATTTTCACATCAATTGGTGTTGTTTAAGCCTCCATATGTGTCTTCTTGCTACAACTCTCTATATTCACCATTAGAAACTCCTATGAGATTCTAAGAACTAACAGAACTATGGGATAAGCTATAATGCTTGTTTCTTACTTTTACTTGATTTAATACCTTGGTAGCATGCTTAATGACATCATCAAGAGTGCTAAAAGGCTGAATCTAAGGCTTTGATGAAGTTTCATCAGTCAAACCCTCTACAAAGCCTAAAATGGCTCTATGTACTGGATCTTGAACATCTCAAAGCAGTTGTAAGAGATCCAAGTCCTTTTGTTACAGTTCAACGCTTCTATTCACTCTTATTTGTATCTTGAAGGTTCATAACTTCTTTTTTTTAGGTATGTACGCTAAAAATTACCAAATCCATGTCAATGAAACCATTGATTCTTCATATTCACATCAATAGGTGTTATTTAAGCCTCCATATGTGTCTTCTTGCTACAATCCTCCATATTCACCATTAGAAACTCTTATGTGATTCTAAGAACTAACTGAATTATAGGAAAAGCTATAATGCTTGTTTTTACTTTAACTTGCTTCTACACTTTGGTAGCATGCTTAATCACATCATCAAGAGTGCTAAAAGCTGAATCTAAGTCTTTGATGAAGTTTGATCACTTTAACCATCTTCAAAACCTACAATGGTTCTGTGTACTGGATCTTGGACATCTCAAAGAAGTTGTAAGAGATCCGACTCCTTTGGTTACAGTTCAACACCTCTATTCACTCTTATTTGTATCTTCAAGGTTCATAACTCTGTTTTTAGGTATATCAGCTAAAAATGGCCAAATCCATGTCAATGAAACCATTGATTCTTCATTTTCACATCAATAGGTGTTGTTTAAGCCTCCACATGTGTCTTCTTGCTACCACTCTCCATATTCACCATTAAGAACTCCTATGAGATTCAAAGAACTAACAGAATTATGGGATAAGCTATAATGCTTGTTTCTTACTTTTAATTGCTTCTACACCTTGGTAACATGCTTAATCACATCATCAAGAGTGCTAAAAGGATGAATCTAAGTCTTGATGAAGTTGCATCAGTCAAACCCTCTTCAAAGCCTACAATGGCTCTGTGTACTGGATCTTGAACATCTCAAAGCAGTTGTAAGAGATCCGACTCCTTTGGTTACAGTTCAACACCTCTATTCACTCTTATTTGTATCTTGAAGGTTCTAAACTCTGTTTTTAGGTATATCAGTTAAAAATGGACAAATCCATGTCAATGAAACCATTGATTCTTCATTTTCACATCAATAGGTGTTGTTTAAGCCTCCATATGTGTCTTCTTGCTACAACTCTCTATATTCACCATTAGAAACTCCTATGAGATTCTAAGAACTAACAGAATTATGGGATAAGCTATAATGCTTGTTTCTTACTTTTACTTGATTTAATACCTTGGTAGCATGCTTAATGACATCATCAAGAGTGCTAAAAGGCTGAATCTAAGCCTTTGATGAAGTTTCATCAGTCAAACCCTCTACAAAGCCTAAAATGGCTCTATGTACTGGATCTTGAACATCTCAAAGCAGTTGTAAGAGATCCAAGTCCTTTTGTTACAGTTCAACGCTTCTATTCACTCTTATTTGTATCTTGAAGGTTCATAACTCTTTTTTTAGGTATGTACGCTAAAAATTACCAAATCCATGTCAATGAAACCATTGATTCTTCATATTCACATCAATAGGTGTTATTTAAGCCTCCATATGTGTCTTCTTGCTACAACCCTCCATATTCACCATTAGAAACTCTTATGTGATTCTAACAACTAACAGAATTATAGGAAAAGCTATAATGCTTGTTTTTTACTTTAACTTGCTTCTACACTTTGGTAGCATGCTTAATCACATCATCAAGAGTGCTAAAAGCTGAATCTAAGCCTTTGATGAAGTTTGATCACTTTAACCCTCTTCAAAACCTACAATGGTTCTGTGTACTGGATCTTGGACATCTCAAAGAAGTTGTAAGAGATCCGACTCCTTTGGTTACAAATCAACACCTCTATTCACTCTCATTTGTATCTTCAAGGTTCATAACTTCTTTATAGGTATATTATCTAAAAATGGCCAAATCCATGTCAATAAAACCATTGATTCTTCATTTTCACCTCAATAGGTGTTGTTTAAGCCTACACATGTGTCTTCTTGCTACCACTCTCCATATTCAATATTAAGAACTCCTATGAGATTCAAAGAACTAACAGAATTATGGGATATAATGCTTGTTTCTTACTTTTAATCTCTTCTACACCTTGGTAACATGCTTAATCACATCATCAAGAGTGCCAAAAGGATGAATCTAAGTCTTTGATGAAGTTGCATCAGTCAAACCCTCTTCAAAGCCTACAATGGCTCTGTGTACTCGATCTTGAACATCTCAAAGCAGTTGTAATAGATCTAACTTCTTTGGTTACAGTTCAACACCCCTATTAACTCTTATTTGTATCTTGAAGGTTCATAACTCTGTTTTTAGGTATATCAGCTAAAAATGGCCAAATCCATGTCAATGAAACCATTGATTCTTCATTTTCACATCAATAGGTGTTGTTTAAGCCTCCATATGTGTCTTCTTGCTACAACTCTCCATATTCACCATTAGGAACCCCTCATGAGATTCTAAGAACTAATAGAATTATGAGATAAGCTAGAATGCTTGTTCTTACTTTTAATTGCTTCTACACCTTGGTAACATGCTTAATCACATCATCAAGAGTGCTAAAAGGATGAATCTAAGTCTTTGATGAAGTTGCATCAGTCAGACCCTCTTTAAAGCCTACAATGGCTCTGTACTAGATTTTGAACATCCTAAAGCAGGTGTAAGAGATTCAACTCCTTTGGTTACAGTTCAATACTTCTATTCACTTTTATTTGTATCTTGAAGGTTCATAACTCTTTTTTAGGTATATCAGCTAAAAATGGCCAAATCCATGTCAATGAAACCATTGATTCTTCATTTTCACATTAATAGGTGTTGTTTATACCGCCATATGTGTCTTCTTGCTACAACTCTCCATATTCACCATAAGAAACTCCTATGAGATTCTAAGAACTAACAGAACTATGGGATAAGCTATAATGCTTGTTTCTACTTTTACTTGCTTTTACACCTTGGTAACATGCTTAATGACATCATCAAGAGTGCTAAAAGGCTGAATCTAAGCCTTTGATGAAGTTTCATCAGTCAAACCCTCTACAAAGCCTAAAATGGCTCTATGTACTGGATCTCGAACATCTCAAAGCAGTTGTAAGAGTTCCAAGTCCTTTTGTTACAGGTCAACAATTCTATTCACTCTTAGTTGTATCTTGAAGGTTCATAACTCTTTTTTTAGGTATATAAGCTAAATATTACCAAATCCATGTCAATGAAACCATTGATTCTTCATATTCACATCAATAGGTGTTATTTAAGTCTTCATATGTGTCTTCTTGCTACAACCCTTCATATTCACCATTAAAAAACTCTTATGAGCTTCTAAGAACTAACAGAATTATAGGAAAAGCTATAATGCTTGTTTTTTACTTTAACTTGCTTCTACACTTTGGTAGCATGCTTAATCACATCATCAAGAGTGCTAAAAAGCTGAATCTAAGCCTTTGATGAAGTTTGATCACTTTAACCCTCTTCAAAGCCTACAATGGTTATGTGTACTGGATCTTGAACATCTCAAAGCAGTTGTAAGAGATCCGACTCCTTTGGTTACAGTTCAACACCTCTATTCACTCTTATTTGTATCTTCAAGGTTCATAACTCTGTTTTTAGGTATATCAGCTAAAAATGGCCAAATCCATGTCAATGAAACCATTGATTCTTCATTTTCACATCAATAGGTGTTGTTTAAGCCTCCACATGTGTCTTCTTGCTACCACTCTCCATATTCAAAATTAAGAACTCCTATGAGATTCAAAGAACTAACAGAATTATGGGATAAGCTATAATGCTTGTTTCTTACGTTTAATTGCTTCTACACCTTGGTAACATGCTTAATCACATCATCAAGAGTGCTAAAAGGATGAATCTAAGTCTTGATGAAGTTGCATCAGTCAAACCCTCTTCAAAGCCTACAATGGCTTTGTGTACTGGATCTTGAACATCTCAAAGCAGTTGTAAGAGATCCGACCTCTTGGTTACAGTTCAACACTTCTATTCAGTCTCATTTCTATCTTGAAGGGTCATAACTCCGTTTTTGGGATTCTCAGCTAAAAATGGCCAAATCCATGTCAATGAAACCATTGAGTCTTCATTTTCACATCAATTGGTGTTGTTTAAGCCTCCATATGTGTCTTCTTGCTACAACTCTCCATATTCACCATTAGAAACTCCTATGAGATTCTAAGAACTAACAGAACTATGGGATAAGCTATAATGCTTGTTTCTTACTTTTACTTGCTTTTACACCTTGGTAGCATGCTTAATGACATCATCAAAAGTGCTAAAAGGCTGAATCTAAGCCTTTGATCAAGTTTCATCAGTCAAACCCTCTACAAAGCCTAAAATGGCTCTATGTACTGAATCTTGAATATCTTAAAGCAGTTGTAAGAGATCCAAGTCCTTTTGTTACAGTTCAACGCTTCTATTCACTCTTATTTGTATCTTGAAGGTTCATAACTCTTTTTTTAGGTATGTAAGCTAAAAATTACCAAATCCATGTCAATGAAACCATTGATTCTTCATATTCACATCAATAGGTGTTATTTAAGCCTCCATATGTGTCTTCTGGCTACAACCCTCCATATTCACCATTAGAAACTCTTATGAGATTCTAAGAACTAACAGAATTAGAGGAAAAGCTATAATGGTTGTTTTTTACTTTAACTTGCTTCTACACTTTGGTAGCATGCTTAATCACATCATCAAGAGTGCTAAAAAGCTGAATCTAAGCCTTTGATGAAGTTTGATCACTTTAACCCTCTTCAAAACCTACAATGGTTCTGTGTACTGGATCTTGAACATCTCAAAGCAGTTGTAACAGATCCGACTCCTTTGGTTACAGTTCAACACCTCTATTCACTCTAATTTGTATCTTCAAGGTTCATAACTCTGTTTTTAGGTATATCAGCTAAAAATGGCCAAATCCATGTCAATGAAACCATTGATTCTTCATTTTCACATCAATAGGTGTTGTTTAAGCCTCCACATGTGTCTTCTTCCTACCACTCTCCATATTCACCATTAAGAACACCTATGAGATTCAAAGAACTAACAGAATTATGGGATAAGCTATAATGCTTGTTTCTTACTTTTAATCGCTTCTACACCTTGGTAACATGCTTAATCACATCAACAAGAGTGCTAAAAGATGAATCTAAGTCTTTGATGAAGTTGCATCAGTCAAACCCTCTTCAAAGCCTACAATGGCTTTGTAATCGGATCTTGAACATCTCAAAGCAGTTGTAAGAGATCCGACTCTTTGGTTACAGTTCAACACCTCTATTCACTCTTATTTGTATCTTGAAGGTTCTTAACTCTGTTTTTAGGTATATCAGTTAAAAATGGACAAATCCATGTCAATGAAACCATTGATTCTTCATTTTCACATCAATAGGTGTTGTTTAAGCCTCCATATGTGTCTTCTTGCTACAACTCTCTATATTCACCATTAGAAACTCCTATGAGATTCTAAGAACTAACAGAATTATGGGATAAGCTATAATGCTTGTTTCTTACTTTTACTTGATTTAATACCTTGGTAGCATGCTTAATGACATCATCAAGAGTGCTAAAAGGCTGAATCTAAGCCTTTGATGAAGTTTCATCAGTCAAACCCTCTACAAAGCCTAAAATGGCTCTATGTACTGGATCTTGAACATCTCAAAGCAGTTGTAAGAGATCCAAGTCCTTTTGTTACAGTTCAACGCTTCTATTCACTCTTATTTGTATCTTGAAGGTTCATAACTCTTTTTTTAGGTATGTACGCTAAAAATTACCAAATCCATGTCAATGAAACCATTGATTCTTCATATTCACATCAATAGGTGTTATTTAAGCCTCCATATGTGTCTTCTTGCTACAACCCTCCATATTCACCATTAGAAACTCTTATGTGATTCTAACAACTAACAGAATTATAGGAAAAGCTATAATGCTTGTTTTTTTACTTTACCTTGCTTCTACACTTTGGTAGCATGCTTAATCACATCATCAAGAGTGCTAAAAAGCTGAATCTAAGCCTTTGATGAAGTTTGATCACTTTAACCCTCTTCAAAACCTACAATGGTTCTGTGTACTGGATCTTGGACATCTCAAAGAAGTTGTAAGAGATCCGACCTCTTTGGTTACAAATCAACACCTCTATTCACTCTTATTCGTATCTTCAAGGTTCATAACTTTTTTATAGGTATATTAGCTAAAAATGGCCAAATCCATGTCAATGAAAACCATTGATTCTTCATTTTCACATCAATAGGTGTTGTTTAAGCCTCCACATGTGTCTTCTTGCTACCACTCTCCATATTCAATATTAAGAACTCCTATGAGATTCAAAGAACTAACAGAATTATGGGATAAGCTATAATGCTTGTTTCTTACTTTTAATCTCTTCTACACCTTGGTAACATGCTTAATCACATCATCAAGAGTGCCAAAAGGATGAATCTAAGTCTTTGATGAAGTTGCATCAGTCAAACCCTCTTCAAAGCCTACAATGGCTCTGTGTACTCGATCTTGAACATCTCAAAGCAGTTGTAATAGATCTAATCTTCTTTGGTTACAGTTCAACACCCCTATTAACTCTTATTTGTATCTTGAAGGTTCATAACTCTGTTTTTTAGGTATATCAGCTAAAAATGGCCAAATCCATGTCAATGAAACCATTGATTCTTCATTTTCACATCAATAGGTGTTGTTTAAGCCTCCATATGTGTCTTCTTGCTACAACTCTCCATATTCACCATTAGGAACTCCTATGAGATTCTAAGAACTAATAGAATTATGGGATAAGCTAGAATGCTTGTTTCTTACTTTTAATTGCTTCTACACCTTGGTAACATGCTTAATCACATCATCAAGAGTGCTAAAAGGATGAATCTAAGTCTTTGATGAAGTTGCATCAGTCAGACTCTCTTTAAAGCCTACAATGGCTCTGTGTACTGGATCTTGAACATCTCAAAGAGTGTAAGAGATCTCAACTCCTTTGGTTACAGTTCAACACTTCTATTCACTTTTATTTGTATCTTGAAGGTTCATAACTCTTTTTTAGGTATATCAGCTAAAATGGCCAAATCCATGTCAATGAAACCATTGATTCTTCATTTTCACATCAATAATAGGTGTTTAAGCCTCCATATGTGTCTTCTTGCTACAACTCTCCATATTCACCATTAGGAACTCCTATGAGATTCTAAGAACTAATAGAATTATGAGATAAGCTAGAATGCTTGTTTTTTACTTTTAATTGCTTCTACACCTTGGTAACATGCTTAATCACATCATCAAGAGTGCTAAAAGGATGAATCTAAGTCTTTGATGAAGTTGCATCATCAAACCCTCTTTAAAGCCTACAATGGCTCTGTGTACTGGATCTTGAACATCTCAAGGCAGGTGTAAGAGATTCAACTCCTTTGGTTACAGTTCAATACTTCTATTCACTTTTATTTGTATCTTGAAGGTTCATAACTCTTTTTTAGGTATATCAGCTAAAAATGGCCAAATCCATGTCAATGAAACCATTGATTCTTCATTTTCACATTAATAGGTGTTGTTTATACCGCCATATGTGTCTTCTTGCTACAACTCTCCATATTCACCATAAGAAACTCCTATGAGATTCTAAGAACTAACAGAACTATGGGATAAGCTATAATGCTTGTTTCTTACTTTTACTTGCTTTTACACCTTGGTAACATGCTTAATGACATCATCAAGAGTGCTAAAAGGCTGAATCTAAGCCTTTGATGAAGTTTCATCAGTCAAACCCTCTACAAAGCCTAAAATGGCTCTATGTACTGGATCTTGAACATCTCAAAGCAGTTGTAAGAGTTCCAAGTCCTTTTGTTACAGGTCAACAATTCTATTCACTCTTAGTTGTATCTTGAAGGTTCATAACTCTTTTTTTAGGTATATAAGCTTGAAAATGGCCAAATCCTTGTCAATGAAACCATTGATTCTTCATATTCACATCAATAGGTGTTATTTAAGCCTCCATATGTGTCTTCTTGCTACAACCCTCCATATTCACCATTAGAAACTCTTATGTGATTCTAACAACTAACAGAATTATAGGAAAAGCTATAATGCTTGTTTTTTACTTTAACTTGCTTCTACACTTTGGTAGCATGCTTAATCACATCATCAAGAGTGCTAAAAAGCTGAATCTAAGCCTTTGATGAAGTTTGATCACTTTAACCCTCTTCAAAACCTACAATGGTTCTGTGTACTGGATCTTGGACATCTCAAAGAAGTTGTAAGAGATCCGACTCCTTTGGTTACAAATCAACACCTCTATTCACTCTTATTCGTATCTTCAAGGTTCATAACTTTGTTTATAGGTATATTAGCTAAAAATGGCCAAATCCATGTCAATGAAACCATTGATTCTTCATTTTCACATCAATAGGTGTTGTTTAAGCCTCCACATGTGTCTTCTTGCTACCACTCTCCATATTCACCATTAAGAACTCCTATGAGATTCAAAGAACTAACAGAATTATGGGATAAGCTATAATGCTTGTTTCTTACTTTTAATCTCTTCTACACCTTGGTAACATGCTTAATCACATCATCAAGAGTGCCAAAAGGATGAATCTAAGTCTTTGATGAAGTTGCATCAGTCAAACCCTCTTCAAAGCCTACCATGGCTCAGTGTACTCGATCTTTAACATCTCATATCAGTTGTAATAGATCTAACTTCTTTGGTTACAGTTCAACACCCCTATTAACTCTTATTTGTATCTTGAAGGTTCATAACTCTGTTTTTAGGTATATCAGCTAAAAATGGCCAAATCCATGTCAATGAAACCATTGATTCTTCATTTTCACATCAATAGGTGTTGTTTAAGCCTCCAAATGTGTCTTCTTGCTACAACTCTCCATATTCACCATTAGGAACTCCTATGAGATTCTAAGAACTAATAGAATTATGAGATAAGCTAGAATGCTTGTTCTTACTTTTAATTGCTTCTACACCTTGGTAACATGCTTAATCACATCATCAAGAGTGCTAAAAGGATGAATCTAAGTCTTTGATGAAGTTGCATCAGTCAGACCCTCTTTAAAGCCTACAATGGCTCTGTGTACTGGATCTTGAACATCTCAAGGCAGGTGTAAGAGATTCAACTCCTTTGGTTACAGTTCAATACTTCTATTCACTTTTATTTGTATCTTGAAGGTTCATAACTCTTTTTTAGGTATATCAGCTAAAAATGGCCAAATCCATGTCAATGAAACCATTGATTCTTCATTTTCACATCAATAGGTGTTGTTTAAGCCTCCATATGTGTCTTCTTGCTACAACTCTCCATATTCACCATTAGGAACTCCTATGAGATTCTAAGAACTAATAGAATTATGAGATAAGCTAGAATGCTTGTTCTTACTTTTAATTGCTTCTACACCTTGGTAACATGCTTAATCACATCATCAAGAGTGCTAAAAGGATGAATCTAAGTCTTTGATGAAGTTGCATCAGTCAGGACCTCTTTAAAGCCTACAATGGCTCTGTAATGGATCTTGAACATCTCAAGGCAGTGTAAGAGATTCAACTCCTTTGGTTACAGTTCAATACTTCTATTCACTTTTATTTGTATCTTGAAGGTTCATAACTCTTTTTTTAGGTATATCAGCTAAAAATGGCCAAATCCATGTCAATGAAACCATTGATTCTTCATTTTCACATTAATAGGTGTTGTTTATACCTCCATATGTGTCTTCTTGCTACAACTCTCCATATTCACCATAAGAAACTCCTATGAGATTCTAAGAACTAACAGAACTACTATGGGATAAGCTATAATGCTTGCTTTCTACTTTTACTTGCTTTTTACACCTTGGGAACATGCTTAATGACATCATCAAGAGTGCTAAAAGGCTGAATCTTCATTTTCACATTAATAGGTGTTGTTTATACCGCCATATGTGTCTTCTTGTACAACTCTCCATATTCACCATAAGAAACCCTCATGAGATTCTAAGAACTAACAGAACTATGGGATAAGCTATAATGCTTGTTTCTTACTTTTACTTGCTTTTACACCTTGGTAACATGCTTAATGACATCATCAAGAGTGCTAAAAGGCTGAATCTAAGCCTTTGATGAAGTTTCATCAGTCAAACCCTCTACAAAGCCTAAAATGGCTCTATGTACTGGATCTCGAACATCTCAAAGCAGTTGTAAGAGTTCCAAGTCGTTTTGTTACAGGTCAACAATTCTATTCACTCTTAGTTGTATCTTGAAGGTTCATAACTCTTTTTTTAGGTATATAAGCTAAAAATTACCAAATCCATGTCAATGAAACCATTGATTCTTCATATTCACATCAATAGGTGTTATTTAAGTCTTCATATGTGTCTTCTTGCTACAACCCTTCATATTCACCATTAGAAACTCTTATGAGATTCTAAGAACTAACAGAATTATAGGAAAAGCTATAATGCTTGTTTTTTACTTTAACTTGCTTCTACACTTTGGTAGCATGCTTAATCACATCATCAAGAGTGCTAAAAAGCTGAATCTAAGCCTTTGATGAAGTTTGATCACTTTAACCCTCTTCAAAGCCTACAATGGTTCTGTGTACTGGATCTTGAACATCTCAATGCAGTTGTAAGAGATTCATTGCCTTTGGTTACAGTTCAACACCTCTATTCA
Organism: Cardamine occulta; assembly: GCA_028015245.1. Taxonomy (NCBI): domain Eukaryota; kingdom Viridiplantae; phylum Streptophyta; class Magnoliopsida; order Brassicales; family Brassicaceae; genus Cardamine; species Cardamine occulta. Next base: position 99,149 of record CM051387.1, on the reverse strand, counting down.
CTCTTATTTGTATCTTCAAGGTTCATAACTCTGTTTTTAGGTATATCAGCTAAAAATGGCCAAATCCATGTCAATGAAACCATTGATTCTTCATTTTCACATCAATAGGTGTTGTTTAAGCCTCCACATGTGTCTTCTTGCTACCACTCTCCATATTCAAAATTAAGAACTCCTATGAGATTCAAAGAACTAACAGAACTCTGGGATAAGCAATAATGCTTGTTTTTTACTTGTAATTGCTTCTACACCTTGGTAACATGCTTAATCACATCATCAAGAGTGCTAAAAGGATGAATCTAAGTCTTGATGAAGTTGCATCAGTCAAACCCTCTTCAAAGCCTACAATGGCTTTGTCAGACTGGATCTTGAACATCTCAAAGCAGTTGTAAGAGATCCGACTCCTTTGGTTACAGTTCAACACCTCTATTCACTCTTATTTGTATCTTGAAGGTTCTAAACTCTGTTTTTAGGTATATCAGCTAAAATTGCCAAATCCATATCAATGAAACCATTGAGTCTTCATTTTCACATCAATTGGTGTTGTTTAAGCCTCCATATGTGTCTTCTTGCTACAACTCTCTATATTCACCATTAGAAACTCCTATGAGATTCTAAGAACTAACAGAACTATGGGATAAGCTATAATGCTTGTTTCTTACTTTTTACTTGATTTAATACCTTGGTAGCATGCTTAATGACATCATCAAGAGTGCTAAAAGGCTGAATCTAAGCCTTTGATGAAGTTTCATCAGTCAAACCCTCTACAAATCCTAAAATGGCTCTATGTACTGGATCTTGAACATCTCAAAGCAGTTGTAAGAGATCCAAGTCCTTTTTGTTACAGTTCAACACTTCTATTCACTATCATTTCTATGTTGAAGGGTCATAACTCTTTTTTTTAGGTATCACGCTAAAAATTACCAAATCCTTGTCAATGAGACCATTGGTTCTTCATATTCACATCAATAGGTGTAGTTTAAGCCTCCACATGTGTCTTCTTGCTACCAATCTCCATATTCACCATTAAGAACTCCTATGAGATTCAAAGAACTAACAGAATTATGGGATAAGCTATAATGCTTGTTCTTACTTTTAATTGCTTCTACACCTTGGTAACATGCTTAATCACATCATCAAGAGTGCTAAAAGGATGAATCTAAGTCTTTGATGAAGTTGCATCAGTCAAACCTCTTCAAAGCCTACAATGGCTCTGTGTACTGGATCTTGAACATCTCAAGGCAGGTGTAAGAGATTCAACTCCTTTGGTTACAGTTCAATACTTCTATTCACTTTTATTTGTATCTTGAAGGTTCATAACTCTTTTTTAGGTATATCAGCTAAAAATGGCCAAATCCATGTCAATGAAACCATTGATTCTTCATTTTCACATTAATAGGTGTTGTTTATACCGCCATATGTGTCTTCTTGCTACAACTCTCCATATTCACCATAAGAAACTCCTATGAGATTCTAAGAACTAAGTAATCTATGGGATAAGCTATAATGCTTGTTTCTTACTTTTACTTGCTTTTACACCTTGGTAACATGCTTAATGACATCATCAAGAGTGCTAAAAGGCTGAATCTAAGCCTTTGATGAAGTTTCATCAGTCAAACCCTCTACAAAGCCTAAAATGGCTCTATGTACTGGATCTCGAACATCTCAAAGCAGTTGTAAGAGTTCCAAGTCCTTTTGTTACAGGTCAACAATTCTATTCACTCTTAGTTGTATCTTGAAGGTTCATAACTCTTTTTTTAGGTATATAAGCTAAAAATTACCAAATCCATGTCAATGAAACCATTGATTCTTCATATTCACATCAATAGGTGTTATTTAAGTCTTCATATGTGTCTTCTTGCTACAACCCTTCATATTCACCATTAGAAACTCTTATGAGATTCTAAGAACTAACAGAATTATAGGAAAAGCTATAATGCTTGTTTTTTACTTTAACTTGCTTCTACACTTTGGTAGCATGCTTAATCACATCATCAAGAGTGCTAAAAAGCTGAATCTAAGCCTTTGATGAAGTTTGATCACTTTAACCCTCTTCAAAGCCTACAATGGTTCTTGTAACTGGATCTTGAACATCTCAAAGCAGTTGTAAGAGATCCGACTCTTTGGTTACAGTTCAACACCTCTATTCACTCTTATTTGTATCTTCAATGTTCATAACTCCGTTTTTAGGTGAATCAGCTTGAAAATGGCCAAATCTTTGTCAATGAAACCATTGATTCTTCATTTTCACATCAATAGGTGTTGTTTAAGCCTCCACATGTGTCTTCTTGCTACCACTCTCCATATTCAAAATTAAGAACTCCTATGAGATTCAAAGAACTAACAGAATTATGGGATAAGCTATAATGCTTGTTTCTTACGTTTAATTGCTTCTACACCTTGGTAACATGCTTAATCACATCATCAAGAGTGCTAAAAGGATGAATCTAAGTCTTGATGAAGTTGCATCAGTCAAACCCTCTTCAAAGCCTACAATGGCTTTGTGTACTGGATCTTGAACATCTCAAAGCAGTTGTAAGAGATCCGACTCCTTTGGTTACAGTTCAACACCTCTATTCACTCTTATTTGTATCTTGAAGGTTCTAAACTCTGTTTTTAGGTATATCAGCTAAAAATGGCCAAATCCATGTCAATGAAACCATTGAGTCTTCATTTTCACATCAATTGGTGTTGTTTTAGCCTCCATATGTGTCTTCTTGCTACAACTCTATATTCACCATTAGAAACTCCTATGAGATTCTAAGAACTAACAGAACCTATGGGATAAGCTATAATGCTTGTTTCTTACTTTTTACTTGATTTTAACACTTGGTAGCATGCTTAATGACATCATCAAGAGTGCTAAAAGGCTGAATCTAAGCCTTTGATGAAGTTTCATCAGTCAAACCTCTACAAAGCCTAAAATGGCTCTATGTAATTGGATCTTGAACATCTCAAAGCAGTTGTAAGAGATACAAGTCCTTTTGTTACAGTTCAACATTATTCACTCTTATTTCTATCTTGAAGGTTCATAACTCTTTTTTTAGGTATGTACGCTAAAAATTACCAAATCCATGTCAATGAAACCATTGATTCTTCATTTTCACATCAATAGGTGTTGTTTAAGCCTCCACATGTGTCTTCTTGCTACCAATCTCCATATTCACCATTAAGAACTCCTATGAGATTCAAAGAACTAACAGAATTATGGGATAAGCTATAATGCTTGTTCTTACTTTTAATTGCTTCTACACCTTGGTAACATGCTTAATCACATCATCAAGAGTGCTAAAAGGATGAATCTAAGTCTTTGATGAAGTTGCATCAGTCAGACCCTCTTTAAAGCCTACAATGGCTCTGTGTACTGGATCTTGAACATCTCAAGGCAGGTGTAAGAGATTCAACTCCTTTGGTTACAGTTCAATACTTCTATTCACTTTTATTTGTATCTTGAAGGTTCATAACTCTTTTTTAGGTATATCAGCTAAAAATGGCCAAATCCATGTCAATGAAACCATTGATTCTTCATTTTCACATTAATAGGTGTTGTTTATACCGCCATATGTGTCTTCTTGCTACAACTCTCCATATTCACCATAAGAAACTCCTATGAGATTCTAAGAACTAACAGAACTATGGGATAAGCTTATAATGCTTTTCTTACTTTTACTTGCTTTTACACCTTGGTAACATGCTTAATGACATCATCAAGAGTGCTAAAAGGCTGAATCTAAGCCTTTGATGAAGTTTCATCAGTCAAACCCTCTACAAAGCCTAAAATGGCTCTATGTACTGGATCTCGAACATCTCAAAGCAGTTGTAAGAGTTCCAAGTCCTTTTGTTACAGGTCAACAATTCTATTCACTCTTAGTTGTATCTTGAAGGTTCATAACTCTTTTTTTAGGTATATAAGCTAAAAATTACCAAATCCATGTCAATGAAACCATTGATTCTTCATATTCACATCAATAGGTGTTATTTAAGTCTTCATATGTGTCTTCTTGCTACAACCCTTCATATTCACCATTAGAAACTCTTATGAGATTCTAAGAACTAACAGAATTATAGGAAAAGCTATAATGCTTGTTTTTTACTTTAACTTGCTTCTACACTTTGGTAGCATGCTTAATCACATCATCAAGAGTGCTAAAAGCTGAATCTAAGCCCTTGATGAAGTTTGATCACTTTAACCCTCTTCAAAGCCTACAATGGTTCTTGTACTGGATCTTGAACATCTCAAAGCAGTTGTAAGAGATCCGACTCCTTTGGTTACAGTTCAACACCTCTATTCACTCTTATTTGTATCTTCAAGGTTCATAACTCTGTTTTTAGGTATATCAGCTAAAAATGGCCAAATCCATGTCAATGAAACCATTGATTCTTCATTTTCACATCAATAGGTGTTGTTTAAGCCTCCACATGTGTCTTCTTGCTACCACTCTCCATATTCAAAATTAAGAACTCCTATGAGATTCAAAGAACTAACAGAATTATGGGATAAGCTATAATGCTTGTTTCTTACGTTTAATTGCTTCTACACCTTGGTAACATGCTTAATCACATCATCAAGAGTGCTAAAAGGATGAATCTAAGTCTTGATGAAGTTGCATCAGTCAAACCCTCTTCAAAGCCTACAATGGCTTTGTGTACTGGATCTTGAACATCTCAAAGCAGTTGTAAGAGATCCGACTCCTTTGGTTACAGTTCAACACCTCTATTCACTCTTATTTGTATCTTGAAGGTTCTAAACTCCTTTTTTAGGTATATCACCAAAAATGGCCAAATCCATGTCAATGAAACCATTGAGTCTTCATTTTCACATCAATGGTGTTGTTTAAGCCTCCATATGTGTCTTCTTGCTACAACTCTCTATATTCACCATTAGAAGAACTCCTATGAGATTCTAAGAACTAACAGAACTATGGGATAAGCTATAATGCTTGTTTCTTACTTTTACTTGATTTAATACCTTGGTAAGATGCTTAATGACATCATCAAGAGTGCTAAAAGGCTGAATCTAAGCCTTTGATGAAGTTTCATCAGCCAAACCTCTACAAAGCCTAAAATGGCTCTATGTAATTGGATCTTGAACATCTCAAAGCAGTTGTGAGAGATACAAGTCCTTTTGTTATAGTTCAACGCTTGTATTCACTCTTATTTCTATCTTGAAGGTTCATAACTCTTTTTTTAGGTATGTACGCTAAAAATTACCAAATCCATGTCAATAAAACCATTGATTCTTCATTTTCACATCAATAGGTGTTGTTTAAGCCTCCACATGTGTCTTCTTGCTACCAATCTCCATATTCACCATTAAGAACTCCTATGAGATTCAAAGAACTAACAGAATTATGGGATAAGCTATAATGCTTGTTTCTTACTTTTAATTGCTTCTACACCTAGGTAACATGCTTAATCACATCATCAAGAGTTCTAAAAGGATGAATCTAAGTCTTGATGAAGTTGCATCAGTCAAACCCTCTTCAAAGCCTACAATGGCTCTGTGTACTGGATCTTGAACATCTCAAAGCAGTTGTAAGAGATCCGACTCCTTTGGTTACAGTTCAACACCTCTATTCACTCTTATTTGCATCTTGAACGTTCATAATTCCGTTTATAGGTGAATCAGCTTGAAAATGGCCAAATCCTTGTCAATGAAACCTTTGATTCTTCATATTCACATCAATAGGTGTTGTTTAGCCTTCATATGTGTCTTCTTGCTACAACTCTCCATATTCACCATTAGAAACTCCTATAAGATTCTAAGAACTAATGAACTATGGGATAAGCTATAATGCTTGTTTCTTAATTTTACTTGCTTTTACACCTTGGTAAGCATGCTTAATCACATCATCAAGAGTGCTAAAAGGCTGAATCTAAACCCTTTGATGAAGTTTCATCAGTCAAACCCTCTACAAAGCCTAAAATGGCTCTATGTACTAGATCTTGAACATCTCAAAGCAGTTGTAAGAGATCCGACTCCTTTGGTTACAGTTCAACACCTCTATTCACTCTTATTTGTATCTTCAAGGTTCATAACTCCTGTTTTAGGTATATCAGCTAAAACGGCCCAAATCCATGTCAATCAAACCATTGATTCTTCATTTTCACATTAGTAGGTGTTGTTTTAGACTCCCCATGTGTCTTCTTGCTACCAACTCCATATTCACCATTAAGAACTCCTATGAGATTCAAAGAACTAACAGAATTATGGGATAAGCTATAATGCTTGTTTCTTACTTTTAATTGCTTCTACACCTTGGTAACATGCTTAATCACATCATCAAGAGTGCTAAAAGGATGAATCTAAGTCTTGATGAAGTTGCATCAGTCAAACCCTCTTCAAAGCCTACAATGGCTCTGTGTACTGGATCTTGAACATCTCAAAGCAGTTGTAAGAGATCCGTCTCCTTTGGTTACAGTTCAACACCTCTATTCACTCTTATTTGTATCTTCAAGGTTCATAACTCTGTTTTTAGGTATATCAGCTAAAAATGGCCAAATCCATGTCAATGAAACTATTGATTCTTCATTTTCACATCAATAGGTGTTGTTTAAGCCTCCACATGTGTCTTCTTGCTACCACTCTCCATATTCACCATTAAGAACTCCTATGAGATTCATAGAACTAACAGAATTATGGGATAAGCTATAATGCTTGTTTCTTACTTTTAATCTTCTTCTACACCTTGGTAACATGCTTAATCACATCATCAAGAGTGCTAAAAGGATGAATCTAAGTCTCTTGATGAAGTTGCATCAGTCAAACCCTCTTCAAAGCCTACAATGGCTCTGTGTAATCGGATCTTGAACATCTCAAAGCAGTTGTAATAGATCTAACTCTTTGGTTACAGTTCAACACCTCTATTAACTCTTATTTGTATCTTGAAGGTTCATAACTCTGTTTTTTAGGTATATCACACTAAAATGGCCAAATCCATGTCAATGAAACCATTGATTCTTCATTTTCACATCAATAGGTGTTGTTTAAGCCTCCATATGTTCTTGCTACAACTCTCCATATTCACAATTAGGAACTCTAAGAGATTCTAAGAACTAACAGAATTTTGGGATAAGCTATAATGCTTGTTTCTTACTTTTAATTGGTTCTACACCTTGGTAACATGCTTAATCACATCATCAAGAGTGCTAAAAGGATGAATCTAAGTCTTTGATGAAGTTGCATCAGTTAAACTCTCTTCAAAGCCTACAATGGCTCTGTGTACTGGATCTTGAACATCTCAAAGCAGGTGTAAGAGATCCAACTCCTTAGGTTACAGTTCAATACTTCTATTCACTCTTATTTCTATCTTGAACGTTCATAACTCTTTTATAGGTATATCAGGTAAAAATGGCCAAATCCATGTCAATGAAACCATTGATTCTTCATTTTCACATTAATAGGTGTTGTTTATACCCTATAGGTGCCTTCTTGCTACAACTCTACATATTCACCATTAGAAACTCCTATGAGATTCTAAGAACTAATAGAATTAGGGGATAAGCTATAATGCTTGTTTCTTACTTTTACTTGCTTTTACACCTTGGTAGCATGCTTAATGACATCATCAAGAGTGCTAAAAGGCTGAATCTAAGCCTTTGATGAAGTTTCATTGGTCAAACCCTCTACAAAGCCTAAAATGGATCTATGTTCTGGATCTTGAACATCTCAAAGCAGTTAAAGAGTTCCAAGTCCTTTTTTACAGTGTCAACAATTCTATTCACTCTTAGTTGTATCTTGAAGGTTCATAACTCTTTTTTAGGTATATAAGCTAAAATTACCAAATCCATGTCAATGAAACCATTGATTCTTCAAAGCCTACAATGGCTCTGTGTACTGGATCTTGAACATCTCAAAGCAGTTGTAAGAGATCCGACTCCTTAGGTTACAGTTCAACACCTCTATTCACTCTTATTTGTATCTTGAAGGTTCTAAACTCTGTTTTTAGGTATATCAGCTAAAAATGGCCAAATCCATGTCAATGAAACCATTGAGTCTTCATTTTCACATCAATTGGTGTTGTTTAAGCCTCCATATGTGTCTTCTTGCTACAACTCTCTATATTCACCATTAGAAACTCCTATGAGATTCTAAGAACTAACAGAACTATGGGATAAGCTATAATGCTTGTTTCTTACTTTTACTTGATTTAATACCTTGGTAGCATGCTTAATGACATCATCAAGAGTGCTAAAAGGCTGAATCTAAGCCTTTGATGAAGTTTCATCAGTCAAACCCTCTACAAAGCCTAAAATGGCTCTATGTACTGGATCTTGAACATCTCAAAGCAGTTGTAAGAGATCCAAGTCCTTTTGTTACAGTTCAACGCTTCTATTCACTCTTATTTGTATCTTGAAGGTTCATAACTCTTTTTTTAGGTATGTACGCTAAAAAATACCAAATCCATGTCAATGAAACCATTGATTCTTCATATTCACATCAATAGGTGTTATTTAAGCCTCCATATGTGTCTTCTTGCTACAACCCTCCATATTCACCATTAGAAACTCTTATGTGATTCTAAGAACTAACAGAATTATAGGAAAAGCTATAATGCTTGTTTTTTACTTTAACTTGCTTCTACACTTTGGTAGCATGCTTAATCACATCATCAAGAGTGCTAAAAAGCTGAATCTAAGCCTTTGATGAAGTTTGATCACTTTAACCATCTTCAAAACCTACAATGGCTCTGTGTACTGGATCTTGGACATCTCAAAGAAGTTGTAAGAGATCCGACCTTTTGGTTACAGTTCAACACCTCTATTCACTCTTATTTGTATCTTCAAGGTTCATAACTCTGTTTTAGGTATATCACTACTAAAATGGCCAAATCCAAGTCAATGAAACCATTGATTCTTCATTTTCACATCAATAGGTGTTGTTTAAGCCTCCACATGTGTCTTCTTGCTACCACTCTCCATATTCACCATTAAGAACTCCTATGAGATTCAAAGAATTAACAGAATTATGGGATAAGTTATAATGCTTGTTTCTTACTTTTAATTGCTTCTACACCTTGGTAACATGCTTAATCACATCATCAAGAGTGCTAAAAGGATGAATCTAAGCCTTTGATGAAGTTTGATCACTTTAACCCTCTTCAAAGCCTACAATGGTTCTGTGTACTGGATCTTGAACATCTCAAAGCAGTTGTAAGAGATCCGACTCCTTTGGTTACAGTTCAACACCTCTATTCACTCTTATTTGTATCTTCAAGGTTCATAACTCTGTTTTTAGGTATATCAGCTAAAAATGGCCAAATCCATGTCAATGAAACCATTGATTCTTCATTTTCACATCAATAGGTGTTGTTTAAGCCTCCACATGTGTCTTCTTGCTACCACTCTCCATATTCACCATTAAGAACTCCTATGAGATTCAAAGAACTAACAGAATTATGGGATAAGCTATAATGCTTGTTTTTTACTTTTAATTGCTTCTACACCTTGGTAACATGCTTAATCACATCATCAAGAGTGCTAAAAGGATGAATCTAAGTCTTGATGAAGTTGCATCAGTCAAACCCTCTTCAAAGCCTACAATGGCTCTGTGTACTGGATCTTGAACATCTCAAAGCAGTTGTAAGAGATCCGACTCCTTTGGTTACAGTTCAACACCTCTATTCACTCTTATTTGTATCTTGAAGGTTCTAAACTCTGTTTTTAGGTATATCAGCTAAAAATGGCCAAATCCATGTCAATGAAACCATTGAGTCTTCATTTTCACATCAATTGGTGTTGTTTAAGCCTCCATATGTGTCTTCTTGCTACAACTCTCTATATTCACCATTAGAGAACTCCTATGAGATTCTAAGAACTAACAGAACTATGGGATAAGCTATAATGCTTGTTTCTTACTTTTTACTTGATTTAATACCTTGGTAGCATGCTTAATGACATCATCAAGAGTGCTAAAAGGCTGAATCTAAGCCTTTGATGAAGTTTCATCAGTCAAACCTTCTACAAAGCCTAAAATGGCTCTATGTACTGGATCTTGAACATCTCAAAGCAGTTGTAAGAGATACAAGTCCTTTTGTTACAAAGTTCAACGCTTGTATTCACTCTTATTTCTATCTTGAAGGTTCATAACTCTTTTTTTAGGTATATAGCTAAAAATTACCAAATCCATGTCAATGAAACCATTGATTCTTCATTTTCACATCAATAGGTGTTGTTTAAGCCTCCACATGTGTCTTCTTGCTACCAATCTCCATATTCACCATTAAGAACTCCTATGAGATTCAAAGAACTAACAGAATTATGGGATAAGCTATAATGCTTGTTTCTTACTTTTAATTGCTTCTACACCTTGGTAACATGCTTAATCACATCATCAAGAGTTCTAAAAGGATGAATCTAAGTCTTGATGAAGTTGCATCAGTCAAACCCTCTTCAAAGCCTACAATGGCTCATGTACTGGATCTTGAACATCTCAAAGCAGTTGTAAGAGATCCGACTTTGGTTACAGTTCAACACCTCTATTCACTCTTATTTGTATCTTGAAGGTTCTAAACTCTTTTTTTAGGTAATATCAGCTAAAATGGTCAAATCCATGTCAATGAAACCATTGATTCTTCATTTTCACATCAATAGGTGTTGTTTAAGCCTGCATATGTGTCTTCTTGCTACAACTCTCTATATTCACCATTAGAAACTCCTATAAGATTCTAAGAACTAACAGAACTATGGGATAAGCTTATAATGCTTGTTTCTTAATTTTACTTGCTTTTACACCTTGGTAACATGCTTAATGACATCATCAAGAGTGCTAAAAGGCTGAATCTAAACCTTTGATGAAGTTTCATCAGTCAAACCCTCTACAAAGCCTAAAATGGCTCTATGTACTGGATCTTGAACATCGCAAAGCAGTTGTAAGAGATCCGACGCCTTTGGGTACAGTTCAACACCTCTAGTCACTCTTATTTGTATCTGGAAGGGTCATAACGCTGTGTTTAGGGATATCAGCTAAAAATGGCCAAATCCATGTCAATCAAACCATTGATTCTTCATTTTCACATTAGTAGGTGTTGTTTAAGCCTCCCCATGTGTCTTCTTGCTACCACTCTCCATATTCACCATTAAGAACTCCTATGAGATTCAAAGAACTAACAGAATTATGGGATAAGCTATAATGCTTGTTTCTTACTTTTAATTGCTTCTACACCTTGGTAACATGCTTAATCACATCATCAAGAGTGCTAAAAGGATGAATCTAAGTCTTGATGAAGTTGCATCAGTCAAACCCTCTTCAAAGCCTACAATGGCTCTGTGTACTGGATCTTGAACATCTCAAAGCAGTTGTAAGAGATCCGTCTCCTTTGGTTACAGTTCAACACCTCTATTCACTCTTATTTGTATCTTCAAGGTTCATAACTCTGTTTTTAGGTATATCAGCTAAAAATGGCCAAATCCATGTCAATGAAACTATTGATTCTTCATTTTCACATCAATAGGTGTTGTTTAAGCCTCCACATGTGTCTTCTTGCTACCACTCTCCATATTCACCATTAAGAACTCCTATGAGATTCATAGAACTAACAGAATTATGGGATAAGCTATAATGCTTGTTTCTTACTTTTAATCTTTTCTACACCTTGGTAACATGCTTAATCACATCATGAAGAGTGCTAAAAGGATGAATCTAAGTCTTTGATGAAGTTACATCAGTCAAACCCTCTTCAAAGCCTACAATGGCTCTGTGTACTGGATCTTGGACATCTCAAAGAAGTTGTAAGAGATCCGATCCTTTGTTTACAAATCAACACCTCTATTCACTCTTATTTGTATCTTGAAGGTTCATAACTCTGCTTTTAGGTATATTAGCTAAAAATGGCCAAATCCATGTCAATGAAACCATTGATTCTTCATTTTCACATCAATAGGTGTTGTTTAAGCCTCCACATGTGTCTTCTTGCTACCACTCTCCATATTCAATATTAAGAACTCCTATGAGATTCAAAGAACTAACAGAATTATGGGATAAGTCTATAATGCTTGTTTTCTTACTTTTAATCTCTTCTACACCTTGGTAACATGCTTAATCACATCATCAAGAGTGCTAAAAGGATGAATCTAAGTCTTTGATGAAGTTGCATCAGTCAAACCCCTCTTCAAAGCCTACAATGGCTTTCAGGTACTTTGATCTTGAACATCTCAAAGCAGTTGTAATAGATCTAATCTTTGGTTACAGTTCAACACCCCTATTAACTCTTATTTGTATCTTGAAGGTTCATAACTCTTTTTAGGTATATCCAACTAAAAATGGCCAAATCCATGTCAATGAAACCATTGATTCTTCATTTTCACATCAATAGGTGTTGTTTAAGCCTCCATATGTGTCTTCTTGCTACAACTCTCCATATTCACCATTAGGAACTCCTATGAGATTCTAAGAACTAATAGAATTATGGGATAAGCTAGAATGCTTGTTCTTACTTTTAATTGCTTCTACACCTTGGTAACATGCTTAATCACATCATCAAGAGTGCTAAAAGGATGAATCTAAGTCTTTGATGAAGTTGCATCAGTCGAACCCTCTTAAAGCCTACAATGGCTCTTCAACTGGATCTTGAACATCTCAAAGCAGTTGTAAGAGATTCAACCCTTTGGTTACAGTTCAATACTTCTATTCACTTTTATTTGTATCTTGAAGGTTCATAACTCTTTTTTAGGTATATCAGCTAAAATGGCCAAATCCATGTCAATGAAACCATTGATTCTTCATTTTCACATTAATAGGTGTTGTTTATACCGCCATATGTGTCTTCTTGCTACAACTCTCCATATTCACCATAAGAAACTCCTATGAGATTCTAAGAACTAACAGAACTATGGGATAAGCTATAATGCTTGTTTCTTACTTTTACTTGCTTTTACACCTTGGTAACATGCTTAATGACATCATCAAGAGTGCTAAAAGGCTGAATCTAAGCCTTTGATGAAGTTTCATCAGTCAAACCCTCTACAAAGCCTAAAATGGCTCTATGTACTGGATCTCGAACATCTCAAAGCAGTTGTAAGAGTTCCAAGTCCTTTTGTTACAGGTCAACAATTCTATTCACTCTTAGTTGTATCTTGAAGGTTCATAACTCTTTTTTTAGGTATATAAGCTAAATATTACCAAATCCATGTCAATGAAACCATTGATTCTTCATATTCACATCAATAGGTGTTATTTAAGTCTTCATATGTGTCTTCTTGCTACAACCCTTCATATTCACCATTAGAAACTCTTATGAGATTCTAAGAACTAACAGAATTATAGGAAAAGCTATAATGCTTGTTTTTTACTTTAACTTGCTTCTACACTTTGGTAGCATGCTTAATCACATCATCAAGAGTGCTAAAAAGCTGTATCTAAGCCTTTGATGAAGTTTGATCACTTTAACCCTCTTCAAAGCCTACAATGGTTCTGTGTACTGGATCTTGAACATCTCAAAGCAGTTGTAAGAGATCCGACTCCTTTGGTTACAGTTCAACACCTCTATTTACTCTTATTTGTATCTTCAAGGTTCATAACTCTGTTTTTAGGTATATCAGCTAAAAATGGCCAAATCCATGTCAATGAAACCATTGATTCTTCATTTTCACATCAATAGGTGTTGTTTAAGCCTCCACATGTGTCTTCTACCACTCTCCATATTCAAAATTAAGAACACCTAGGAGATTCAAAGAACTAACAGAATTAGGGGATAAGCTATAATGCTTGTTTCTTACGTTTAATTGCTTCAACACCTTGGTAACATGCTTAATCACATCATCAAGAGTGCTAAAAGGACGAATCTAAGTCTTGATGAAGTTGCATCAGTCAAACCCTCTTCAAAGCCTACAATGGCTCTGTGTACTGGATCTTGAACATCTCAAAGCAGTTGTAAGAGATCCGACTCCTTTGGTTACAGTTCAACACCTCTATTCACTCTTATTTGTATCTTGAAGGTTCTAAACTCTGTTTTTAGGTATATCAGCTAAAAATGGCCAAATCCATGTCAATGAAACCATTGAGTCTTCATTTTCACATCAATTGGTGTTGTTTAAGCCTCCATATGTGTCTTCTTGCTACAACTCTCCATATTCACCATAAGAAACTCCTATGAGATTCTAAGAACTAACAGAACTATGGGATAAGCTATAATGCTTGTTTCTTACTTTTACTTGCTTTTACACCTTGGTAACATGCTTAATGACATCATCAAGAGTGCTAAAAGGCTGAATCTAAGCCTTTGATGAAGTTTCATCAGTCAAACCCTCTACAAAGCCTAAAATGGCTCTATGTACTGGATCTTGAACATCTCAAAGCAGTTGTAAGAGATACAAGTCCTTTTGTTACAGTTCAACGCTTGTATTCACTCTTATTTCTATCTTGAAGGTTCATAACTCTTTTTTTAGGTATGTACGCTAAAAATTACCAAATCCATGTCAATGAAACCATTGATTCTTCATTTTCACATCAATAGGTGTTGTTTAAGCCTCCACATGTGTCTTCTTGCTACCAATCTCCATATTCACCATTAAGAACTCCTATGAGATTCAAAGAACTAACAGAATTATGGGATAAGCTATAATGCTTGTTTCTTACTTTTAATTGCTTCTACACCTTGGTAACATGCTTAATCACATCATCAAGAGTTCTAAAAGGATGAATCTAAGTCTTGATGAAGTTGCATCAGTCAAACCCTCTTCAAAGCCTACAATGGCTTCTGTATCTGGATCTTGAACATCTCAAAGCTTGTAAGAGATCCGACTCCTTTGGTTACAGTTCAACACCTCTATTCACTCTTATTTGTATCTTGAAGGTTCTAAACTCTTTTTTAGGTATATCAGCAAAAAGGGGCAAATCCATGTCAATGAAACCATTGATTCTTCATTTTCACATCAATAGGTGTTGTTTAAGCTTCTCCATATGTGTCTTCTTGCTACAACTCTCTATATTCACCATTAGAAACTCCTATAAGATTCTAAGAACTAACAGAACTATGGGATAAGCTATAATGCTTTTTCTTAATTTTACTTGCTTTTACACCTTGGTAGCATGCTTAATGACATCATCAAGAGTGCTAAAAGGCTGAATCTAAACCTTTGATGAAGTTTCATCAGTCAAACCCTCTACAAAGCCTACAAATGGCTCTATGTACTAGATCTTGAACATCTCAAAGCAGTTGTAAGAGATCCGATCTCTTTTGGTTACAGTTCAACACCTCTATTCACTCTTATTTGTATCTTCAAGGTTCATAACTCTGTTTTTAGGTATATCAGCTAAAAATGGCCAAATCCATGTCAATCCAAACCATTGATTCTTCATTTTCACATTAGTAGGTGTTTTTAAGCCTCCACATGTGTCTTCTTGCTACCACTCTCCATATTCACCATTAAGAACTCCTATGAGATTCAAAGAACTAACAGAATTATGGGATAAGCTATAATGCTTGTTTCTTACTTTTAATTACTTCTACACCTTGGTAAGATGCTTAAGCACATCATCAAGAGTGCTAAAAGGATGAATCTAAGTCTTGATGAAGTTGCATCACCAAACCCTCTTCAAAGCCTACAATGGTTTCGTGTAATCGGATCTTGAACATCTCAAAGCAGTTGTAAGAGATCCGCCTCCTTTGGTTACAGTTCAACACCTCTATTCACTCTTATTTGTATCTTCAAGGTTCATAACTCTGCTTTTTAGGTATATCAGCTAAAAATGGCCAAATCCATGTCAATGAAACTATTGATTCTTCATTTTCACATCAATAGGTGTTGTGTTAAGCCTCCACATGTGTCTTCTTGCTACCACTCTCCATATTCACCATTAAGAACTCCTATAAGATTCATAGAACTAACAGAATTATGGGATAAGCTATAATGCTTGTTTCTTACTTTTAATCTCTTCTACACCTTGGTAACATGCTTAATCACATCATGGAAGAGTGCTAAAGGGATGAATCTAAGCCTTTGATGAAGTCGCATCAGTCAAACCCTCTTCAAAGCCTACAATGGCTCTGTGTACTGGATCTTGAACATCTCAAAGCAGTTGTAATAGATCTAACTTCTTTTGGTTACATCAATAGTGTTATTTAAGCCTCCATATGTGTCTTCTTGCTACAACCCTCCATATTCACCATTAGAAACTCTTATGTGATTCTAACAACTAACAGAATTATAGGAAAAGCTATAATGCTTGTTTTTTACTTTAACTTGCTTCTACACTTTGGTAGCATGCTTAATCACATCATCAAGAGTGCTAAAAAGCTGAATCTAAGCCTTTGATGAAGTTTGATCACTGTAACACTCTTCAAAACCTACAATGGTTCTGTGTACTGGATCTTGGACATCTCAAAGAAGTTGTAAGAGATCCGACTCCTTTGGTTACAAATCAACACCTCTATTCACTCTTATTTGTATCTTCAGGGTTCATAACTCTGTTTTTAGGTATATTAGCTAAAAATGGCCAAATCCATGTCAATGAAACCATTGATTCTTCATTTTCACATCAATAGGTGTTATTTAAGTCTTCATATGTGTCTTCTTGCTACAACCCTTCATATTCACCATTAGAAACTCTTATGAGATTCTAAGAACTAACAGAATTATAGGAAAAGCTATAATGCTTGTTTCTTACTTTGACTTGCTTCTACACGTTGGTAGCATGCTTAATCACGTCATCAAGAGTGCTAATAGGCTTAATCTAAGCCTTTGATGAAGTTTGATCACTTTAACCCTCTTCAAAGCCTACAATGGTTCTGTGTACTGGATCTTGAACATCTCAAAGCAGTTGTAAGAGATCCGACTCCTTTGGTTACAGTTCAACACCTCTATTCACTCTTATTTGTATCTTCAAGGTTCATAACTCTGTTTTAGGTATATCAGCTAAAAATGGCCAAATCCATGTCAATGAAACCATTGATTCTTCATTTTCACATCAATAGGTGTTGTTTAAGCCTCCACATGTGTTCTTGCTACCACTCTCCATATTCACCATTAAGAACTCCTATGAGATTCAAAGAACTAACAGAATTGGATAAGTTTATACCTTTTTTTTTCCATTTAATTTTTTTCCCACCTTTAAATATTACTCACATAAACAAATAAATCTAAGTCTTGATGAAGTTACATCAGTCAAACCCTCTTCAAAGCCTTACAATGGCTCTGGTACTGGATCTTGAACATCTCAAAGCAGTTGTAAGAGATCCGACCTTTGGTTACAGTTCAACACCTCTATTCACTCTTATTTGTATCTTGAAGGTTCTAAACTCTGTTTTAGGTATATCAGCTAAAAATGGCTAAATCCATGTCAATGAAACCATTGAGTCTTCATTTTCACATCAATTGGTGTTGTTTAAGCCTCCATATGTGTCTTCTTGCTACACCTCTCTATATTCACCATTAGAAACTCCTATGAGATTCTAAGAACTAACAGAACTATGGCATAAGCTATACTGCTTGTTTCTTACTTTTTACTTGATTTAATACCTTGGTAGCATGCTTAATGACATCATCAAGAGTGCTAAAAGGCTGAATCTAAGCCTTTGATGAAGTTTCATCAGTCAAACCCTCTACAAAGCCTAAAAATGGCTCTATGTACTTTGGATCTTGAACATCTCAAAGCAGTTGTAAGAGATACAAGGCCTTTTGTTACAGTGAAACGCTGGTATTCACTCTTATTTCTATCTTGAAGGTTCATAACTCTCTTTTTTAGGTATGCCCGCTAAAAAATTACCAAATCCATGTCAATAAAACCATTGATTCTTCATTTTCACATCAATAGGTGTTGTTTAAGCCTCCACATGTGTCTTCTTGCTACCAATCTCCATATTCACCATTAAGAACTCCTCTGAGATTCAAAGAACTAACAGAATTATGGGATAAGCTTATAATGCTTGTTTCTTACTTTTTAATTGCTTTTACACCTTGGTAACATGCTTAATCACATCATCAAGAGTGCTAAAAGGATGAATCTAAGTCTTGATGAAGTTGCATCAAACCTCTTCAAAGCCTACAATGGCTCTGTGTAATCGGATCTTGAACATCTCAAAGCAGTTGTAAGAGATCCGACTCCTTTGTTACGGTTCAACACCTCTATTCACTCTTATTTGTATCTTCAAGGTTCATAACTCGGTTTTTAGGTATATCAGCTAAAAATGGCCAAATCCATGTCAATGAAACTATTGATTCTTCATTTTCACATCAATAGGTGTTGTTTAAGCCTCCACATGTGTCTTCTTGCTACCACTCTCCATATTCACCATTAAGAACTCCTATGAGATTCATAGAACTACCGAATTATGGGATAAGCTATAATGCTTGTTTCTTACTTTTAATCTCTTCTACACCTTGGTAACATGCTTAATCACATCATGAAGAGTGCTAAAAGGATGAATCTAAGTCTTTGATGAAGTTCGCATCAGTCAAACCCTTCTTCAAAGCCTACAATGGCTCGCAGTACTGGATCTTGAACATCTCAAGCAGTTGTAATAGATCTAACTTCTTTGGTTTACATCAATAGGTGTTATTTTAAGCCTCCATATGTGTCTTCTTGCTACAACCCTCCATATTCACCATTAGAAACTCTTATGTGATTCTAACAACTAATGTAATTATAGGGAAAAGCTTATAATGCTTGTTTTTACTTTTAACTTGCTTCTACACTTTGGTAGCATGCTTAATCACATCATCATGAGTGCTAAACAGCTGAATCTAAGCCTTTGATGAAGGTTGATCACTGTAACACTCTTCAAAAACCTACAATGGTTCTTGTAATGGATCTTGGACATCTCAAAGAAGTTGTAAGAGATCCCGACTCCTTTGGTTACAAATCAACACCTCTATTCACTCTTATTTGTATCTTCAAGGTTCATAACTCTTTTATAGGTATATTAGCTAAAATGGCCAAATCCATGTCAATGAAACCATTGATTCTTCATTTTCACATCAATAGGTGTTATTTAAGTCTTCATATGTGTCTTCTTGCTACAACCCTTCATATTCACCATTAGAAACTCTTATGAGATTCTAAGAACTAACAGAATTATAGGAAAAGCTATAATGCTTGTTTTTTACTTTAACTTGCTTCTACACTTTGGTAGCATGCTTAATCACATCATCAAGAGTGCTAAAAGCTGAATCTAAGCCTTTGATGAAGTTTGATCACTTTAACCCTCTTCAAAGCTCTACAATGGTTCTGTGTATTGGATCTTGAACATCTCAAAGCAGTTGTAAGAGATCCGACTTTTGGTTACAGTTCAACACCTCTATTCACTCTTATTTGTATCTTCAAGGTTCATAACTCTGTTTTAGGTCTATCAGCTAAAAATGGCCAGATTCATGTCAATGAAACCAGTGATTCTTCGTTTTCACATCAATAGGTGTTTTTTAAGCATCCACATGTGTCTTCTTGCTACCACTCTCCATATTCACCATTAAGAACTCCTATGAGATTCAAAAGAACTAACTGAATTATGGGATAAGTTTTAATGCTTGTTGCTTACGTTTAATTGCTTCTACACCTTGGTAACATGGTTATTCACATCATCAAGAGTGCTAAAAGGATGAATCTAAGTCTTGATGAAGTTGCATCAGTCAAACCCTCTTCAAAGCCGACAATGGCTCTGTGTTTTGGATCTTGAACATCTCAAAGCAGTTGTAAGAGATCCGACTCCTTTGGTTACAGTTCAACACCTCTATTCACTCTTATTTGTATCTTGAAGGTTCTAAACTCTGTTTTTAGGTATATCAGCTAAAAATGGCCAAATTCATGTCTATGAAACAATTGATTTTTCATTTTCACATCAATAGGTGTTGTTTAAGCCTCCATATGTGTCTTCTTGCTACAACTCTCCATATTCACCATTAGAAACTCCTATGAGATTCCTAGAACTAATAGAACTATGGGATAGCTATAATGCTTGTTTCTTACTTTTACTTGATTTAATACCTTGGCATAGCTTAATGACATCATCAAGAGTGCTAAAAGGCTGAATCTAAGCCTTTGATGAAGTTTCATCAGTCAAACCCTACAAAGCCTAAAATGGCTCTATGTATTGGATCTTGAACATCTCAAAGCAGTTGTAAGAGATACAAGTCCTTTTGTTACAGTTCAACGCTGTATTCACTCTTATTTCTATCTTGAAGGTTCATAACTCTTTTTTAGGTATGTACGCTAAAATTACCAAATCCATGTCAATGAAACCATTGATTCTTCATATTCAAATCAATAGGTGTTGTTTAAGCTTCCACTTGTGTCTTCTTGCTACCAATCTCCATATTCACCATTAAGAACTCCTATGAGATTCAAAGAACTAACAGAATTATGGGATAGCTATAATGCTTGTTTCTTACTTTTAATTGCTTCTACACCTTGGTAACATGCTTAATCACATCATCAAGAGTTCTAAAAGGATGAATCTAAGTCTTGATGAAGTTGCATCAGTCAAACCCTCTTCAAAGCCTACAATGGCTCTGTACTTGGATCTTGAACATCTCAAAGCAGTTGTAAGAGATCCGACTCCTTTGGTTACAGTTCAACACCTCTATTCACTCTTATTTGTATCTTGAAGGTTCTAAACTCTTTTTTAGGTATATCACTAAAATAGCCAAATCCATGTCAATGAAACCATTGATTCTTCATTTTTACATCCCTTGGTGTTGTTTTAAGCCTCACATATGTGTCTTCTTGCTACAACTCTCTATATTCACCATTAGAAACTCCTATAAGATTCTAAGAACTAATAGAACTAGGGATAAGCTTATAATGCTTGTTAATTTTTTTTATTTTACTTGCTTTTACACCTGGTAGCATGCTTAATGACATCATCAAGAGTGCTAAAAGGCTGAATCTAAACCTATGAAGTTTCATCATCAAACCCTCTACAAAGCCTAAAATGGCTCTATGTACTAGATCTTGAACATCTCAAAGCAGTTGTAAGAGATCCATCCCTTTGGTTACAGTTCAACACCTCTATTCACTCTTATTTGTATCTTCAAGGTTCATAACTCTGTTTTTAGGTATATCAGCTAAAATGGCCAAATCCATGCTCAATCAAACCATTGATTCTTCATTTTCACATTAATAGGTGTTGTTTAAGCCTCCCATGTGTCTTCTTGCTACCACTCTCCATATTCACCATTAAGAACTCCTATGAGATTCAAAGAACTAACAGAATTATGGGATAAGCTATAATGCTTGTTTCTTACTTTTAATTGCTTCTACACCTTGGTAACATGCTTAATCACATCATCAAGAGTGCTAAAAGGATGAATCTAAGTCTTGATGAAGTTGCATCAGTCAGACCCTCTTCAAAGCCTACAATGGCTCTGTGTACTGGATCTTGAACATCTCAGCAGTTGTAAGAGATCCGCCTCCTTGGTTACAGCTCAACACCTCTATTCACTCTTATTTGCATCTTCAAGGTTCATAACTCTGTTTTTAGGTATATCAGCTAAAATGGCCAAATCCATGTCAATGAAACCATTGATTCTTCATTTTCACATCAATAGGAATTGTTTAAGCCTCCACATGTGTCTTCTTGCTACCACTCTCCATATTCACCATTAAGAACTCCTATGAGATTCTTAGAACTAACAGAATTCATGGATAAGTTATAATGCTTGTTGCTTATTTTTAATCTCTTCTACACCTTGGCAATATGCTTAATCACATCATGAAGAGTGCTTAAATGATGAATCTAAGTCTTTGACGAAGTTGCACCACCAAACCTCTTCAAAGCCTACAATGGCTCTGGACTCGATCTTGAATATCTCAAAGCAGTTCAAGAGATCCGACTTTTGGTTACAGGAAATCAACACTTCTATTCACTCTTATTTGTATCTTCAGGTTCTAACCCTGCCTTTAAGTATATCAGCTTAAAATGGCCAAATCCATATCAATGAAACCATTGAGTCTTCATTTTCACATCAATAGGTGTTGTTTGGCCTCCATACGCGTCTTCTTGCTACAACTTTCGATAGTCACCATTAGAAACTCCTTTTGAGATTCTAAGAACTAACAGAATTATGGGATAAGCTATAACGCTTGTTTTTACTTTACTTGATTTATACCTGGGTAGACGCTTAATGACATCATCAAGAGTGCTAAAAGGCTCGAATCTAAGTCTTGATGAAGTTTTCATTAGTCAAACCCTCCACAAAGCCTAAAATGGCTCTAGGTACTAGATCTTGAACATCTCAAAGCAGTTGTAAGAGATCCAAGTCCTTTGTTACAGCTCAACGCTTTATTCACTCTTATTTGTATCTTGAAGGTTCATAACCTTTTTTTAGTATGGACGCTAAAAATTACCAAATCCATGTCAATGAAACCATTGATTCTTCATATTCACATCAATCGTGTTATTTAAGCCTCCATATGTGTCTTCTTGCTACAACCCTCCATATTCACCATTAGAAACTCTGGGATTCTAATAACCAATGTAATTATAGTAAAGCTTTAACGCTTGTTTTTTACTTTTAACTTGCTTTTACACTGGGTAGGACGCTTAATTCACATCATCAAGAGTGCTAAAGTTAAATCTTGCGATGAAGTTTGATCACTTTAACCCTCTTCAAAGCCTACAATGGTTCTGTGCAATCCGATCTTGGACATCTCAAAGCTTGTAAGAGATCCGACTTTTATTACAAATCAACACCTCTATTCACTCTTATTCGGATCTTCAAGGTTCATAATCTGCTAGTAGGTATATTAGCTAAAATGGCCAAATCCACGTCAATGAAACCATTTATTCTTCATTTTCACATCAATAAATGCCTGTTTAAGCTTCCACACGTGTCTTCTTGCTACCAATCTCCATATTCACCATTAAGAACTCCTATGAGATTCAAAGAACTAATGTAATTCATTGATAAGCTATAATGCTTGTTTCTTATTCTTTTAACCTCTTCTACACCTGGGTAACACGCTTAATCACATCATTCAAGAGTGCCAAAAAGGATTTAATCTAAGTCTTGGATGCAGTTGCATCAGTCAAACCCTCTTCAAAGCCCACAATGGCTCTCACAGTACTGGATCTTGAACATCTCAAAGCAGTGGTAATAGACCTAACTTCTTGGTTACAGTTCAATAACCCTATTCAACTCTTATTTGTATCTACGGTCTATAACTCTGCTTTTTAGATATATCACCCAAAAATGGCCAAATCCATGTCAATTTAAACCATTCATTCTTCATTTTCACATCAATACGTGTTATTTAAGTCTCCACACGTGTTCTCTTGCTACAACTCCATATTCACCATTAGAACTCCCATGAGATCCTAAGAACTAATATAATTTCGATAAGCTATAATGCTTGTTCTTACTTTTAATCGCTTCTACACCTTGGTAACACGCTTAATCACATCATCAAGAGCGCTAAAAGGATTTTAATCTAAGTCTTTGATGAAGTTGCATCACTCAAACCCTCTTTAAAGCCTACAATGGCTCAGAGTCCGGATCTTGAACATCTCAAAGCAACTGTAAGAGATTCAACTCCTTTCGTTACAGTCCAATACTTTATTCACTTTTATTTCCATCTTCAAGGTTCATAACTCTTTTTAGGTATATCCGCTAAAAACGGCCAAATCCATGTCAATGAAACCATTGATTCTTCTTATTTCACATTAATAGGTATTGTTTATATCCTCCATATGTGTCTTCTTTCATAACTTCCATATTCACCATCAAGAACTCCTCTTAGATTCTAAGAACTAAAAGAACCCATGATAAGCTATAATGCTTTGCTTTACTTTTACTTGCTTTTACACCTTGGTAACATGCTTAATGACATCATCAAGAGTGCTAAAAGATCAATCTAAGCCCTTGATGAAGTTTCACCAACAAACCTCTACAAAGCCTAAAATGGCTCTATGTACTGGATCTTGAATATCTCAAAGCAGTTGTTAGAGTTCCAAGTCCTTGTTTAGCACGCGTCAACACTTTATTCACTTTTATTCTGTGATCTTCAAGGTCTATAACTCTTTTTTAGGTATGTCGAAGCTCAAAATTACCAAATCTATGTCACTGAAACCATCGATTCTTCCATATTCACATCAATAAGAGTTATTTAAGCCCCCATACGTGTCTTCTGCTACAACCCTCCATATTCACCATTAGAAACTCTTACGAGATTCTAAGAACCAACGGAATTATAGGAAAGCTTTGCAATGCTTGTTTTTACTTTAACTTGCTTTCACACTTTGCTAGGATGCTTAATCACATCATCAAGAGTGCTAAACCTCCAATCTAAGTCCTTAATGAAGTTTGACTCACTTTAACCCTCTTCAAAGCCCATAATGGTTCAGCGGACTCGGATCTCGGAACATCTCGCAAAGCAGTTGTAAGAGATCCCGACTCCTTTGGTTACAGCTCACCACCTCTATTCATTCTTTTATTTGCATTCTTCAGGTTGTTCATAACTCTGCTTTTAGGCATGTCAGCCCAAAATGGCCAAATCCATGTCAATGAAAACCATCGATTCTTCATTTCCACATCAATAGGAGTTGCCTAAGCTTCCACATGTGTCTTCGCTACTACTCTCCATATTCACCATTGAAGAACCTCCGACTTAGGATTCCAAAGAACTAACGTAATTGAGTGGCATGCTTTATAATGCTTGTTTCATTACTTTTAACTGCTTTTACACCTTGGTAACATGCTTAATGCACCATCATCAAGAGTACTGAAAGCGACGAATCTAAGTCTTCGATGGAAGTCTCGGTGATTACTCAAAACCTCTTCAATGCCCTACAAGGGTTCTCTGGTTAACCGGATCTTGAACATCTCAAAGCAGTTGTAATAAGATCCTGATCTTTTCGTTACAGCTCAACACCTCTATTCACTCTTATTCGGATCCTCAAGGTTCTAAACTCTGTTTTTAGGTATATCCGCTTAAAATGGCCAAATCCATGCCAATGAAACGCATCGATTCTTCATTTTCACATCACTAAGCGTTGCTTTAGCCTCCATATGGCTCCTCTTGCTACAACTCTCCTATATTCACCATTAGAAACCCCGCTTAGATTCTAAGAACCAACTGTACTTCGCGATAAGCTATAATTCTTGTTTTGTTTACTTTTACTTGCTTTGTCACCTGCGGCAAAGAGTGCTTAACGACATCATCAAGGAGTGCTAAAAGGCTGAATCTAAGCCTTTGATGAAGTTTCATCAGTCAACCCTCTACAAAGCCTTCCAAATGGTTCTACGTACCCGGATCTTTAACATCTCAAAGCAAAATACAGAGATCCAAGTCCTTTTGTTACAAATCACCGCTTGGTATTCACTCTTATTCCGATTCTCAAGGTTCGTAAACTCTTTTTTAGGTAATGTACGCTAAAAATCACCAAATCCATGACAATTGAAAACCATTGATTCTTTCATTTTTACATCAATCGGTAAGTGGTTTTTGCCCTCCATGCGTCTTCTTCGCTACCAACCTCCATATTCACTATTAGGAACTCTTATGAGATTCTAAGAACTACCGGAATTCATAGATGTTTTTATAATGCTTTGTTTTTTATTTTTAATTTCTTTTACACTCTGGGTAACATGCTTAATCACATCATCTGGAGTTCTAAAAGGCTCAATCTAAGTCCTGGCGAAGTTTCATGACTCTAACCCTCTTCAAAGCCTCCAATGGTTCTCGGTACCCGGATCTTGAACATCTCAAAGGCAGCAAGAGATCCTACCTTTCGTTCCAGCCCAACACCTTATTCACTCTTATTTCAGTATCTTGGGCCGCTCTTAACTGCTGTTTTAGGTATATCGCCCTAAAATGGTCAAATCCATGTCAATGAAACCATTGGATTCTTCATTTTCACATCATTAGGTGTTGCTAAGTTTCCATATGCGTCTTCGTCTACCACTCTCTATATTCACCATTAGAGAACTCCTATAAGATTCTAAGAACTAATGTAACTCATGGATGTGCTATAATGCTTGTTTCTTACTTTTTACTTGCTTTTAGCACCTTGGTAGCATGCTTACACACATCATCAAGAGTACTAAAAGGCCGACCTTAAGCCCTTGATGAAGTCTCATCAGTTCAAACCCTCTAGCAAAGCCTCCATAATGGCTCTTTGCATGTACTCGGATCTGGAACATCTCAAAGCAGTTGTGAAGAGATCCCACTCCTTTGGTTACAGATCAACACCTCTATTCACTCTTATTTGTATCTTGAAGGTTGCATCTCTCTTTTTAGGTATATCCCCTAAAATGGGGCCAAATCCATGTCAATGAAACCATTTCGACTTCTTCATTTTCACATCAAGAGGTGTCTGTTTGCTTCCTATGTAGTCTTCTTGCTACCACTCTCCATATTCACCATTAAGAACTCCTATGACATTCTAAGAACTAACGGAACTACGATGTTTTATATTGTCTCTGTTTTCTTACTTTTACTTGCTTCTACACCTTTGGTATAAAGACATGCTTAATGACATCATCAAGAGTGCTCATGGGACCGACCTAAGTCTTTGATGAAGTTGTGATCACTCCCACCCTCTTCCATGCCTTCAATGGCTTTTGGTGGTAATCGGATCTTGAACATCTCAAAGCAGTTAAAGAGATCCCGAGTCCTTTGGTTACAGCTCAACACTTCTATTCACTCTTGGGCTTGCATCTTCAAGGTTCTAAACTCTGTTTTTAGGTATATCAACCAAAAATGGCCGAATCCATGTCACCCGTAAACCATTGGATTCTTCATTTTCACATCATTGGGTGTTGCTTTAAGCCTCCATATGTGTCCTCTCGCTACCACTCTCCATACTCACCATTAGGAACTCTTATGAGATCTCAAAGAACTACCAGAATCCAGTGGGAGAGGCTATAATGCTTGTTTTTTACGCTTTAACTCGCTTTTACACCTTGGTAGCATGCTTAATCACATCATCAAGAGCCGCTAAAAGGCCGTAATCTATGCCTCTTCATGAAGTTGCATCACTCACTTTTTAACCCTCTTCAAAGCCTCACAAGGGTTCAGTGCACTGGATTCTTGGAACATCTCAAAGCAGTTGTAAGAGATCCGGACCTCTTTCGTTACAAAACAACACCCCTATTCACTCTTATTTGTATTCTTCAAGGTTCTTATGCAACTCTGTTTTTAGGTATATCAGCCCTAAAATGGCCAAATCCATGTCAATGAAACCATTTATTTCTTAATTTTCACATCAATCGGGTTCGCGAAGCCTCCATATGTGTCTTCCTGCTACATTTTCCTCTATACTCACCATTCGCTGGAACTCCTATGAGATTCGTAAAGAACTACCTGCATCCACGAGATAAACTATAATGCTCTGCCTTTACTTTTACTTGCTTTATACTCTGGTAGCATGCTTAATGTCATCATCAAGAGCGCTAAAAGGTCAATCTAAGCCCTCCATGAAGTTTCATCAGCCAAACCTCTACAAAGCCTAAAATGGCTGTAGGGGCAATTTCGATCTTGAACATCTCAAAGCAACTTGTAAGAGATCCAAGTCCTTTTGTTACAGCTCAACACGTCGATTCACTCTTATTCCGATCTTGAAGGTTCATAACCCTTTTTAGGTATAGGCGCTTAAAATTACCAAATCCATGTCACCCAGTCCATCGGATTCTTCATTTTCACATCAATAGTGCTTGTTTTAAGCCTCCATACGGGTCTTCATGCTACAACCTCCATTATTCACCATTAGGAACTCCTACGCAGATTCTAAGAACTACCGGGTAATTACGGGATAAGCTATAATGCTTGCTTTTTACTTCTTTAACCCCTTTTCTCATACCTTGGTAGCATGCTTAATCACATCATCAAGAGTTCTAAAAGGCTTCCGAATCTAAGCTCTTGAATGAAGTTGCATCACTTTACCCCCTCTTCAAAGCTCTACAATGGCTTCGCGCCGTAATCCGATCTTGAACATCTCAAAAAAAGCAACTGCCAAGAGATCTCACCCTTTCGTTACCGCTCAACACCCCCCATTCACTCTTATTCCAGATCTTCACGGTTCTGCACTCTCTTTTTAGGCATATCACCAAAAAACGGCCAAATCCATGTCAATGAAACCATTGATTCTTCATTTTCACATCAATAGGTGTTGTTCTGCCTGCATATGTGTCTTCAAAAAACAACCTCTATATTCACCATTGGGAACTCCTATAAGACTGCAAGAATCTTAACAGAACCTGGCTGATAAGCTATAATGTTTGTTTTTTAATTTTACTTTGCTTCTACACCTTCGCAGCATGCTTAATGACATCATCAAGAGTGCTAAAAGGCTGAATCTAAACCTTGATGAAGTTTCATCACCAAACCTCTACAAAGCCTAAAATGGCTCTATGTACTAGATCTTGAACATCTCAAAGCAAGCTTGTAAGAGATCCCATCTTTGGCTAAATTTCAACACCTCTATTCACTCTTATTTGTATCTTCAAGGTTCATAACTCGGTTTTAGGTATATCAGCTAAAAATGGCTAAATCCATGTCAATGAAACCACGATTCTTCATTCTCACATTAAGAGGGGTGTCATGGCCTCCCATGTGTCTTCTTGCTACCACTTTCCATATTCACCATTAAGAACCCCCATGAGATTCCAAAGAACTAACAGAACTATGGGATAAGCTATAATGCTTGTTTCTTACTTTTAATTGCTTTCAATCTTTTGGTAACATGCTTAATCACATCATCAAGAGTGCTGAAAGGATTAATTCCAAGTCTTCATGAAGTCAGCATCAATAAACCCTTCAAAGCCTACAATGGCTCGCAAATGGATCTTGAATTTTCATCTCAGCGCTTGTAAGAGATCCGAGTCCTTTGGTTACAGCTTCAACACCTCTATTCACTCTTATTTGTATCTTCGAGCTGTTCTAAACTCTGTTTTTAGGTATATCACCTAAAATAAACAAATCCATGTCAATTTAAACCATTGATTCTTCATTTCACATCAATAAAAAGTTGTTTAGTTCGCATATGTGTCTCTTTCTTACAACTCTCTATATTCATCATTAGAAACTCCTTATGAGATTCTAAAGAACTAATAGAACTACGGATAAAAAATAATGCTTGCTTTCTTAATTTTACTTGCTTTTTACACCTTCAGCATGCTTAATGACATCATCAAGAGTGCCAAAAGGTTACGAATCTAAGCCCTCGATGAAGTTTCTTCATTAGTCAAACCCTCTTGACAGTTTCCAAATGGTCGTATGTGACTAGATCTTGAACATCTCAAAGCAGTTGTAAGATATCCAAGTCCTTTCATATAGCTTCAACGCTTCAATTCACTCTATTCCGATTCTCAAGGTTCATAACTCGGGGTTTAGGTATATCAATGCAAAAATGGACAAATCCTTACGTCAATGAAACCATTGATTCTTCATTTTCACACTTAATAGGTGTTGTTTAAGCCTCCACATGTGCCTCTGCTACCACTCTCCATATATTCACCATTAAGAACTCCTAAGAGATTCCGTTAACTAACAGACCATTGATAGTTTATAATGCTTGCTTTCTTACCTTTAATTGCTTTCACACCTTGACACATGCTTAATCACACTCATCAAGAGTGCTAAAAGGATGAATCTAAGTCTTGATGAAGTCGTGATCAGTCAAACCTCTTCAAAGCCCATAATGGTTTCGGTGGTAACGGATCTTGAACATCTCAGAGCAGCTAAAGAGATCCGCCTCCTTGGTTGCCAAATACCAACACCTCTATTCACTCTTATTTGTATCTTCAAGGTTCATAACTCTGTTTTTAGTATACCGTTAAAACGCCAAATCCATGTCAACGGAACTATTGATTCTTCATTTTCACATCAATA
>CM051387.1:48457-69291 GCA_028015245.1 Cardamine occulta | reverse complement strand
AATGTTCATAACTCCGTTTTTAGGTAAATCAGCTTAAAATGGCCAAATCCTTCATGAATGAAACCATTGATTCTTAATATTTACATCAATAGGTGTTGTTTAAGCCTCCATATGTGTCTTCTTGCTACAACACCCCTTATTCACCATTAGAAACTCCTATGAGATTCCTAAAACTAACAGAACTATGGGATAAACTATAATGCTTGTTTCTTACTTTGATTTGCTTCTACACCTTTCTTGAATATGTCAAAGCAGTTGTAAGAGATTCACCTCCTTTGACTACACTTCCACACTTCGATTCACTCTTATTTGCATCGTGAAGATTCATAACTCCGTTTTTAGGTGAATCAGCTTGGAAATGGCCAAATCCTTATGAAAGAAACCATTGATTCTTCATATTTACATCAATAGGTGTTGTTTAAGCCTCCATATATGTCTTCTTGCTACAACACCCCTTTTCACCATTAGAAACTCCTATGAGATTCCTTGAACTAACAGAATTATGGGATAAGCTATGATGCTTGTTTCTTACTTTGATTTGCTTCCACACCTTTCTTGAATATCTCAAAGCAGTTGTAAGAGATTGACCTCCTTTGACTACACTTCCACACTTCAATTAACTCTTATTTGCATCGTGAAGGTTCATAACTCCGTTTTTAGGTGAATCAGCTTAAAAATGGCCAAATCCTTGTGAATGAAACCATTGATTCTTCATATTTACATCAATAGGTGTTGTTTAAGCCTCCATATGTGTCTTCTTGCTACAACACCCCTTTTCACCATTAGAAACTCCTATGAGGATTCCTTGAACTAACAGAACTATGGGATAAGCTATGATGCTTGTTTCTTACTTTGATTTGCTTCTACACCTTTCTTGAATATCTCAAAGCAGTTGTAAGAGATTCACCTCCTTTGACTCCACTTCCACACTTCAATTCACTCTTATTTGCATCGTGAAGGTTCATAACTCCATTTTTACGTGAATCAGCTTTAAAATGGCCAAATCCTTGTGAATGAAGCCATTGATTCTCCATATTTACATCAATAGGTGTTGTTTAAGCCTCCATATGTGTCTTCTTGCTACAACACCCCTTTTCACCATTAGAAACTCCTATGAGGATTCCTCGAACTAACAGAACTATGGGATAAGCTATGATGCTTGTTTCTTACTTTGATTTGCTTCCACACCTTTCTTGAATATCTCAAAGCAGTTGTAAGAGATTGACCTCCTTTGACTACACTTCCACACTTCAATTAACTCTTATTTGCATCGTGAAGGTTCATAACTCCGTTTTTAGGTGAATCAGCTCGGAAATGGCCAAATCCTTATGAATGAAACCATTCATTCTTCATATTTACATCAATTGGTGTTGTTTAAGCCTCCATATATGTCTTCTTGCTACAACACCCCTTATTCACCATTAGAAACTCCTATGAGATTCCTAAAACTAACAGAACTATGGGATAAACTATAATGCTTGTTTCTTACTTTGATTTGCTTCTACACCTTTCTTGAATATCTCAAAGCAGTTGTAAGAGATTCACCTCCTTTGACTACACTTCCACACTTCGATTCACTCTTATTTGCATCGTGAAGGTTCATAACTCTGTTTGAGGTAAATCAGCTGCAAATTGCCAAATCCATATGAATGAAACCATTGATTCTTCATATTTACATCAATAGGTGTTGTTTAAGCCTCTATATGTGTCTTCTTGCTACAACACCCCTTTTCACCATTAGAAACTCCTATGAGGATTCCTTGAACTAACAGAACTATGGGATAAGCTATGATGCTTGTTTCTTACTTTGATTTGCTTCTACACCTTTCTTGAACATCTCAAAGCAGTTGTAAGAGATTCACCTCCTTTGACTACACTTCAATACTTCGATTCACTTTTATTTGCAACCTTAATGTTCATAAATCCATTTTTAGGTGAATCAGCTTAAAAATAGCCAAATCCTTGTGAGTGAAACCATTGATACTTCATATTTACATCAATAGGTGTTGTTTAAGCCTCCAAATGTATCTTCTTGCTACAACACCCCTTTTAACCATTAGAAACTCCTATGAGATTCCTTGAACTAACAGAATTATGGGATAAGCTATGATGCTTGTTTCTTACTTTGATTTGCTTCCACACCTTTCTTGAATATCTCAAAGCAGTTGTAAGAGATTCACCTCCTTTGACTCCACTTCCACACTTCAATTCACTCTTATTTGCATCGTGAAGGTTCATAACTCCGTTTTTAGGTAAATCAGCTTAAAAATGGCCAAATCCTTGTGAATGAAACCATTGATTCTTCATATTTACATCAATAGGTGTTGTTTAAGCCTCCATATGTGTCTTCTTGCTACAACACCCCTTATTCACCATTAGAAACTCCTATGAGATTCCTAAAACTAACAGAACTATGGGATAAACTATAATGCTTGTTTCTTACTTTGATTTGCTTCTACACCTTTCTTGAATATCTCAAAGCAGTTGTAAGAGATACACCTCCTTTGACTACGCTTCCACACTTCGATTCACTCTTATTTGCATCGTGAAGGTTCATAACTCTGTTTTTAGGTGAATCAGCTTGGAAATGGCAAAAGCCTTATGAATGAAACCATTGATTCTTCATATTTACATCAATAGGTGTTGTTTAAGCCTCCATATGTGTCTTCTTGCTACAACACCCCTTTTCACCATTAGAAACTCCTATGAGGATTCCTTGAACTAACAGAACTATGGGATAAGCTATGATGCTTGTTTCTTACTTTGATTTGCTTCTACACCATTCGTGAACATCTCAAAGCAGTTGTAAGAAATTCACCTCCTTTGACTACACTTCAATACTTCGATTCACTTTTATTTGCAACCTTAATGTTCATAACTCTGTTTTTTAGGTGAATCAGCTTAAAAATGGCCAAATCCTTGTGAATGAAACCATTGATTCTTCATATTTACATCAATAGGTGTTGTTTAAGCCTCCATATGTGTCTTCTTGCTACAACACCCCTTTTCACCATTAGAAACTCCTATGAGGATTCCTTGAACTAACAGAACTATGGGATAAGCTATGATGCTTGTTTCTTACTTTGATTTGCTTCTACACCTTTCTTGAACATCTCAAAGCAGTTGTAAGAGATTCACCTCCTTTGACTACACTTCAACACTTCTATTCACTCTCATTTGTATCTTGAAGAGTCATAACTCCGTTTTTAGGTAAATCAGCTTAAAAATGCCAAATCCTTGTGAATGAAACCATTGATTCTTCATATTTACATCAATAGGTGTTGTTTAAGCCTCCATATGTGTCTTCTTGCTACAACACCCCTTATTCACCATTAGAAACTCCTATGAGATTTCTAAAACTAACAGAACTATGGGATAAACTATAATGCTTGTTTCTTACTTTGATTTGCTTCTACACCTTTCTCTCAACTTTTCAAAGCAGTTGTAAGAGATACACCTCCTTTGACTACGCTTCCACACTTCGATTCACTCTTATTTGCATCGTGAAGATTCATAACTCTGTTTTTAGGTGAATCAGCTTGGAAATGGCAAAAGCCTTATGAATGAAACCATTGATTCTTCATATTTACATCAATAGGTGTTGTTTAAGCCTCCATATGTGTCTTCTTGCTACAACACCCCTTTTCACCATTAGAAACTCCTATGAGGATTCCTTGAACTAACAGAACTATGGGATAAGCTATGATGCTTGTTTCTTACTTTGATTTGCTTCTACACCTTTCTTGAACATCTCAAAGCAGTTGTAAGAGATTCACCTCCTTTAACTACACTTCAATACTTTGATTCACTTTTATTTGCAACCTTAATGTTCATAACTCTGTTTTTAGGTGAATCAGCTTAAAAATGGTCAAATCCTTGTGAATGAAGCCATTGATTCTCCATATTTACATCAATAGGTGTTGTTTAAGCCTCCATATGTGTCTTCTTGCTACAACACCCCTTTTCACCATTAGAAACTCCTATGAGATTCCTTCAACTAACAGAATTATGGGATAAGCTATGATGCTTGTTTCTTACTTTGATTTGCTTCCACACCTTTCTTGAATATCTCAAAGCAGTTGTAAGAGATTCACCTCCTTTGACTACCCTTCCACACTTCGATTCACTCTTATTTGCATCGTGAAGGTTCATAACTCCGTTTTTAGGTAAATCAGCTTAAAAATGGCCAAATCCTTGTGAATGAAACCATTGATTCTTAATATTTACATCAATAGGTGTTGTTTAAACCTCCATATGTGTCTTCTTGCTACAACACCACTTATTCACCATTAGAAACTCCTATGAGATTCCTAAAACTAACAGAACTATGGGATAAACTATAATGCTTGTTTCTTACTTTGATTTGCTTCTACACCTTTCTTGAATATCTCAAAGCAGTTGTAAGAGATACACCTCCTTTGACTACGCTTCCACACTTCGATTCACTCTTATTTGCATCGTGAAGGTTCATAACTCCGTTTTTAGGTGAATCAGCTTGGAAATGGCCAAAGCCTTATATATGAAACCATTGATTCTTCATATTTACATCAATAGGTGTTGTTTAAGCCTCCATATGTGTCTTCTTGCTACAACACCCCTTTTCACCATTAGAAACTCCTATGAGGATTCCTTGAACTAACAGAACTATGGGATAAGCTATGATGCTTGTTTCTTACTTTGATTTGCTTCTACACCTTTCTTGAACATCTCAAAGCAGTTGAAAGAGATTCACCTCCTTTGACTACACTTCAATACTTCGATTCACTTTTATTTGCAACCTTAATGTTCATAACTCTGTTTTTAGGTGAATCAGCTTAAAAATGGTCAAATCCTTGTGAATGAAACCATTGATTCTTCATATTTACATCAATAGGTGTTGTTTAAACCTCCAAATGTATCTTCTTGCTACAACACCCCTTTTAACCATTAGAAACTCCGATGAGATTCCTTGAACTAACAGAATTATGGGATAAGCTATGGTGCTTGTTTCTTACTTTGATTTGCTTCCACACCTTTCTTGAATATCTCAAAGCAGTTGTAAGAGATTCACCTCCTTTGACTACACTTCCACACTTCAATTCACTCTTATTTGCATCGTGAAGGTTCATAACTCCGTTTTTAGGTGAATCAGCTTGGAAATGGCCAAATCCTTATGAATGAAACCATTGATTCTTCATATTTACATCAATAGGTGTTGTTTAAGCCTCCATATGTGTCTTCTTGCTACAACACCCCTTTTCACCATTAGAAACTCCTATGAGATTCCTTGAACTAACAGAATTATGGGATAAGCTATGATGCTTGTTTCTTACTTTGATTTGCTTCCACACCTTTCTTGAATATCTCAAAGCAGTTGTAAGAGATTCACCTCCTTTGACTACACTTTCACACTTCAATTAACTCTTATTTGCATCGTGAAGGTTCATAACTCCGTTTTTAGGTGAATCAGCTCGGAAATGGCCAAATCCTTATGAATGAAACCATTCATTCTTCATATTTACATCAATTGGTGTTGTTTAAGCCTCCATATATGTCTTCTTGCTACAACACCCCTTTTCACCATTAGAAACTCCTATGAGGATTCCTTGAACTAACAGAACTATGGGATAAGCTATGATGCTTGTTTCTTACTTTGATTTGCTTCTACACCTTTCTTGAATATCTCAAAGCAGTTGTAAGAGATTCACCTCCTTTGACTACACTTCCACACTTCGATTCACTCTTATTTGCATCGTGAAGGTTCATAACTCTGTTTTTAGGTGAATCAGCTTGGAAATGGCAAAAGCCTTATGAATGAAACCATTGATTCTTCATATTTACATCAATAGGTGTTGTTTAAGCCTCCATATGTGTCTTCTTGCTACAACACTCTTTTCACCATTAGAAACTCCTGTGAGGATTCCTTGAACTAACAGAACTATGGGATAAGCTATGATGCTTGTTTCTTACTTTGATTTGCTTCTACACAATTCTTAAACATCTCAAAGCAGTTGTAAGAGATTCACCTCCTTTGACTACGCTTCCACACTTCGATTCACTCTTATTTGCATCGTGAAGGTTCATAACTCTGTTTTTAGGTGAATCAGCTTGGAAATGGCAAAAGCCTTATGAATGAAACCATTGATTCTTCATATTTACATCAATAGGTGTTGTTTAAGCCTCCATATGTGTCTTCTTGGTACAACACTCTTTTCACCATTAGAAACTCCTGTGAGGATTCCTTGAACTAACAGAACTATGGGATAAGCTATGATGCTTGTTTCTTACTTTGATTTGCTTCTACACCTTTCTTGAACATCTCAAAGCAGTTGTAAGAGATTCACCTCCTTTGACTACACTTCAACACTTCGATTCACTTTTATTTGCAACCTTAATGTTCATAACTCCGTTTTTAGGTGAATCAGCTTAAAAATGGCCAAATCCTTGTGAATGAAACCATTGATTCTTCATATTTACATCAATAGGTGTTGTTTAAGCCTCCATATGTGTCTTCTTGCTACAACACCCCTTTTCACCATTAGAAACTCCTATGAGGATTCCTTGAACTAACAGAACTATGGGATAAGCGATGATGCTTGTTTCTATTGAGAAAAGGCATTCCGTGAAGAAGACCGGGTACTATTCATCTCGGGTACTATTCATCCCGAGACCCGAGATTACTATTCATCCTGTGAATCTATTGAGAAAAGGCATTCCACGAAGAAGATCGAATACTATTCATCTAATTTTATTCATCCCCGAGACACGAGATTACTATTCATCCCGTCTTTGTAAGCTGCGGTTTCATTATTACTGCAGTTTTTTTTATTTAGGGCTTCCTCCTTCAACTATAAAAGGAGGAAACCCTCCCTTGTAACCTAATTGACAATTCCGCCTCCTTTGGTCTAAAAGCCCTTAGGGGCTGCAGATTTTCATCTCTCTAGCTTCTCTCTAATTATTCATGCTTATTCTCCTTTATTTATGCTTAATCTCTTATTCTCTCTAGTTTAATTTTGCATAATCTCCCATTCTCCTTTACTTGTTTTATGCATCTATTCTCTTATGTTTATTTCTGCATTTATTCTCACATGGTATCAGGCGAGATGGTGATGTAGAGAAAGGATGGAGGCTTGAAAGAATGGTTTGGTTCTTAAAACTGCCTCTCCATTGCAATGGTTCTGGCTTAGCTCAACGTTTTTTCTTCATTCTTAAGCCCCAGCCTCTTCTCCAAGCCATGTTTATAGATCCTTTATGACAATGAGGAGAAGGAAGTGAGGCGTGGTGAAGAACCACAAGAGAAGAAAAAATCATTGTTTGAAAGCTCCTAGCCTGTTGGTATCTTTGGATCCATGGTTTGCTGGGCTCAGATTCTTTTCTCATCATCTCTAAGCCTCATTTGTCTTCTCTAAGTCATTGTTAGTTTTGAATTAGACTCAAAATCGTTTTTTTTTATCTTTAAAACCTTGGATGAATTTTTTAGTTCCATTGGAAGAAAAAAGTAGAAATCCATTGTAATTTTTGATTCAGATTTGCGATTTGGGTGATTCAAAACATGGAACCACCTGAATGATGCTTAATTTCTATAGATCTAATGCACCTAGTGTCGTGATATATATGTTCATTTTATTCTGCTTTTGATAATGAAGAGATGAATTTGGTGGCTGTGGATAATAAACCACAAAAGAGAAAAAGAAATAAGTATGCTACAAGCGCTTAATCCATGGATTCATGGTTTTGCTGGGCACTTAATCTACTCTCTTTAAACCCCATCTGAAATCTCTAAGTCATCCGTTTAGTGTCTTAAAGCTGTGTTGAAAATCGGTTAAAGGAAGGTGAACCTGGGTTCATTTTGCTCTTATGAGCGTAAATGACCTTGCTGAATCCAAGCTTCCAATTAAAGGGAGGAGAACCTGGGTTCATTCAGCTCTTATGAGTGTAAATGACCTTGCTGAATCCAAGCTTCCTTAAGAAAAAAATTTATATAAAAGGTTTCTTTCTGGGGGAAAAAGGCAAAAACTAAAATTAAATCATCTTCTCTTCAAAAGCCGAGTTGATTCCAGCTAAAAAGGAAAGAGAACCCTAGTTCATTATGCCCTTGTGGGTAGAAATGGCCTTGTTGAATCCGAATTCCTCTTTTGCTGAGAACCATAGTAAAATTTGCTTAACCCTTATGGATTGAAGCGTGTGAAGCTATGATGAATCTGGCTTTAAAGGAAAGAGAACCATGTTTCATTTAGCTCTTATGAGTTTACATGAGCATGTTGAATCCAAATTTCCCTTTTAAATCAAAAGAATGAGAACCTTGATGAATCTGTAGCTAGAGTCCTAGAGGAACCTGAATCTTTTTAAATAAGGAGAGGAAACCTTAAGGATACTCATGGCTGTAGAACCTTGCTTGAATCCAAGTTCTTTTGATCAAAATCAGACCTTGGACTACTTTCAAAATATTTTAAGTCCTTGGTTCCTTCAATCTTTAAATTATTTTTCATTTCTATTCCTTGAATTTAAAACCTTGGACCGCTTCTAGCGTTGAAGCCCCTGGTTCATGAGTTTGCTCCCTAAGGTGAAATGGTCCAGTATTAAAATTCCTTGTGAGTTTAAAATACACCTAAGATCATTTTTCACCCGAGTTAAATCATGACTAGCTGCTTTAAAACCTGAAGTCCATGATTGTTTTCAAAAAGATGAACACTGATCTGGGAAAATATTTTTATGTGAAGTATTTTCAAATAAATCATTGTTCATCCCTTGTTTTCAAATGAAAAGATGAATCTTAAGTCTTTTCCTTCTTATGAATGCGAAACAAAATATGGCTTTGGTACATCTCAGTTTTGCTAAGGATAAAATTTTGGTCCGAGTTTCATATCTTAATGATTTTAAAATTCCTAAGACCATAATTAAATCCAGGCTCTCATAAGAGAGTAAATAGTCTTTATGGTGAAGAACCATAAAGAGGAAAAAAAAAAAATTTCTACTAACCCTTGTGTATGCATAGGTAAAAGTGTATAAATCCCAAGAAGAAAATGCATGAAGATCACATTGATCAATCCAATTCATGACCAATGGGGCACTATCTGAGTTATCAACCCAAAGGGAGTACACTTGAACTTGTCATTAATTTGAATATCTTTGAGTCTTGTGAATTATTTCTCTTATTTATTTAATATGCAAACCCAATTTGTTTTACCTTCTTAAACTCCCCATGGCAATTACTTACTGAATTTAAGTCCTCTATGAAGGGTTTAAACAAGGAAAGCCGGGATTATTCTTGGTGAGAGAAGTGTTAAAGAAGAAGGGGACACATAGAGAAGAAATAGAGTAAAGAAGTCCTTGGAGCTTACATATTCATAAATGGATAAAGAACGGTGTTACTCAAGAAATGTTGAGAAGAAGATCCACTTAAGGTGTTCCCAAAATCATTACAAGAAGACTGACTCACCACACTTGTTTACCGGATCATAAACCACAAGGGACAACTCTCTAAACTCTTGCTTATTCCATCATACTTAGTGTTACAATTTGTTTTCGTCTTGATATCATTAAATTCATTTCTCTTATGTGTTACTATATATTTTATCTAAGCTTCTTAAAATCCCACGGCCATTGCTTTAAAATTTTGTATCTCATGATGAAGGTACAAAGGAGTAAGTGCCGTGACTACTCTCTCAAGAAGTTTAGACACAAAGAAAAGGATCACATGAGAAGAAATGAAGTAAAGAAGCCGTTGGTTCATTAGAAGTGTCCTATTCGATGAAAGGCTTCTAATGTTCTGCTTGTGACGATATTTGGACACAAGGGAACTACAAGAGTTAGTGTTCGTTTGGGACCAGTATAAAGTGTTTCTTGGTTATGGTTTGCGAATTGTGTTTGGTTTACCGAAACGTGGTCTGTCTTGTGAAAAGTGAAGATTTTCACACAAAGGGCTAAGGAACAAGGGGGAGTTTTTCCTCTCTGTGTCACAAGCTTAATCAGATGGATACATTGATGCATGATCAAGCTTGAGGGGGAGTATGTGAGCACTATAGAGGAAAGGCGAGTGTGTTTATGAAGCGTGTTATTATGAAGTGTGGTCAAGATGGCAAGGCATGATGCGTTTGGGAAGGTTCTGATCGAAGCAAGTCAGGGAGTAACCCAACGCCGGAGGCATACCGTATGGAGAAATGAAGGCTACCTTAAAAGAGAGAGACCGAGAAAGCATATGAGTAGCCAAGCTAAACAAATGGAGGAAAGAAAAAAATGCCAAGTCATGAGACCAGCTAGATGAAGCACATGAAAACATCCATACCTTCAAAACTATGTCCTTGAAGAGGAAGTGAAAAAGCAAGCTAAAGCAAGAGACTGGACAAGAAGCGGAAGCTAGGGCCGGACAAGAAAGAAGCATAGGAAAGTCGGCGTGGCTCAAAGCTATCTTTATGAAGATCGAGGTACTTAAAGTCTTCACGCTACACTCTCATCCTTGATCATATCCCCTACTCATAGGCGTTATGCTCTTTTCCTCATCATAGATTTTTTTCCCAAGTGGTTTTTTTCTATGATGAGGTTTTTACCGAGGTAACGCCTATGTAGGTCCAAGCTTAGTCTTTGTTCACCGACGGCTAAGCTTGAGGGGGAGTATTGAGAAAAGGCATTCCGTGAAGAAGACCGGGTACTATTCATCTCGGGTACTATTCATCCCGAGACCCGAGATTACTATTCATCCTGTGAATCTATTGAGAAAAGGCATTCCACGAAGAATATCGAATACTATTCATCTCGGGTACTATTCATCCCGAGACACGAGATTACTATTCATCCCGTCTTTGTAAGTTGCGGTTTCATTATTGCTGCAGGTTTTTTATTTAGGGCTTCCTCCTTCCACCATAAAAGGGGGGAACCCCCTCCCCTGTTACCCCATTTACAATTCCGCCTCCTTTGGTCTAAAAGCCCTTAGGGGCTGCAGATTTTCATCTCTCTAGCTTCTCTCTAATTATTCATGCTTATTCTCCTTTATTTATGCTTAATCTCTTATTCTCTCTAGTTTAATTTTGCATAATCTCCCATTCTCCTTTACTTGTTTTATGCATCTATTCTCTTATGTTTATTTCTGCATTTATTCTCACAGTTTCTTACTTTGATTTGCTTCTACACAATTCTTAAACATCTCAAAGCAGTTGTAAGAGATTCACCTCCTTTGACTACACTTCAACACTTCGATTCACTCTTATTTGCAAACTTAATGTTCATAACTCCGTTTTTAGGTAAATCAGCTTAAAAATGGCCAAATCCTTGTGAATGAAACCATTGATTCTTCATATTTACATCAATAGGTGTTGTTTAAGCCTCCATATGTGTCTTCTTGCTACAACACCCCTTATTCACCATTAGAAACTCCTATGAGATTCCTAAAACTAACAGAACTATGGGATAAACTATAATGCTTGTTTCTTACTTTGATTTGCTTCTACACCTTTCTTGAATATCTCAAAGCAGTTGTAAGAGATACACCTCCTTTGACTACGCTTCCACACTTCGATTCACTCTTATTTGCATCGTGAAGGTTCATAACTCCGTTTTTAGGTGAATCAGCTTGGAAATGGCCAAAGCCTTATGAATGAAACCATTGATTCTTCATATTTACATCAATAGGTGTTGTTTAAGCCTCCATATGTGTCTTCTTGCTACAACACCCTTTTTCACCATTAGAAACTCCTATGAGGATTCCTTGAACTAACAGAACTATGAGATAAGCTATGATGCTTGTTTCTTACATTGATTTGCTTCTACACCATTCTTGAACATCTCAAAGCAGTTGTAAGAGATCACCTCCTTTGACTCCACTTCCACACTTCAATTCACTCTTATTTGCATCGTGAAGGTTCATAACTCCATTTTTACGTGAATCAGCTTAAAAATGGCCAAATCCTTGTGAATGAAGCCATTGATTCTCCATATTTACATCAATAGGTGTTGTTTAAGCCTCCATATGTGTCTTCTTGCTACAACACCCCTTTTCACCATTAGAAACTCCTATGAGGATTCCTTGAACTAACAGAACTATGGGATAAGCTATGATGCTTGTTTCTTACTTTGATTTGCTTCCACACCTTTCTTGAATATCTCAAAGCAGTTGTAAGAGATTCACCTCCTTTGACTCCACTTCCACACTTCAATTCACTCTTATTTGCATCGTGAAGGTTCATAACTCCGTTTTTAGGTGAATCAGCTTGGAAATGGCCAAATCCTTATGAAAGAAACCATTGATTCTTCATATTTACATCAATAGGTGTTGTTTAAGCCTCCATATGTGTCTTCTATCTACCCTTTTCTTTTTTTTTTTTTTTTTTTTTTTTTACCCTTTGAACATCTCAAAGCAGTTGTAAGAGATTCACCTCCTTTGACTACACTTCAATACTTGATTCACTTTTATTTGCAACCTTAATGTTCATAACTCTGTTTTTACGCGAATCAGCTTAAAAATGGCCAAATCCTTGTGGCTGAAACCATTGATTCTTCATATTTACATCAAAAGGTGTTGTTTAAGCCTCCATATGTTTCTTCTTGGTACAACGCCCCTTTTGACCATCAGATGCTCCTCTGCGGATTCTTTGAACTAACAGAATTATGGGATAAGCTATGGTGCTTGTTTCTTACTTTGATTTGCTTCCACACCTTTCTTGAATATCTCAAAGCAGTTGTAAGAGATTCACCTCCTTTGACTCCACTTCCACACTTCAATTCACTCTTATTTGCATCGTGAAGGTTCATAACTCCATTTTTACGTGAATCAGCTTAAAAATGGCCAAATCCTTGTGAATGAAGCCATTGATTCTACATATTTACATCAATAGGTGTTGTTTAAGCCTCCATATGTGTCTTCTTGCTGCAACACCCCTTTTCACCATTAGAAACTCCTATGAGGATTCCTTGAACTAACAGAACTATGGGATAAGCTATGATGCTTGTTTCTTACTTTGATTTGCTTCTACACCTTTCTTGAACATCTCAAAGCAGTTGTAAGAGATTCACCTCCTTTGACTACACTTCAACACTTCGATTCACTCTTATTTGCAAACTTAATGTTCATAACTCCGTTTTTAGGTAAATCAGCTTAAAAATGGCCAAATCCTTGTGAATGAAACCATTGATTCTTAATATTTACATCAATAGGTGTTGTTTAAGCCTCCATATGTGTCTTCTTGCTACAACACCCCTTATTCACCATTAGAAACTCCTATGAGATTCCTAAAACTAACAGAACTATGGGATAAACTATAATGCTTGTTTCTTACTTTGATTTGCTTCTACACCTTTCTTGAATATCTCAAAGCAGTTGTAAGAGATTCACCTCCTTTGACTACACTTCCACACTTCGATTCACTCTTATTTGCATCGTGAAGATTCATAACTCCGTTTTTAGGTTAATCAGCTTGGAAATGGCCAAATCCTTATGAAAGAAACCATTGATTCTTCATATTTACATCAATAGGTGTTGTTTAAGCCTCCATATGTGGCTACCTGCTACAACCCCTCTTTTTGCCATTCGAACCTCCTCTGAGATTTCTTGAACTAACAGAATTATGGGATAAGCTATGATGCTTGTTTCTTACTTTGATTTGCTTCCACACCTTTCTTGAATATCTCAAAGCAGTTGTAAGAGATTGACCTCCTTTGACTACACCTTCACACTTTGATTAACTCTTATTTGCATCGTGAAGGTTCATAACTCCGTTTTTTAGGTAAATCAGCTTAAAAATGGCCAAATCCTTGTGAATGAAACCATTGATTCTTCTTACTTACATCAATAGGTGTTGTTTAAGCCTCCATATGTGTCTTCTTGCTACAACACCCTTTATTCACCATTAGAAACTCCTATGAGATTCCTAAAACTAACAGAACTATAGGATAAACTATAATGCTTGTTTCTTACTTTGATTGGCTTCTACACCTTTCTGGAATATCTCAAAGCAGATGTAAGAGATACACCTCCTTTGACTCCACTTCCACACTTGATTCACTCTTTATTTGCATCTTGAAGGTTCTTATCTTCGTTTTTAGGTGAATTAGATCTAAAATGGCCAAATCCTTATGAATGAATCCATTGATTCTTTATATTTACATCAATAGGTGTTGTTTAAGCCTCTATATGTGTCTTCTTGCTACAACACTCTTTTCACCATTAGAAACTCCTATGAGGATTCCTTGAACTAACAGAACTGTGGGATAAGCTATGATGCTTGTTTCTTACTTTGATTTGCTTCCACACCTTTCTTGAATATCTCAAAGCAGTTGTAAGAGATTCACCTCCTTTGACTACACTTCCACACTTCAATTCACTCTTATTTGCATCGTGAAGGTTCATAACACCGTTTTTAGGTGAATCATCTCAGAAATGGCCAAATCCTTATGAATGAAACCATTGATTCTTCATATTTACATCAATAGGTGTTGTGTAAGCCTCCATATGTGTCTTCTTGTTACAACACCCCTTATTCACCATTAGAAACTCCTATAAGATTCCTAAAACTAACATAACTATGGGATAAACTATAATGCTTGTTTCTTACTTTGATTTGCTTCTACACCTTTCTTCAATATCTCAAAGCAGTTGTAAGAGATTCACCTCCTTTGACTAAACTTCCACACTTTGATTCACTCTTATTTGCATCGTGAAGGTTCATAACTCTGTTTTTAGGTGAATCAGC
Organism: Cardamine occulta; assembly: GCA_028015245.1. Taxonomy (NCBI): domain Eukaryota; kingdom Viridiplantae; phylum Streptophyta; class Magnoliopsida; order Brassicales; family Brassicaceae; genus Cardamine; species Cardamine occulta. The sequence continues at coordinate 54,631 of CM051387.1, read as the reverse complement.
TTGGAAATGGCAAAAGCCTTATGAATGAAACCATTGATTCTTCATATTTACATCAATAGGTGTTGTTTAAGCCTCCATATGTGTCTTCTTGCTACAACTCCCCATATTCCCCATTAGAAACTCCTATGAGGATTCCTTGAACTAACAGAACTATGGGATAAGCTATGATGCTTGTTTCTTACTTTGATTTGCTTCTACACCTTTCTTGAACATCTCAAAGCAGTTGTAAGAGATTCACCTCCTTTGACTACACTTCAATACTTCGATTCACTTTTATTTGCAACCTTAATGTTCATAACTCCATTTTTAGGTGAATCAGCTTAAAAATGGTCAAATCCTTGTGAATGAAACCATTGATTCTTCATATTTACATCAATAGGTGTTGTTTAAGCCTCCAAATGTATCTTCTTGCTACAACACCCCTTTTAACCATTAGAAACTCCGATGAGATTCCTTGAACTAACAGAATTATGGGATAAGCTATGGTGCTTGTTTCTTACTTTGATTTGCTTCCACACCTTTCTTGAATATCTCAAAGCAGTTGTAAGAGATTCACCTCCTTTGACTCCACTTCCACACTTCAATTCACTCTTATTTGCATCGTGAAGGTTCATAACTCCGTTTTTAGGTGAATCAGCTTAAAAATGGCCAAATCCTTGTGAATGAAACCATTGATTCTTCATATTTACATCAATAGGTGTTGTTTAAGCCTCCATATGTGTCTTCTTGCTACAACACCCCTTATTCACCATTAGAAACTCCTATGAGATTCCTAAAACTAACAGAACTATGGGATAAACTATAATGCTTGTTTCTTACTTTGATTTGCTTCTACACCTTTCTTGAATATCTCAAAGCAGTTGTAAGAGATACACCTCCTTTGACTACGCTTCCATCTCGATTCACTCTTATTTGCATCGTGAAGGTTCATAACTCCGTTTTAGGTGAATCAGCTTGGAAATGGCCAAAGCCTATATAATGAAACCATTGATTCTTCATATTTACATCAATAGGTGTTGTTTAAGCCTCCATATGTGTCTTCTTGCTACAACACCCCTTTTTTCACCATTAGAAACTCCTGAGGATTCCTTGAACTAACAGAACTATGGGATAAGCTATGATGCTTGTTTCTTACTTTGATTTGCTTCTACACCATTCGTGAACATCTCAAAGCAGTTGTAAGAAATTCACCTCCTTTGACTACACTTCAATACTTCGATTCACTTTTATTTGCAACCTTAATGTTCATAACTCTGTTTTTTAGGTGAATCAGCTTAAAAATGGCCAAATCCTTGTGAATGAAACCATTGATTCTTCATATTTACATCAATAGGTGTTGTTTAAGCCTCCATATGTGTCTTCTTGCTACAACACCCCTTTTCACCATTAGAAACTCCTATGAGGATTCCTTGAACTAACAGAACTATGGGATAAGCTATGATGCTTGTTTCTTACTTTGATTTGCTTCTACACCTTTCTTGAACATCTCAAAGCAGTTGTAAGAGATTCACCTCCTTTGACTACACTTCAACACTTCGATTCACTCTTATTTGCAAACTTAATGTTCATAACTCCGTTTTTAGGTAAATCAGCTTAAAAATGGCCAAATCCTTGTGAATGAAACCATTGATTCTTCATATTTACATCAATAGGTGTTGTTTAAGCCTCCATATGTGTCTTCTTGCTACAACACCCCTTATTCACCATTAGAAACTCCTATGAGATTCCTAAAACTAACAGAACTATGGGATAAACTATAATGCTTGTTTCTTACTTTGATTTGCTTCTACACCTTTCTTGAATATCTCAAAGCAGTTGTAAGAGATACACCTCCTTCGACTTACTACTTCACACACGTCGATTCACTCTTATTTGCATCGTGAAGGTTCATAACTCCGTTTTTAGGTGAATCAGCTTGGAAATGGCCAAATCCTTATGAATGAAACCATTGATTCTTCATATTTACATCAATAGGTGTTGTTTAAGCGTCCATATGTGTCTTCTTGCTACCCTTTTTCACCATTAGAAACTCCTATGAGGATTCCTTGAACTAACAGAACTATGGGATAAGCTATGATGCTTGTTTCTTACTTTGATTTGCTTCTACACCTTTCTTGAACATCTCAAAGCAGTTGTAAGAGATTCACCTCCTTTGACTACACTTCAATACTTCGATTCACTTTTATTTGCAACCTTAATGTTCATAAATCCATTTTTAGGTGAATCAGCTTAAAAATAGCCAAATCCTTGTGAATGAAGCCATTGATTCTCCATATTTACATCAATAGGTGTTGTTTAAGCCTCCATATGTGTCTTCTTGTTACAACACCCCTTTTCACCATTAGAAACTCCTATGAGATTCCTTGAACTAACAGAATTATGGGATAAGCTATGATGCTTGTTTCTTACTTTGATTTGCTTCCACACCTTTCTTGAATATCTCAAAGCAGATTAACCCTCCTTTGACTACACTTCCACACTTCAATTAACTTTTATTTGCATCGTGAAGGTTCATAACTCCGTTTTTAGGTGAATCAGCTCGGAAATGGCAAATCCTTATGAATGAAACCATTCATTCTTCATATTTACATCAATTGGTGTTGTTTAAGCCTCCATATGTGTCTTCTTGCTACAACACCCCTTATTCACCATTAGAGACTCCTATGAGATTCCTAAAACTAACAGAACTATGGGATAAACTATAATGCTTGTTTCTTACTTTGATTTGCTTCTACACCTTTCTTGAATATCTCAAAGCAGTTGTAAGAGATTCACCTCCTTTGACTACACTTCCACACTTCGATTCAATCTTATTTGCATCGTGAAGGTTCATAACTCCGTTTTTAGGTGAATCAGCTTGGAAATGGCCAAATCCTTATGAATGAAACCATTGATTCTTCATATTTACATCAATAGGTGTTGTTTAAGCCTCCATATGTGTCTTCTTGCTACAACACCCCTTTTCACCATTAGAAACTCCTATGAGGATTCCTTGAACTAACAGAACTATGGGATAAGCTATGATGCTTGTTTCTTACTTTGATTTGCTTCTACACCTTTCTTGAACATCTCAAAGCAGTTGTAAGAGATTCACCTCCTTTGACTACACTTCAATACTTCGATTCACTTTTATTTGCAACCTTAATGTTCATAACTCTTTTTTTAGGTGAATCAGCTTAAAAATGGCCAAATCCTTGTGAATGAAACCATTGATTCTTCATATTTACATCAATAGGTGTTGTTTAAGCCTCCAAATGTATCTTCTTGCTACAACACCCCTTTTAACCATTAGAAACTCCGATGAGATTCCTTGAACTAACAGAATTATGGGATAAGCTATGGTGCTTGTTTCTTACTTTGATTTGCTTCCACACCTTTCTTGAATATCTCAAAGCAGTTGTAAGAGATTCACCTCCTTTGACTCCACTTCCACACTTCAATTCACTCTTATTTGCATCGTGAAGGTTCATAACTCCATTTTTACGTGAATCAGCTTAAAAATGGCCAAATCCTTGTGAATGAAGCCATTGATTCTCCATATTTACATCAATAGGTGTTGTTTAAGCCTCCATATGTGTCTTCTTGCTACAACACCCCTTTTCACCATTAGAAACTCCTATGAGATTCCTTCAACTAACAGAATTATGGGATAAGCTATGATGCTTGTTTCTTACTTTGATTTGCTTCCACACCTTTCTTGAATATCTCAAAGCAGTTGTAAGAGATTCACCTCCTTTGACTACACTTTCACACTTCAATTAACTCTTATTTGCATCGTGAAGGTTCATAACTCTCTTTTTAAGTGAATCAGCTTAAAATTGGCCAAATCCTTATGAATGAAACCATTCATTCTTCATATTTACATCAATTGGTGTTGTTTAAGCCTCCATATATGTCTTCTTGCTACAACACCCCTTATTCACCATTAGAAACTCCTATGAGATTCCTAAAACTAACAGAACTATGGGATAAACTATAATGCTTGTTTCTTACTTTGATTTGCTTCTACACCTTTCTTGAATATCTCAAAGCAGTTGTAAGAGATTCACCTCCTTTGACTACGCCTCCACTTCGATTTACTCTTATTTGCATCCCGAAGGTTCGTAACTCCGTTTCTAGGTGATTCAACTTGAAATGGCCAAATCCTTGTGAATGAAACCATTGATTCTTCATATTTACATCAATAGGTGTTGTTTAAGCCTCCATATGTGTCTTCTTGCTACAACACCCCTTTTCACCATTAGAAACTCCTATGAGGATTCCTTGAACTAACAGAACTATGGGATAAGCTATGATGCTTGTTTCTTACTTTGATTTGCTTCTACACCTTTCTTGAATATCTCAAAGCAGTTGTAAGAGATACACCTCCTTTGACTACGCTTCCACACTTCGATTCACTTTTATTTGCAACCTTAATGTTCATAACTCCGTTTTTAGGTGAATCAGCTTAAAAATGGCCAAATCCTTGTGAATGAAACCATTGATTCTTCATATTTACATCAATAGATGTTGTTTAAGCCTCCATATGTGTCTTCTTGCTACAACACCTCTTGTCACCATTAGAAACTCCTATGAGGATTCTTTGAACTAACAGAACTATGGGATAAGCTATGATGCTTGTTTCTTACTTTGATTTGCTTCTACACCTTTCTTGAACATCTCAAAGCAGTTGTAAGAGATTCACCTCCTTTGACTACACTTCAATACTTCGATTCACTTTTATTTGCAACCTTAATGTTCATAACTCTGTTTTTAGGTGAATCAGCTTAAAAATGGTCAAATCCTTGTGAATGAAGCCATTGATTCTCCATATTTACATCAATAGGTGTTGTTTAAGCCTCCATATGTGTCTTCTTGTTACAACACCCCTTTTCACCATTAGAAACTCCTATGAGATTCCTTGAACTAACAGAATTATGGGATAAGCTATGATGCTTGTTTCTTACTTTGATTTGCTTCCACACCTTTCTAGAATATCTCAAAGCAGTTGTAAGAGATTCACCTCCTTTGACTACACTTCCACACTTCAATTAACTTTTATTTGCATCGTGAAGGTTCATAACTCCGTTTTTAGGTAAATCAGCTTAAAAATGGCCAAATCCTTGTGAATGAAACCATTGATTCTTCATATTTACATCAATAGGTGTTGTTTAAGCCTCCATATGTGTCTTCTTGCTACAACACCCCTTATTCACCATTAGAAACTCCTATGAGATTCCTAAAACTAACAGAACTATGGGATAAACTATAATGCTTGTTTCTTACTTTGATTTGCTTCTACACCTTTCTTGAATATCTCAAAGCAGTTGTAAGAGATACACCTCCTTTGACTACGCTTCCACACTTCGATTCACTCTTATTTGCATCGTGAAGGTTCATAACTCTGTTTTTAGGTGAATCAGCTTGGAAATGGCAAAAGCCTTATGAATGAAACCATTGATTCTTCATATTTACATCAATAGGTGTTGTTTAAGCCTCCATATGTGTCTTCTTGCTACAACACCCCTTTTCACCATTAGAAACTCCTATGAGGATTCCTTGAACTAACAGAACTATGGGATAAGCTATGATGCTTGTTTCTTACTTTGATTTGCTTCTACACCTTTCTTGAACATCTCAAAGCAGTTGTAAGAGATTCACCTCCTTTGACTACACTTCAATACTTCGATTCACTTTTATTTGCAACCTTAATGTTCATAACTCCGTTTTTTAGGTGAATCAGCTTAAAAATGGCCAAATCCTTGTGAATGAAACCATTGATTCTTCATATTTACATCAATAGGTGTTGTTTAAGCCTCCATATGTGTCTTCTTGCTACAACACCCCTTTTCACCATTAGAAACTCCTATGAGGATTCCTTGAACTAACAGAACTATGGGATAAGCTATGATGCTTGTTTCTTACTTTGATTTGCTTCTACACAATTCTTAAACATCTCAAAGCAGTTGTAAGAGATTCACCTCCTTTGACTACACTTCAACACTTCGATTCACTCTTATTTGCAAACTTAATGTTCATAACTCCGTTTTTAGGTAAATCAGCTTAAAAATGGCCAAATCCTTGTGAATGAAACCATTGATTCTTCATATTTACATCAATAGGTGTTGTTTAAGCCTCCATATGTGTCTTCTTGCTACAACACCCCTTATTCACCATTAGAAACTCCTATGAGAT
>CM051387.1:7289-37488 GCA_028015245.1 Cardamine occulta | reverse complement strand
AGAGATCCAACTCCTTTGGTTACAGTTCAACACTTCTATTAGCTCTTATTTGTATCTTGAAGGTGCATAACTCTTTTTATGTATATCAGTTGAAAATGGCGACATCCATGTCAATGAAACCACTGATTCTTCATATTCACATAAAATAGATGTTGTTAAAGCCTCTGTATGTGTCTCCTTGCTACAATTCTCCATATTCACCATTAGGAACTCCTATGAGATTTCTAAGAACTAACAAAACTATGAGATTCTTCATATTCACATAAATAGATGTTGCTAAAGCCTCTGTATGTGTCTTCTTCTAAATTCTCCATATTCACCATTACGAACTCCTATGAGATTCTAAGAACTAACAAAACTATGAGATAAGCTATAATGCTTGTTTCTTACGTTAACATGCTTCTACACCTTGGTAGCATGTTAATCAAATCATGAAGAGTGCTTAAATGGCTGAATCTAAGCCTTTGATGAAGTTTCATCACTCAAACCCTCTACAAAGCCAACAGTGGCTCTATGTGCTTTGGACCTTGAATATCTCAAAGCAATTGTAAGAGATCCAACTCCTTTGGTTTACAGTTCAACACTTCTACTTCTTATTTGTATCTCTAAGGTTCATAACTCTGTTTTTTATGTATATCGGCTGAAAATGGTCAAATCCATGTCAATGAAACCATTGATTCTTCATATTCACATAAATAGATGTTGTTTAAGCCTCCGTATGTGTCTTCTTGCTACAACTCTCCCTATTCACCATTATGAACTCCTATGAGATTATGAAACTAACTGAACTATAGGATAAGGTATAATGCTTAGTTCTTACTTTAACTTGCTTTTTACACTTTGGTAAGCTTAATCACATCATCAAGAGTGCTAAAAAGGCTGAATCTAAGCCTTTGATGAAGTTTCATCACTCAAACCCTCTACAAAGCCAACAGTGGATCTATGTGCTGGACCTTGAACATCTCCAAGCAATTGTAGAGATCCAACTCCTTTGGTTACAGTTCAACACTTCTTTTTCGCTCTTATTTGTATCTTGAATCTTCATCATTCTTTTTTTTGGTATATCAGCTGAAAATGGCAAAATCCATGTCAATGAAACCACTGATTCTTCATATTCACATAAATAGATGTTGTTAAAGCCTCTGTATGTGTCTTCTTGCTACAACTCTCCATATTCACCATTAGGAACTCCTATGAGATTCTAAGAACTAATAAAACTATGAGATAAGCTATAATGCTTGTTTCTTACGTTAACTTGCTTCTACACCTTGGTAGCATCTTTGAATCAAATCATGAAGAGTGCTAAAAGGCTGAATCTAAGCCTTTGTTGAAAGTTTCATCACTTAAACCCTCTAGAAAGCCTACAGTGGCTTTGTGTATTGGATCTTGAACATCTCAAAGCACTTGCAAGAGATCCAACTCCTTTGGTTACAGTTCAACACTTCTTTTTGCTCTTATTTGTATCTTGAATCTTCATCATTCTTTTTTTGGTATATCAGGTGAAAATGGCCAAATCCATGTCAATGAAACCATTTATTCTTTATATTCACATCAATAGATGTTGTTTAAGCCTCCATATGTGTCTTCTTGCTACAACTCTCCATATTCACCATTAGCAACTCCTATGAGATTCTAAGAACTACCAGAACTATGGGATAACGTATAATGCTTGTTTCTTACTTTAACTTACTATACCTTGGTAGCTTGCTTAATCACATCGTCAAGGTGCTAAAGGTTGAATCTAAGCCTTTGATGAAGTTTCATCACTCAAACCCTCTACAAAGAAGCCAACAGTGGCTCTATGTCTTTGGACCTTGAATATCTCAAAACAATTGTAAGAGATCCAACTCCTTTGGTTACAGTTCAACACTTCTATTATCTTATTTGTATCTCTAAGGTTCATAACTCTGTTTTTTATGTATATCGTTGAAGATGGCCAAATCCATGTCAATGAAACCATTGATTCTTCATATTCACATAAATAGATGTTGTTTTAAGCCTCCATATGTGTCTTCTTGCTACAACTCTCCTATTCACCATTATGAACTCCTATGAGATTGTAAGAACTAACCGAACTATAGGATAAGGTATAATGCTTGTTTCTTATGTTAACATCTTCTTACACCTTGGTAGCATGCTTAATCAAATCATGAAAAGAGTCTTAAAAGGCTGAATCTAAGCCTTTGATGAAGTTTCATCACTCAAACCCTCTACAAAGCCAACAGTGGATCTATGTGCTTGGACCTTGAACATCTCTAAGCAATTGTAAGAGATCCAACTCCTTTGCTTCAGTTCAACACTTCTTTTTCCTCTTATTTGTATCTTGAATCTTCATCATTCTTTTTTTTGGTATATCATTTTGAAAATGGCAAAATCCATGTCAATGAAACCACTTGATTCTTCATATTCACATAAATAGATGTTGTTAAAGCCTCTGTATGTGTCTTCTTGCTACAACTCTCCATATTCACCATTAGCAACTCCTATGAGATTCTAAGAACTACCGGAACTATGGGATAACGTATAATGCTTTCTTTACTTTAACTTGCTTCTATACCTTGGTAGCTTGCTTAATCACATCGTCAAGAGTGCTAAAAGGTTGAATCTAAGCCTTTGATGAAGTTTCATCACTCAAAACCTCTACAAAGCCCGACAATGGCTCTATGTTTTGGATCTTGAACATCTCAAAGTAGTTGTAAGAGATCCAACTCCTTTAATTACAGTTCAAAACTTCTATTCACTCTTATTTGTATCTTGAAAATTCATAACTCTACTTTTAGCTATATCAGCTGAAAATGGCCAAATCCATATCAATGAAACCATTCATTCTTCATATTCACATCAATAGGTGTTGTTTAAGCCTCCATATGTGTATTCTTGCTACAACTCTCCTTATTCCCCATTAGGAACTCTCTATGAGATTGTAAGAACTATCCGAACTATGGGATAAGCTATAATGCTTTCGTTTTACTTTAACTTGCTTCTACACTTTGGTATGCAAGCTTAATCACATCATCAAGAGTGTTAAAAGGCTGAATCTAAGCCTTTGATGAAGTTTATCACTCAAACCCTCTACAAAGCCAACAGTGGCTCTATGTACTTTGGATCTTGAACATCTCAAAGCAATTGTAAGAGATCCAACTCCTTTGATTACAGTTCAACACTTCTATTAGCTCTTATTTGTATCTTGAAGGTTCATAACTTTGTTTTTTATGTATATGAGCTGATATTGGCCAAATCCATATGAATGAAACCATTGATTCTTCATATTCACACAAACAGATGTTGTTTAAGCCTCCGTATGTGTCTTCTTGCTACAACTCTCCATATTCACAATTAGGAACTCTTATGAGATTCTAAGAACTAACAGAACTATGGGATAAGCTATACTGCTTGTTTCTTATGTTAACTTGCTTCTACACCTTGGTAGCATGCTTAATTAAATCATGAAGAGTGCTAAAAGGCTGAATCTAAGCCTTTGATGAAGTTTCATCACTCAAAACCTCTACAAAGCCGACAATGGCTCTATGTACTGGATCTTGAACATCTTAAAAAGAAGTTGTAAGAGATCCAACTCATTTAATTCTGAGTTCAAAACTTATTCACTCTTATTTGTATCTTGAAAATTCATAACTCTTATTTTTTGGTATATCAGTGAAAATGGCCAAATCCATGTCAATGAAACCATTCATTCTTCATATTCACATCACTAGGTGTTGTTTAAGCCTCCATATGTGTCTTCTTGCTACAACTCTCCATATTCACCATTAGGAACTCTATAAGATTCTAAGAACTACCAGGAATATAGGATAAGGTATATTGCTTGTTTCTTACTTTAACTTGCTTCTACACCTTGGTAGCATGCTTAATCACATCGTCAAGAGTGCTAAAGGTTGAATCTAAGCCTTTGATGAAGTTTCATCACTCAAAACCTCTACAGCGAACAATGGCTCATGTCTTTGGATCTTGAACATCTCTAAGTAGTTGTAGAAGATCCAACTCGTTTGATTTGAGTTCAAAACTTCTATTCACTCTTATTTGTATCTTGAAAATTCATAACTTTCTATTTTAGCTATATCAGCTGAAAATGGCCAAATCCATATCAATGAAACCATTCATTCTTCATATTCACATCAATAGGTGTTGTTTAAGCCTCCATATGTGTCTTCTTGCTACAACTCTCCTTATTCCCCATTAGGAACTCCTATGAGATTGTAAGAACTATCCGAACTATAGGATAAGCTATAATGCTTACATATTACTTTAACTTGCTTCTACACTTTGGTAGCAAGCTTAATCACATCATCAAGAGTGTTAAAAGGCTGAATCTAAGCCTTTGATGAAGTTTTATCACTCAAACCCTCTACAAAGCCAACAGTGGCTCTATATCTATTGGATCTTGAACATCTCAAAGTAATTGTAAGAGATCCAACTCTTTGATTACAGATTCAACACTTCTATTACGCTCTTATTTGTATCTTGAAGGTGCATATTCTGTTTTTATGTATATCAGGTGAAAATAGCGAAATCCATGTCAATGAAACCACTTGATTCTTCATATTCACATAAATAGATGTTGTTAAAAGCCTCTGTATGTGTCTTCTTGCTACAATTCTCCATATTCACCATTAGGAACTCCTATGAGATTCTAAGAACTAACAAAACTCTGAGATAAGGTATAATGCTTGTTTCTTATGTTAACATTATTCTACACCTTGGTAGCATGCTTAATCCAATCATGAAGAGTGCTAAATGGCTGAATCTAAGCCTTTGATGAAGTTTCATCACTCAAACCCTCTACAAAGCCAACAGTGGCTCTATGTGCTTTGGACATGGAACATCTCAAAGCAATTGTAAGAGATCCAGTCCATTTGGTTACTAGTTCAACACTTCTATTCGTCTTATTTGTATCTTGAAGGTTCATAACTTTCTGTTTTTTATGTATATCAGTTGAAAATGGCAAAATCCATGTCAATGAAACCATTGATTCTTCATATTCACTTAAATAGATGTTGTTTAAAGCCTCTGTATGTGTCTGCTTGCTACAACTCTCCATATTCACCATTAGGAACTCCTGTGAGATTCTAGGAACTAACGGAACTGTGAGATAAGCTATGTTGCTTGGTTCTTACGTTAACTTTACACACCTTAGTAGCATGCTTACTCAAATCATGAAGAGTGCTAAAAGGCTGAATGTAAGCCTTTGATAAAGTTTCATTACTTAAACCCTCTACAAGGCCTACAATGGCTTTGTGTACTAGATCTTGAACATCTCAAAACACTTGTAAGAGATCCAACTCCTTTGGTTACAATTCAACACTTCTTTTTACTCTTATTTGTATCTTGAATGTTCATCACTCTTTTTTTTGGTATATCAGGTGAAAATGGCCAAATCCAGATCAATAAAACCAATGATTCTTCATATTCACATCAATAGGTGTTGTTTAAGCCTCCATATGTGTCTTCTTGCTACAACTCTGAATATTTACCATTAGGAACTCATATAAGATTCTAAGAACTAACAACCTATGGGATAAGCTATAATGCTTGTTTTTTTACTTTAACTTGCTTCTACACCTTGGTAGCATGTAATCACATCATCAAGAGTGTTAAAAACTGAATCTAAGCCTTGATGAAGTTTCATCACTTAAACCCTCTACCGAAGCAAAGGCTTTATGTACTAGATCTTGAACATCTCGTAGCACTTGCAAGAGATCCAACTCTTTGGTTACGTTTAAAACTTATATTTATTCTTATTTGTATCTTGAAGGTTCATATATCTGTTTTTAGGTATATCAGTTGAAAATGGCCAAAAAGCATGTCAATGAAACCATTGATTCTTCATATTTACATCAATAGGTGTTGTTTAAGCCTTCATATCTGTCTTCCTACTCCTATTCTCCATATTCACCATTAGGAACTCGTATGAGATTCTAAGAACTAACAGAACTATAGGATAAGCTATAATGTTTAGTTCTTACTTTAACTAACTTCTACACTTTGGTAGCAAGCTTAATCACATCATCAAGAGTGCTAAATGGCTGAATCTAAGTCTTTGATGAAGTTTCATCACTAAACCCTCTACAAAGCCAACAGTGGCTCTATGTGCTTAGACCTTGAACATCTCAAAGCAATTGTAAGAGATCCAACTCCTTTGGTTTACAGTTCAACACTTCTATTACGCTCTTATTTGTATCTTGAAGGTGCATAACTCTGTTTTTATTATATCAGCTGAAAATGGCGACATCCATGTCAATGAAACCACTGATTCTTCATATTCACATAAATAGATGTTGTTAAAGCCTCTGTATGTGTCTTCTTCTACAATTCTCCATATTCACCATTAGGAACTCCTATGAGATTCTAAGAACTAACAAAACTATGAGATTCTTCATATTCACATAAATAGATGTTCTTTAAAGCCATGTATGTGTCTTCTGCTACAATTCTCCATATTCACCATTAGGAACTCCTATGAGATTCTAAGAACTAACAAAACTATGAGATAAGCTATAATGCTTGTTTCTTTACGTTAACATGCTTCTACACCTTGGTAGCATGTAATCAAATCATGTAGAGTGCTAAATGGCTGAATCTAAGCCTTTGATGAAGTTTCATCCTCCAAACCCTCTACAAAGCCAACAGTGGCTCTATGTGCTGGACCTTGAATATCTCAAAGCAATTGTAAGAGATCCAACTCCTTTGGTTACAGTTCAACACTTCTATTCGCTCTTATTTGTATCTCTAAGGTTCATAACTCTGTTTTTATGTATATCAGCTGAAGATGGCCAAATCCATGTCAATGAAACCATTGATTCTGCATATTCACATAAATAGATGTTGTTTAAGCCTCCGTATGTGTCTTCTTGCTACAACTCTCCCTATTCACCATTATGAACTCCTATTAGATTGTAGAACTAACTTGACTATAGGATAAGGTATAATGCTTAGTTCTTACTTTAACTTGCTTTTACACTTTGGTAGCAAGCTTAATCACATCATCAAGAGTGCTAAAAGGCTGAATCTAAGCCTTTGATGAAGTTTCATCACTCAAACCCTCTACAAAGCCAACAGGGGATCTATGTGCTGGACCTTGAACATCTCCAAGCAATTGTAAGAGATCCAACTCCTTTGGTTACAGTTCAACACTTCTTTTCGCTCTTATTTGTATCTTGAATCTTCATCATTCTTTTTTTTGGTATATCAGCTGAAAATGGCAAAATCCATGTCAATGAAACCACTGATTCTTCATATTCACATAAATAGATGTTGTTAAAGCCTCTGTATGTGTCTTCTTGCTACAACTCTCCATATTCACCATTAGGAACTCCTATGAGATTCTAAGAACTAACAAAACTATGAGATAAGCTATAATGATTGTTTCTTACGTTAACTTGCTTCTACTTCTTGGTAGCATGCTTAATCAAATCTCGAAGAGTGCTAAAAGGCTGAATCTAAGCCTTTGATAAAGTTTCATCACTTAAACCCTCTACAAAGCCTACAGTGGCTTTGTGTACTGGATCTTGAACATCTCAAAGCACTTGCCAGAGATCCAACTCCTTTGTACTGATTCAACACTTCTTTTCGCTCTTATTTGTATCTTGAATCTTCATCATTCTTTTTTTTGGTATATCAGGTGAAAATGGCCAAATCCATGTCAATGAAACCATTTATTCTTTATATTCACATCAATAGATGTTGTTTAAGCCTCCATATGTGTCTTCTTGCTACAACTCTCCATATTCACCATTAGCAACTCCTATGAGATTCTAAGAACTACCAGAACTATGGGATAATGTATAATGCTTGTTTCTTACTTTAACTTGCTTCTATACCTTGGTAGCTTGCTTAATCACATCGTCAAGAGTGCTAAAAGGTTGAATCTAAGCCTTTGATGAAGTTTCATCACTCAAACCCTCTAAGCCAACAACTGTCTATGTCTTGGACCTTGAATATCTCAAAACAATTGTAAGAGATCCAACTCCTTTGGTTACAGATTCAACACTTCTATTAGGCTCTTATTTGTATCTCTAAGGTTCATAACTCTGTTTTTATGTATATCAGTTGAAGATGGCCAAATCCATGTCAATGAAACCATTGATTCTTCATATTCACATAAATAGATGTTGTTTAAGCCTCCGGTATGTGTCTTCCTTGCTACAACTCTCCCTATTCACCATTATGAACTCCTATGAGATTGTAGAACTAACTGGACTATAGGATAAGGTATAATGCTTGTTTCTTATGTTAACATGCTTACACCTTGGTAGCATGCTTAATCAAATCATGAAGAGTGCTAAAAAGGCTGAATCTAAGCCTTTGATGAAGTTTCATCACTCAAACCCTCTACAAAAGCCAACAGTGGATCTATGTGCTGTGGACCTTGAACATCTCCAAGCAATTGTAAGAGATCCAACTCCTTTGGTTACGGAGTTCAACACTTCTTTTCGCTCTTATTTGTATCTTGAATCTTCATCATTCTTTTTTTTTGGTATATCATCTGAAAATGGCAAAATCCATGTCAATGAAACCACTGATTCTTCATATTCACATAAATAGATGTTGTTAAAGCCTCTGTATGTGTCTTCTTTCTACAACTCTCCATATTCACCATTAGCCAACTCTATGAGATTCTAAGAACTACCGAACTATGGGATAACGTCTAATGCTTTTTTCTTACTTTAACTGCTTCTATACCCTGGTAGCTTGCTTAATCACATCGTCAAGAGTGCTAAAAAGGTTGAATCTAAGCCTTTGATGAAGTTTCATCACTCAAAAAACCTCTACAAAGCCGACAATGGCTCTATGTCTTTGGATCTTGAACATCTTAAAGTAGTTGTAAGAGATCCAACTCATTTGATTTGAGTTCAAAACTTCTATTCACTCTTATTTGTATCTTGAAAATTCATAACTCTTTTTTTGGTATATCAGCTGAAAATGGCCAAATCCATGTCAATGAAACCATTCATTCTTCATATTCACATCACTAGGTGTTGTATAAGCCTCCATATGTGTCTTCTTGCTACAACTCTCCATATTCACCATTAGCAACTCCTATGAGATTCTAAGAACTACCAGAACTATAGGATAAGGTATATTGCTTGTTTCTTACTTTAACTCTCTTTCACCTTGGTAGCATGCTTAATCACATCGTCAAGAGTGCTAAAAGGTTGAATCTAAGCCTTTGATGAAGTTTCATCACTCGAAAACCTCTACAAAGCAATGGCTCTATGTACTTGGATCTTGAACATCTCAAAGTAGTTGTAAGAGATCCAACTCATTTTAGTTACAGTTCAAAACTTCTATTCACTCTTATTTGTATCTTGAAAATTCATCTTTCTATTTTTAGCTATATCAGCTGAAAATGGCAAAATCCATATCAATGAAACAATTCATTCTTCATATTCACATCAATAGGTGTTGTTTCAGCCTCCATATGTGTCTTCGTGCTACAAAACCCCATATTCCCCATTAGGAACTCCTGTGAGATTGTAAGAACTATCCGAACTATAGGATAAGCTATAATGCTTGTTATTACTTTAACTTTACACACTTTGGTGCAAGCTTAATCACGATTATCAAGAGTGTTAAAAGCCTGAATCTAAGCCTTTGATGAAGTTTATCACTCAAACCCTCTAAAAGCCAACGAGTGGCTCTATATCTTTGGATCTTGAACATCTCAAAGTAATTGTAAGAGATCCAACTCTCTTTTGGTTACAGTTCAACACTTCTATTCGCTCTTATTTGTATCTTGAAGGTGCATAACTCTGTTTTTTATGTATATCAGCTGAAAATAAGCGAAATCCATGTCAATGAAACCATTGATTCTTCATATTCACATAAATAGATGTTGTTAAAGCCTCTGTATGTGTCTTCTTACTACAATTCTCCATATTCACCATTAGGAACTCTCTGAGATTCTAGAACTAACAAAACTCTGAGATAAGGTATAATGCTTGTTTCTTATGTTAACATGCTTCTACACCTTGGTAGCATTCTTAATCGAATCATGAAGAGTGCTAAATGGCTGAATCTAAGCCTTTGATGAAGTTTCATCACTCGAACCCTCTACAAAGCCAACAGTGGCTCTATGTGCTGGACATGGAACATCTCAAAGCAATTGTAAGAGATCCAACTCCTTTGGTTACAGTTCAACACTTCTATTAGCTCTTATTTGTATCTTGAAGGTTCATAACTCTGTTTTTTATGTATATCGGTTAAAAAGGCAAAATCCCTGTCAATGATACCATTGTTTCTTCATATTCACATAAATAGATGTTTTTTAAAGCCTCTTGTATGTGTTCTTGCTACAACTCTCCATATTCACCATTAGGAACTCCTATGAGATTCTAAGAACTAACAAAACTATGAGATAAGCTATAATGCTTGTTTCTTACGTTAACTTGCTTCTACACCTTGGTAGCATGTTTACTCGAATCATGAAAGAGTGCTAAAAAGGCTGAATCTAAGCCTTTGATAAAGTTTCATTACTTAAACCCTCTACAAGGCCTACAATGGCTTTGTGTACTAGAATCTTGAACATCTCAACGCACTTGTAAGAGATCCAACTCCTTTGGTTACAATTCAACACTTCTTTTTACTCTTATTTGTATCTTGAATGTTCATCACTCTTTTTTTTGGTATATCAGGTGAAAATGGCCAAATCCAGATCAATAAAACCAATGATTCTTCATATTCACATCAATAGGTGTTGTTTAAGCCTCCATATGTGTCTTCTTGCTACAACTCTGAATATTTACCATTAGGAACTCATATGAGATTCTAAGAACTAACAGAACTATGGGATAAGCTATAATGCTTGTTTTTTACTTTAACTTGCTTCTACACCTTGGTAGCATGCTTAATCACATCATCAAGAGTGTTAAAAAGCTGAATCTAAGCCTTCGATGAAGTTTCATCACTTAAACCCTCTACAAAGCCGACAAAGGCTTTATGTACTAGATCTTGAACATCTCGTAGCACTTGCAGAGATCCAACTCTTTGGTTACGTTTTAAAACTTATATTTATTCTTATTTGTATCTTGAAGGTTCATATATCTGTTTTTAGGTATATCAGCTGAAAAAGGCCAAAAACATGTCAATGAAACCATTGATTCTTCATATTTACATCAATAGGTGTTGTTTAAGCCTTCATATCTGTCTTCCTTCTACAACTCTCCATATTCACCATTAGGAACTCGTATGAGATTCTAAGAACTAACAGAACTATAGGATAAGCTATAATGTTTAGTTCTTTACTTTAACTTCTTCTACACTTTGGTAGCAAGCTTAATCACATCATCAAGAGTGCTAAATGGCTGAATCTAAGTCTTTGATGAAGTTTCATCACTCAAACCCTCTACAAAGCCAACAAGTGGCTCTATGTGCTGGACCTTGACATCTCAAAGCAATTGTAAGAGATCCAACTCCTTTGGTTACAGTTCAACACTTCTATTAGCTCTTATTTGTATCTTGAAGGTGCATAACTTTCTGTTTTATGTATATCATTTGAAAATGGCGACATCCATGTCAATGAAACCACTGATTCTTCATATTCACATAAATAGATGTTGTTAAAGCCTCTGTATGTCTTCTTGCTACAATTCTCCATATTCACCATTAGGAACTCCTATGAGATTCTAAGAACTAACAAAACTATGAGATTCTTCATATTCACATAAATAGATGTTCTTAAAGCCATGTATGTGTCTTCTTGCTACAATTCTCCATATTCACCATTAGGAACTCCCTATGAGATTCTAAGAACTAACAAAACTATGAGATAAGCTATAATGCTTGTTTCTTTCGTTAACATGCTTCTACACCTTGGTAGCATGTTAATCAAATCATGTAGAGTGCTAAATGGCTGAATCCTAAGCCTTTGATGATTTCATCACTCAAACCCTCTACAAAAACAACAGTGGCTCTATGTGCTGGACCTTGAATATCTCAAAGCAATTGTAAGAGATCCAACTCCTTTGGTTACAGTTCCACACTTCTAACGCTCTTATTTGTATCTCTAAGGTTCATAACTCTGTTTTTTGTATATCAATGAAGATGGCCAAATCCATGTCAATGAAACCATTGATTCTTCATATTCACATAAATAGATGTTGTTTAAGCCTCCATATGTGTCTTCTTGCTACAACTCTCCCTATTCACCATTATGAACTCCTATGAGATTGTAAGAACTAACTGAACTATAGGATAAGGTATAATGCTTAGTTCTTACTTTTAACTTGCTTTTTACACTTTGGTATAAGCTTAATCACATCATCAAAAGTGCTAAAGGCTGAATCTAAGCCTTTGATGAAGTTTCATCACTCAAACCCTCTACAAAGCCAACAATGGATCTATGTGCTTTGGACCTTGAATATCTCAAAACAATTGTAAGAGATCCAACTCCTTTGGTTCTGTTCAACCTTCTATTAGTTCTTATTTGTATCTCTCAGGTTCATAACTCTGTTTTTTATGTATATCAGCTGAAGATGGCCAAATCCATGTCAATGAAACCATTGATTCTTCATATTCACATAAATAGATGTTGTTTAAGCCTCCGTATGTGTCTTCTTTGCTAAACTCTCCTATTCACCATTATGAACTCCTATGAGATTGTAAGAACTCGAACTATAGGATAAGGTATAATGCTTGTTTCTTATGTTAACATGCTTCTACACCTTGGTAGCATGCTTAATCAAATCATGAAGAGTGCTAAAAGGCTGAATCAAAGCTTTATATAAAGTTTCATCACTCAAACCCTCTACAAAGCCAACGATTGGATCTATGTCTTTGGACCTTGAACATCTCCAAGCAATTGTAAGAGATCCAACTCCTTTGGTTACAGTTCAACACTTCTTTTTTAGCTCTTATTTGTATCTTGAATCTTCATCATTCTTTTTTTTTGGTATATCAAATTGAAAATGGCAAAATCCATGTCAATGAAACCATTGATTCTTCATATTCACATAAATAGATGTTGTTAAAGCCTCGTATGTGTCTTCTTCTACTTCTCCATATTCACCATTAGGAACTCCTATGAGATTCTAGGAACTAACAAAACTATGAGATAAGCTATAATGCTTGTTTCTTACGTTAACTTGCTACACCTTGGTAGCATGCTTAATCAAATCATGAAGAGTGCTAAAAGGCTGAATCTAAGCCTTTGATAAAGTTTCATCACTTAAACCCTCTACAAAGCCTACAGTGGCTTTGTGTACTGAATCTTGAACATCTCAAAGCACTTGCAAGAGATCCAACTCCTTGTTTCTGAGTTCACACTTCTTTTCGCTCTTATTTGTATCTTGAATCTTCATCATTCTTTTTTTGGTATATCGGTGAAAATGGCCAAATCCAGAATCAATAAAACCAATGATTCTTCATATTCACATCAATAGGTGTTGTTTAAGCCTCCATATGTGTCTTCTTGCTACTTCTGAATATTTACCATTAGGAACTCATATGAGATTCTAAGAACTAACAGAACTATGGGATAAGCTATAATGCTTGTTTTTTTTACTTTAACTTGCTACACCTTGGTAGCATGTTAATCACATCATCAAGAGTGTTAAAAAGCTGAATCTAAGCCTTCGATGAAGTTTCATCACTTAAACCCTCTAAAACCGACAAAGGCTTTATGTACTAGATCTTGAACATCTCAAGCACTTGCAAGAGATCCAACTCTTTGGTTACGTTTTAAAACTTATATTTATTCTTATTTGTATCTTGAAGGTTCATATTCTCTGTTTTTTGGTATATCGGCTGAAAAGGCCAAAAACATGTCAATGAAACCATTGATTCTTCATATTTACATCAATAGGTGTTGTTTAAGCCTTCATATCTGTCTTCTTTCTACAACTCTCCATATTCACCATTAGGAACTTCGTATGAGATTCTAAGAACTAACGAGAACTATAGGATAAGCTATAATGTTTAGTTCTTACTTTAACTTTACTACACTTTGGTAGCAAGCTTAATCACATCATCAAGAGTGCTAAATGGCTTAATCTAAGTCTTTGATGAAGTTTCATCACTCAAACCCTCTACAAAACAACAGTGGCTCTATGTCTTTGGACCTCTATGTGCTGGACCTTGAACATCTCAAAGCAATTGTAAGAGATCCAACTCCTTTGTTTACAGTTCAACACTTTATTAGCTCTTATTTGTATCTTGAAGGTGCATAACTCTGTTTTTATGTATATCAGTTGAAAATGGCGACATCCATGTCAATGAAACCCTTGATTCTTCATATTCACATAAATAGATGTTGTTAAAAATCTCGTGTGTGTCTTCCTTTACAATTCTCCATATTCACCATTAGGAACTCCTATGAGATTCTAAGAACTAACAAAACTATGAGATTCTTCATATTCACATAAATAGATGTTGCTTTAAAGCCATGTATGTGTCTTCTTGCTACAATTCTCCATATTCACCATTAGGAACTCCTATGAGATTCTAAGAACTAACAAAACTAGGAGATAAGCTATAATGCTTTGTTTCTTACGTTAACATGCTTACACACCTTGGTAGCATGCTTAATCAAATCATGTAGAGTGCTAAATGGCTGAATCTAAGCCTTTGATGAAGTTTCATCACTTTCAAACCCTCTACAAAACCAACAGTGGCTCTATGTGCTGGACCTTGAATATCTCAAAGCAATTGTAAGAGATCCAGCTCCTTTGGTTCTGTTCAACACTTCTATTAGCTCTTATTTGTATCTCTAAGGTTCATAACTTCTTTTTTATGTATATCAGTTGAAGATGGCCAAATCCATGTCAATGAAACCATTGATTCTTCATATTCACATAAATAGATGTTGTTTAAGCCTCCGTATGTGTCTTCTTTGCTACAACTCTCCCTATTCACCATTATGAACTCCTATGAGATTGTAAGAACTAACTGAACTATAGGATAAGGTATAATGCTTAGTTCTTACTTTAACTTGCTTTTACACTTTGGTAGCAAGCTTAATCACATCATCAAGAGTGCTAAAAGGCTGAATCTAAGCCTTTGATGAAGTTTCATCACTCAAACCCTCTAAAAGCCCAGTGGATCTATGTGTCTTGGACCTTGAATATCTCAAAACAATTGTAAGAGATCCAACTCCTTTGGTTACAGTTCAACACTTCTATTCGTTCTTATTTGTATCTCTAAGGTTCATAACTCTGTTTTTATGTATATCAGCTGAAGATGGCCAAATCCATGTCAATGAAACCATTGATTCTTCATATTCACATAAATAGATGTTGTTTAAGCCTCCGTATGTGTCTTCTTGCTACAACTCTCCCTATTCACTATTATGAACTCCTATGAGATTGTAAGAACTAACCGAACTATAGGATAAACTATAATGCTTGTTTCTTATGTTAACATGCTACTACACCTTGGTAGCATCTTAATCAAATCATGAAGAGTGCTAAAAGGTTGAATCTAAGCCTTTGATGAAGTTTCATCACTTTCGAACCCTCTACAAAGCCAACAGTGGATCTATGTGCTGGACCTTGAACATCTCCAAGCAATTGTAAGAGATCCAACTCCTTTGGTTACAGTTCAACACTTCTTTTCGCTCTTATTTGTATCTTGAATCTTCATCATTCTTTTTTTTGGTATATCAATTTGAAAATGGCAAAATCCATGTCAATGAAACCACTGATTCTTCATATTCACATAAATAGATGTTGTTAAAGCCTCTGTATGTGTCTTCTAGCTACAACTCTCCATATTCACCATTAGGAACTCCTATGAGATTCTAGGAACTAACAAAACTATGAGATAAGCTATAATGCTTGTTTCTTTACGTTAACTTATACACACCTTGGTAGCATGCTTAATCAAATCATGAAGAGTGCTAAAAGGCTGAATCCTAAGCCTTTGATAAAGTTTCATCACTTAAACCCTCTACAAAGCCTACGGTGGCTTTTTTTACTTGATCGTTAACATCTCAAAGCACTTGCAGGGGATCCAACTCCTTTGGGTACATTTCAACGCTTCTTTTTCGCTCTTATTTGTATCTTGAATCTTCATCATTCTTTTTTTTTGGTATATCAGGTGAAAATGGCCAAATCCATGTCAATGAAACCATTTATTCTTTATATTCACATCAATAGATGTTGTTTAAGCCTCCATATGTGTCTTCTTGCTCAGGCTCTCCATATTCACCATTAGCAACTCCTATGAGATTCTAAGAACTACCAGAACTATGGGATAACGTATAATGCTTGTTTCTTACTTTTAACTTTCTTATACCTTGGTAGCTTGCTTAATCACATTGTCAAGAGTGCTAAAAGGTTGAATCTAAGCCTTTGATGAAGTTTCATCACTCAAAACCTCTAAAAGCCGACAATGGCTCTATGTACTTGGATCTTGAACATCTTAAAGTAGTTGTAAGAGATCCAACTTCATTTAATTTCAGTTAAAACTTCCTATTCACTCTTATTTGTATCTTGAAAATTCATAACTCTATTTTTTGGTATATCAGCTGAAAATGGCCAAATCCATGTCAATGAAACCATTCATTTCTTCATATTCACATCACTAGGTGTTGTTTAAGCCTCCATATGTGTCTTCTTTGCTACAACTCTCCATATTCACCATGTAGCAACTCCTATGAGATTCTAAGAACTACCAGAACTATAGGATAAGGTATATTGCTTGTTTCTTACTTTAACTTACTACACCTTGGTAGCATGCTTAATCACATCGTCAAGAGTGCTAAAAGGTTGAATCTAAGCCTTTGATGAAGTTTCATCACTCGAAAACCTCTACAAAGCCGACAATGGCTCTATGTACTTTGGATCTTGAACATCTCAAAGTAGTTGTAAGAGATCCAACTCATTTCAATTACAGTTCCAAACTTCTATTCACTCTTATTTGTATCTTGAAGGTGCATAACTCTCTGTTTTTATGTATATCAGCTGAAAATAGCGAAATCCATGTCAATGAAACCACTGATTCTTCATATTCACATAAATAGATGTTGTTAAAGCCTCTGTATGTGTCTTCTTGCTACAACTCTCCATATTCACCATTGGGAACTCCTATGAGATTGTAAGAACTAACAAACATATGAGATAGGCTATAATGCTTGTTTCTTCGTTAACTTGCTTACACCTTGGTAGCATGCTTACTCAAATCATGAAGAGTGCTAAAAGGCTGAATCTAAGCCTTTGATAAAGTTTCATTACTTAAACCCTCTACAAGGCCTACAATGGCTTTGTGTACTAGATCTTGAACATCTCAAAGCACATGTAAGAGATCCAACTCCTTTGGTTACAATTCAACACTTCTTTTTACTCTTATTTGTATCTTGAATGTTCATCACTCTTTTTTTTTTGGTATATCAGGTGAAAATGGCCAAATCCAGATCAATAAAACCAATGATTCTTCATATTCACATCAATAGGTGTTGTTTAAGCCTCCATATGTGTCTTCTTGCTACAACTCTGAATATTTACCATTAGGAACTCATATGAGATTCTAAGAACTAACAGAACTATGGGATAAGCTATAATGCTTGTTTTTTACTTTAACTTGCTTCTACACCTTGGTAGCATGCTTAATCACATCATCAAGAGTGTTAAAAAGCTGAATCTAAGCCTTGATGAAGTTTCATCACTTAAACCCTCTACAAAGCCGACAAAGGCTTTTATGTACTGAATCTTGAACATCTGTAGCACTTGCAAGATCCAACTCTTTGGTTACGTTTTAAAACTTATATTTATTCTTATTTGTATCTTGAAGGTTCATATATCTGTTTTTTAGGTATATCAGTTGAAAATGGCCAAAAGCATGTCAATGAAACCATTGATTCTTCATATTTACATCAATAGGTGTTGTTTAAGCCTTCATATCTGTCTTCCTTCTACAACTCTCCATATTCACCATTAGGAACTTCGTATGAGATTCTAAGAACTAACTATAGGATAAGCTATAATGTTTAGTTCTTACTTTAACTTCTTCTACTTTGGTAGCAAGCTTAATCACATCATCACGAGTGCTAAATGGCTGAAGGTAAGACTTTGATGAAGGTTGATCACTCAAACCCTCTACAAAGCCAACAGTGGCTCTATGTGCTTGGACCCTTGAACATCTCAAAGCAATTGTAAGAGATCCAACTCCTTTGGTTACTGAGTTCAACACTTCTATTAAGCTCTTATTTGTATCTTGAAGGTGCATAACTTTCTTTTTTATGTATATCAAGCTGAAAATGGCGACATCCATGTCAATGAAACCATTGATTCTTCATATTCACATCAATAGGTGTTGTTTAAGCCTCCATATGTGTCTTCTTGCTACAATTCTCCATATTCACCATTAGGAACTCCTATGAGATTCTAAGAACTAACAAAACTATGAGATTCTTCATATTCACATAAATAGATGTTGCTTTAAAGCCATGTATGTGTCTTCTTGCTACATATTCTCCCATATTCACCATTAGGAACTCCTATGAGATTCTCTGAACTAACAAATATATGAGATAAGCTATAATGCTTGTTTCTTACGTTAACATGCTTCCACACCTTGGTAGCATGCTTAATCAAATCATGTAGAGTGCTAAATGGCTGAATCTAAGCCTTTGATGAAGTTTCATCACTCAAACCCTCTACAAAAACAGGGTGGCTCTATGTTGTTGGACCTTGAATATCTCAAAGCAATTGTAAGAGATCCAACTCCTTTGGTTACAGTTTCAACACTTCTATTAAGCTCTTCTTTGTATCTCTAAGGTTTATAACTCTTGTTTTATGTATATCATTTGAAGATGGCCAAATCCATGTCAATGAAACCATTGATTCTTCATATTCACATAAATAGATGTTGTTTAAGCCTCCATTATGTCTTCTTGCTACAACTCACCCTATTCACCATTATGAACTCCTATGAGATTGTAAGAACTAACCGAACTATAGGATAGGTATAATGCTTAGTTCTTACTTTAACTTGCTTTTACACTTTGGTAGCAAGCTTAATCACATCATCAAGAGTGCTAAAAGGCTGAATCTAAGCCTTTGATGAAGTTTCATCACTCAAACCCTCTACAAAAGGTGGATCTATGTATGCTGGACCTTGAACATCTCCAAGCAATTGTAAGAGATCCAACTCCTTTGATTCTGAGTTCAACACTTCTTTTCGGCTCTTATTTGTATCTTGAATCTTCATTATTCTTTTTTTTTGGTATATCGGCTGAAAATGGCAAAAATCCATGTCAATGAAACCACTTGATTCTTCATATTCACATAAATAGATGTTGTTTAAAGCCTCTGTATGTGTCTTCTTGCTCCAACTCTCCATATTCACCATTAGGAACTCCTATGAGATTCTAAGAACTAACAAAACTATGAGATAAGCTATAATGCTTTGTTTCTTACGTTAACTTGCTTCTACCTTGGTAGCATGCTTAATCAAATCATGAAGAGTGCTAAAAGGCTGAATCTAAGCCTTTGATAAAGTTTCATCATAAACCCTCTACAAAGCCTACAGTGGCTTTGTGTCTTGGATCTTGAACATCTCAAAGCACTTGCAAGAGATCCAACTCCTTTCCTACAGTTCAACACTTCTTTTTTAGCTCTTATTTGTATCTTGAATCTTCATCATTCTTTTTTTTTGGTATATCAGGTGAAAATGGCCAAATCCATGTCAATGAAACCATTTATCCTTTATATTCATCAATAAATGTTGTTTAAGCCTCCATATGTGCCTTCTTTCTACAACTTTCCATATTCACCATTAGCAACTCCTATGAGATTCTAAGAACTACCAGAACTATGGGATAACGATATAATGCTTGTTTCTTACTTTAACTTGCTTCTATACCTTGGTAGCTTGTCAATCACATCGTCGAGAGTGCTAAAGGTTGAATCTAAGCTTTTGATGAAGTTTCATCACTCAAAACCTCTACAAAGCCGACAATGGCTCTATCTTTGGATCTTGAACATCTTAAAGTAGTTGTGAAGATCCAACTCATTTAGATTCAGATTCAAAACTTCTATTCACTCTTATTTGTATCTTGAAAATTCATAACTCTATTTTTTTGGTATATCCGTGAAAATGGCCAAATCCATGTCAATGAAACCATTCATTCTTCATATTCACATCACTAGGTGTTGTTTAAGCCTCCATATGTGTCTTCTTGCTACAACTCTCCATATTCACCATTATTAACTCTAAGAGATTCTAAGAACTACCAGAACTATAGGATAAGTTATATTGCTTGTTTCTTACTTTAACATACTACACCTTGGTAGCAGCTTAATCACATCGTCGAGAGTGCTAAAGGTTGAATCTAAGCCTTTGATGAAGTTTCCCCACTCAAAACCTCTACAAAGCCGACAATGGCTCTATGTCTTGGATCTTGAACATATCAAAGTAGTTGTAAGAGATCCAACTCATTTGGTTACAGTTCAAACTTCTATTCACTCTTATTTGTATCTTGAAAATTCATAACTCTTATTTTTAGCTATGTCGGTGAAAATGGCCAAATCCATATCAATGAAACCATTCATTCTTCATATTCACATCAATAGGTGTTGTTTAAGCCTCCATATGTGTCTTCTTGCTACAACTCTCCTTATTCCCCATTAGGAACTCTATGAGATTGTAAGAACTCCGAACTATAGGATAAGCTATAATCTTCGTATTACTTTAACATACTACACTTTGGTGTAAGCTTAATCACGTCATCAAGAGTGTTAAAAGGCTGAATCTAAGCCTTTGATGAAGTTTATCACTCAAACCCTCTACAAAGCCAACAGTGGCTCTATGTTGGATCTTGAACATCTCAAAGCAATTGTAAGAATCCAACTCCTTTGGTTCTGATTGAGCACTTCTATTAAGCTCTTATTTGTATCTTGAAGGTGCATAACTCTGTTTTTATGTATATCAGTGAAAATGGTGAAATCCATGTCAATGAAACCCTTGATTCTTCATATTCACATAAATAGATGTTGGTAAAGCCTCTGTATGTGTCTTCTTGTTACAATTCTCCCATATTCACCATTAGGAACTCCTATGAGATTTGAAGAACTAACAAAACTATGAGATAAGCTATAATGCTTGTTTCTTTACGTTAACATGGTTCTACACCTTGGTAGCATGCTTAATCGAATCATGAAGAGTGCTAAATGGGTGAATCTAAGCCTTTGATGAAGTTTCATCCCACTCAAACCCTCTACAAATAGCGGTGGCTCTATGTCTTGGACCTGGAACATCTCAAAGCAATTGTAAGAGATCCAACTCCTTTGGTTACAGTTCAGACTTCTATTAACTTATTTGTATCTTGAAGGTTCACTTCTGTTTTTATGTATATCGTTGAAAATGGCAAAATCCATGTCAATGAAACCATTGATTCTTCATATTCACATAAATAGATGTTGTTAAAGCCTCTGTATGTGTCTTCTTGCTACAACTCTCCATATTCACCATTATTACTCTATGGATTCTAAGAACTAACAAAACTATGAGATAAGTTATAATGTACTTGTTTCTTACGTTAACTACATACACCTTGGTAGAATCTAAGCCTTTGATAAAGTTTCATCCTTAAACCCTCTACAAAAGCCTACCCGGTGGCTTTGTGTCTTTGAATCTTGAACATCTCAAAGCACTTGTAAGATCCAACTCCTTTGGTTCTGATTCAACACTTCTTTTCGCTCTAATTTGTATCTTGAATCTTCATCTCTTTTTTTGGTATATCAGGTGAAAATGGGCAAATCCGTGTCGATGAAACCATTTATTCTTTATATTAAATATCAATAGATGTTGTTTAAGCCTCCATATGTGTCTTCTTGCTACAATTCTCCATATTCACCATTAGCAACTTCTATGAGATTCTAAGAACTACCGAGCTATGGGATAGCGTTATAATGCTTGTTTCTTACTTTAACTTTTACTACACCTTGGTAGCATGC
Organism: Cardamine occulta; assembly: GCA_028015245.1. Taxonomy (NCBI): domain Eukaryota; kingdom Viridiplantae; phylum Streptophyta; class Magnoliopsida; order Brassicales; family Brassicaceae; genus Cardamine; species Cardamine occulta. The sequence continues at coordinate 15,583 of CM051387.1, read as the reverse complement.
TTAATCACATCGTCGAGAGTGCTAAAGGTTGAATCTAAGCCTTTGATGAAGTTTCATCACTCAAAACCTCTATAAAAGCCGACAATGGATCTATGTCTTTGGATCTTGAACATTCTTAAAGTAGTCGTGAGAGATTCAACTCATTTGGTTACAGTTCAAAAACTTATTAACTCTTATTTGTATCTTGAAATTCATAACTCTAATTTTTTGGTATATCAGGCTGAAAATGGCCAAATCCATGTCGATGAAACCATTCATTCTTCATATTCACATCATTAGGTGTTGTTTAAGCCTACATATTTGTCTTCTTGCTACAAAGCCAATAGTGGCACTATGTGCTGGACCTTGAACATCTCAAAAGCAATTGTAAGAGATCCACTCCTTTGGTTAAAGTTCAACCTTCTATTACGCTCTTATTAGTATCTTGAAGGTTCATAGCTCTGTTTTTTATGTATATCGGTGAAGATGGCCAAATCCGTGTCAATGAAACCATTGATTCTTCATATTCACATAAATAGATATTGTTTAAGCCTCCGTATGTGTCTTCTTGCTACAACTCTCCCTATTCACCATTATGAACTCCTGAGATTGTAGAACTAACGAACTATAGGATAGCTATAATGCTTCGTTTCTTACTTTAACTTGCTTTTACACTTTGGTAGCAAACTTAATCACATCATCAAAATTGCTAAAAGGCTGAATCTAAGCCTTTGATGAAGTTTACATCCTCGAACCCTCTAAAAGCCAACGGTGGATCTATGTCTTTGGACCTTGAACATCTCAAAGCAATTGTAAGAGATCCAACTCGCTTTGGTTACTGTTCAACACTTCTATTCGCTCTTATTTGTATCTTGAAGGTGCATAACTCTGTTTTTTATGTATATCAGTTGAAAATGGCGAAATCCATATCGATGAAACCCCTTGATTCTTCATATTCACATAAATAGATGTTGTTAAAAGCCTCTGTATGTGTCTTCTTTACTAATTCTCCATATTCACCATTAGGAACTCTCTGAGATTCTAAGAACTAACAAAACTATGAGATAAGCTATAATGCTTGTTTCTTCGTTAACAACTTCTACACCTTGGTAGCATGCTTAATCGAATCATGAAAGAGTGCTAAAAGTTGAATCTAAGCCTTTGATAAAAATTCATCACTTAAACCTCTCTGCGCCTACAATGGCTCTTTGGATCTTGAACATCTCAAAGCAATTGAAGAGATCCAACTCCTTTGATTTTTATTTCAGCCTTCTTTTCGCTCTTATTTGTATCTTGAATGTTCATCACTCTTTTTTTTGGTATATCGGTGAAAATTGCCAAATCGATCAATAAAACCAATGATTCTTCATAATGCATCGATAGGTGTTGTTTAAGCCTCCATATGTGTCTTCTTTCTTAACTGAATATTTACCATTAGGAACTCATATGAGATTCTGAAACTAACGAACTATGGGATAAGCTTTAATGCTTTGTTTCTTACCCTTTAACTTGCCCACCTTGGTAGCATCTTGTCGAATCATGAAAGAGTGCTAAAAGGTGAATCTAAGCCTTTGATAAAAGTTTCATCACTTAAACCCTCTACAAAGCTTATAATGGCCTGTGTCTTTGGATCTTGAACATCTCCAAGCACTTGCAAGAGATCCGACTCCTTTGGTAACTTGTTCAGAAACTTCCTGTACTCTTATATGTATCTTGAATCTTCATCGTTTTTTTTTGGTATATCAGGTGAAAATGGCCAAATCCATGTCGATAGAAACCATTGATTCTTTATATTACATCAATAGGTGTTGTTTAAGCCTCCATATGTGTCTTGCTTCTAACTCTGAATATTTACCATTAGCAGCTCATATGAGATTCTAAGAACTAAAAGAACTATGGGATAGCTATATGCTTTGTTCTTTAACTTTAACACTACTAACGGTAGCGTGCTTAATCAATCGTGAAAAGTGCTAAAAGGCTGAATCCCAAGCCTTTGATAAAGTTTCATCACTTAAACCCTCTAAGCGTACAATGGCTGCGTCTTGGATCTTGAACATCTCAAAGCACTTGAGAGATCCAACTCCTTTGATTTACATTCAACACTTCTTTACTCTTATTTGTATCTTGAATGTTCATCGCTTTTTTTTTTGGTATATCGTGTGAAAATTGCGAATCCAATGTAAACCAGTGATTCTTCGTAGCCATCAATAGGTGTTGTTTAAGCCTCCATATGTATCTTCTTGCTACAACTCCGAATATTTACCATTAGGAACTCTATGAGTTTCTAAGAACTAACAGTATGGGATAAGCCATAATGCTTGTTTCTTACTTTAACTAACATACACACCTGGTAGCATCTTAATCCAATCGTGAAGAGTGCTAAAAGGCTGAATCTAAGCCTTTGATAAAGGTTCATCACTAAACCCTCTACAAAGCCTACAATGGCGTGTGTCCTTGAATCTTGAACATCTCAAAGCACTTGTAGAGATCAAACTCCTTTAGTAACTATTAAAGACTTCTTTTAAGCTCTTATTTGTATCTTGAATCTTGGCGTTCTTTTTTTGGTATAGGTAAAAATGGCCAATTCCATGTCAATGAAACCATTGATTCTTTATATTCACATCAATAGGTGTTGTTTAAGTCTCCATATGTCTTCTTGCTACCAACTCTCATAATACGCCGTTAGAACTCCTATGAGATTCTAGGCTACGAGCATGGGATAAGGTGTAATCTTGTTTCTTACTTTAACTTAGCTACCATCTTGGTAGCTTGCTTAATCACATCGTCAAGAAGTGCTAAAAGTTAATCTAAGCCTTTGATGAAGTTTAATCGCTCAAAACCTCTACTAAAGCGCAATGGCTCCATGTCTTGGATCTTGAACATCTTAAAGTAGTTGTAAGAGATCCGACTTATTCAATTCAGTTCAAAACTTCTATTCACTCTTATTTGTATCTTGAAATTTATAACTCTATTTTTTGGCTATATAAAATTTGAAAATGGCCAAATCCATGTCAATGAAACCATTAATTCTTCATATTATCTTTGGGTGTTGTTTAAGCCTCCACGTATGTGTTTTCTTTGTTCTCTCCTTATTCACCATTAGGAACTCCTATGAGATTATAAGAACTAACCGAACTATAGGATAAGCTACTAATCTTTGGTTTCTTACTTTAACCTTCTAGCTTTGGTAGCGAGCTTAATCACATCATCAAGAGTGCTAAAAGGCTGAATCTAAGCCTTTGATGAAGTTCGTCACTCAGACCCTCTGCAAAGCTAGCGGTGGCTCTATGTGCTGGACACCCGACGTCTCAGCAATTGTAAGAGATCAACTCCTTTGGTTACATTCAACGTTCTATTAGCTCTTATTTGTATCTTGAAGGTTCCATAAGTCTGTTTTTTATTTTATATCATTGAAAATAGTAAAATCCGCATTCTGATGAAACCATTAATTCTTCATATTACATAAATAGATGTTGTTAAAAGCCTCTTGTATGTGTCTTCTTGCTTTCAATTCTGTATATTCACCATTAGGAACTCCTATGGGATTCTAAACTAACAAAACTATGAGATAAGCTATAATGCTTGTTTCTTATGTTAACTTACTTCTACCTTAGTAGCGTGCTTATCGAATCATGAAAAAGATTACTAAAAGATGAATCTAAGCCTTTGATAAATTTTAATCACTTGACCCTACCAAAGCTTACGATGGCTTTGTGTCTTAGATCTTGAACATCTCAAAGCACTTGCAGAGATCAACCTCCTTTAGTTCAGTTCAGCACTTCTTTCGCTCCTTGTATCTTGAATCTTCGTCGTTCTTTTTTTTTTGGTATGTCGGGTGAAAACTTGGCCAAATCCATGTCAATGAAACCATTGATTTTTTATATTCACATCAATAGGTGTTGTTTAAGCCTCCATATGTGTCTTCTTGCTACTCTCCATATTCACCATGAACTCCTATGAGATTCTAAGAACTACAGACGTATGGCATAACGTATAATGCTTGTTTCTTACTTTAACTTCTTATACACCTTGGTAGCTTGTGTCGCATCGTCAAGAGTGCTAAAGGTTGAATCTAAGCCTTTGATGAAGTTTCATCGCTCAAAACCTCTACAAAGCCGATAATGGCTCCATGTACTAGATCTTGAACATCTTAAAAGTAGTTGTCAGAGATCCAACTCATTTTAGTTCACGGGTTCAACTTCTATTCACTCTTAGTTGTATCTTGAAAATTCATAACTTCTATTTTTTGGTATCATTTGAAAGGCAAATCCATGTCAATGAAACCATTCATTCTTACATATTAACATCAGTAGGTGTTGTTTAAGCCTCCATATGTGTCTTCTTGTTATAGCTCTCCATGATTACCATTACCAACTCTATGAGATTCTTAGAACTAACAGAAGTATAGGATAAGCTATAATCTTGTTCTTACTTTAACTTCTTCTACACTTTGTTGCAAGCTTACTCACTTCATTACGAGTGCTACAAGGCTGAATCTCAGCCTTTGATGAAGTTCATCACTCAACCCCTCTAAAAGCCAGCAGGGCTCTATGCTTGACCCTGAACATCTCAAGAGTTGTTAAGATCCAACTCCTTTGATTTCAGATTCAACACTTTTTATTCGCTCTTATTTGTATCTTGATGGTTCGTAACTCTTTTTTATGTATACTCGACTGAAAATGGCCAAATCCATGTCAATGAAACCATTGATTCTTAATATTAACATAAATAGATGTTGTTTAAGCCGCCATATGATCTTACTTTACTGGCTCTCCATATTCACCCATTAGGAACTCTATGAAATTCTAGAACTAACAAAACTATCGGATTAAGGTATAATGCTTGTTTCTTGCTTTAACTTGATTGTTGACTTTGGTAGCGTGCTTAATGGCATCATCAAAAGTCCTAGAAGGCCGAAACTAAGTCTTTGATGAAGTTTTCAGCTTCCCTCGAACCCTCTACAAAGCCAACGGTGGCTCCATGTCCTAGATCTTGAGCATCTGAAGCAGTTGTAAGAGATCCACGACTTCTTTAGTTACAAATCAACACCAGTAGCTCTTATTTGTATCTTGAAGGTTGAAACTTCTGTTTTTATGTATGTCGGTGAAAATGGCCAAATCCGTATCGATGAAGCCATTGATTTTTCGTATTAGCATTAATAGATGTTGTTTAAGCCTCTGTATGTGTCTTCTTGCTAGAAGCTCTCCATATTCACCATTAAGAAACTCCTATGAGATTCTAGAACTGATACTATGGGATAATGTATAATGCTTGTTTCTTCGTTTACCTAGTTCTACACCTTAGTAGCATTTAATGAAATCATGAAGAAGTCTTAAAGAGCTGAATCTAAGCCTTTGATGAAGTTTCATCCTCCGGACCCTCTGAAAGCCTAACAATGGCTCTGTCTTTGGATCTTGAACATCTCCAAAAGGTTGTAAGATTTCCAACTCCTTTGGTTTCAGTTCAACACTTCCATTTACTCTTATTTGTATCTTGAAGGTTCATAACCTCTGTTTTTAGGGTATGTCAATAAAACCAATGATTTTCTTATTCACATCCGATAGGTGTTGTTTAAGCCTCCGTATGTGTCTTTTTAAACTCTCCATATTCACCAGTAGGAACTCTATCGGATTCTAGAATTAACAGAGCTATAGGATAAGCTATAATCTTAGTTCTTAGTTTAACTATACACTTTGGTATGAAAGCTTAGTCGTATCATCAAGAGTGCTAAAAATTTGAATCTTAGCCTTTAATGAAGTTAATCCTCAAACCCTCTACAAAGCCGGCAGTGGCTCTATGTCTTGGATGTTAAACATCTCAAGCCCTTGGAAGAGATCCAACTCCTTCGGTTACAGTTCAAACTTCCATTCACTCTTATTTGTATCTTGAAGGTTCATCCTTCTGTTATTATGTATATACATAGAAACCATTGATTCTGCACATTCACATAAATAGATGTTGTTTAAGCCTTCGTATGTTGTCTTCTTTCTTCGACTCCCCATATTCACCATTAGGAACTTGTATAAGATTCTAAGAACTAACAAATCATGGGATAAGCTATAATGTTTGTTTCTTACGTTAACTTATACACCATAGTAGCATGTTGTCGAATCATGAAGAGTGCTAAAAGTCTCAATCCCAAGCCTTTGATAAGTTTCATCACTAAACCCTCTACTTAGCCTCCAATGGCTCTGTGTCTTGGATCTTGAACATCTCTAGCACTTCAAGATCAGCTCCTTTAGTTCTGATTCAGCTTCATTTACTCTTATTTGTATCTTGAATGTTCATCGCTTTTTTTTTTGGTATATCTGGTAAAAATGGCCAAACCCATATCAATGAAACCATTGATTCTTCGTATTCACATCAATTGGTTTTGTTTAAGCTTCCTTGTGTATGTGTTTTCTTGGCTTTTCCCATATTGACTATAGCGACTCTTTATGAGATTTGGGAAGCAGATACTATGGGATTCGTTATAATGACTTGTTTTCTTTACTTTAACGCTTCTACCTTGGTGCTTTATCGCGTCATCGAGAGTGCTAAGGTTGAATCCAAGCCTTTGATGAAGTTTAAGTCACCCAGAAATCTCTGCAAGACAGTGGCTCCATATCTTTGGATTTTTAACATCTCAGCGGTTGTGGATATCCAACTCGTTTGGTTACAGTTGAAAACTTCTATTGACTCTTATTTGTATCTTGAAAATTCATTACTTTATTTTGCTATATCACTGAAAATCCCCAATCCGTGTCGATGGAACCATTGATTCTTTATATTCGCTGTCGATAGGTGTTGTTTAAGTCTCTCATATGTGTCTTCCTACTACAACTCTCCCTATTTACCATTAAACTCCTGTAAGTTGTAGAACTAAAAAAACTGTACCAGGATTGGCTATAATGCTTGTTCTTTACTTTTTAACTTGGTTCGCGCCGAAGTAGCGTGCCCTGTCGCGTCGCCGAGAGTGCTAAAAGGCTAAATCTAAGCCTTTGATGAAGTTTGATCCTCCGACCCTCTACAAAAGCGACAATGGCTCTATGTCTTTGGATCTTGAACATTTCCAAGCATTTATAAAGAGATTGAAGTCATTTGGTTGCGGTTTAAACTTCGATGCGCTCTTATTTGTATCTTGAATTCATAACTCTGTTTTTAGGTATATCAGGTAGAAAATGGCCAAATCCATGTCCAGTAAACCATTGATTCTTCATATTCACATCAGCCAGAATTGTTGTTTTAAGCCTCTATATGTGTCTTCTTGCTACTCTTCTCCATATTCTACCATTAGGAACCCATGCCAGAGATTCTAAACTAACAAAACTATGGGATTGGGTATAATGTTGTTTCCTTGCATTAACTTGCTTCTACCTCGGTAACATGCTTAATCACATCATCAAAAAGAATGCTAAAAGGCATAATCTAAATAACAGATGAAGTTTCATCTTTCAAACCCTCTACAACTTGACAGTGGCTCTATGCCTGGATTTGAACATCTGAAAGCAGTTGTAAGATATCCAAACTCATTTAGTTTACAGTTCCAAAACTTCTATTCACTCTTATTTGTATACCGGAAAATTAATAACTCTATTTTTGGCTATATAAATGAAAATGGCCAAATAAAATGTCAATGAAACCATTGATTCTTCATATTCATAAATAGATATTTGTTTAAGCCTCCATTATGTATCTTCTTACTACAACTCTCCATATTCTATTAGGAACTCTATGAGAGATTCTAGAACCCAACAAAACTGTCGGATAATTATAATGCTTGTTTCTTACTTTAGCTTGATTGGCACGCTTTGGTAGCATGTAATCCGCATCATCAAATTATGAAGGCTGAAACTAAGTCTTTGTTGAAGTTTTAACTTTTCAGGCCTCTACAAAAGCCAGCAGTGGCTCTATGTACTGGATCTTAACATCTCCAAGCAGTTGTAAGAGATCCTTCTTTAATTACAAATCAGCTTCTTCTATTAGCTCTTATTTGTATCTTGAGGTTCAAAGCTTCTGTTTTTTATGTATATCACTCCATTGAAAATGGCCAAATCCATGTCAATGAAACTATTGATTTTCATATTCACATTAATAGATGTTGTTTAAGCCTCTGTATGTGTCTTCTTGCTAGAACTAGCCATATTCACCATTAAACTCTATGAGATTCTAGGCCCAACAAAACTATGGGATAAGGTATAATGCTTGTTTCTTCTGATTTACCTGATTCTACACCTTGATATACTTAATGAAATCATGAAGAGTGCTAAAGGCTGAATCTAAGCCTTTGATGAAGTTTGTCCTCAAACCCTCTACAAAGCCAACAATGTCTCTGT
>CM051386.1:26562959-26608344 GCA_028015245.1 Cardamine occulta | reverse complement strand
AATGAAAGTATTGATTCTTCATATTCATGGCAGGAAGTGTTGTTTCAGCCTTCATTCTTTCTCGCTTACAACTCCAAACACTATTAGAATCTCCTATTAGATTCAAAGACCAATAAAATTATGGATCGTTACAATACTTGTTTCCATACTTTGACGTTTTTCTCCACCTTGGTACGTTTAAACTATTTTGACAGTCTAACACTTTATTCACTCTATTTATATCTTGAAGAGTCATCTAAGAGTCATAACTCCGCTTTTGGATTATAACCTCGAAAATGCATTGCCAAATCCTCAAATGAAAGCATCATTTTTCCTATTTACATCGTACTGCTGTGGCTTTCTCCATACGTGTTCTCTTGCTATAACTCCAAAATTCACTATTAAAATTCCTATGAGTTTCAAAGAAATCCAATAGAACTGTGATCGTTTATAATATTTGTTTCATTTAGACTAATTTCCACCTTGGTAAGCATGTTAAACCCTTGCTTACACTTCATCACTTATTCTCTCTCATTTCTATCTCAAGAGTCATAACTCTGTTTTTTGGGATTATCAACTTCCTGAAATGGTCAACCTTGTAAATGAAAGCACCATCTTTCTTGTTCACATTCCGTGGGATAGTGTGTTTCTGGCCTATAATGGGTCTTCTCTTGCTGGCAACTCCAAAATTCGCTAGTAGAAACTCCTTATGATTTTGGAAGAACTGTCTTGGTGAACTATGGGATAAACTATAGTTTATTTATTTCTTTACTCTAATTTCGCTTCTCACCTCGTAGTAATGCTTGCATTTAATTTTTACATTCTTTCAACACCTATATTCGCCTTTCGTTTTATCTCTTCGGTTCATAACCCAATTATTAGATTATCAACTCTAAAATTCAAATTTTGTAAATGAAAGTATTGATTCTTCATATTCATATTGGAAAGTGTTGTTTCCAGCCTATATGTGGCCTCTTCATACAAATTAGCATCCACTATTAGAATCTCCTATGAGATTCAAGAACTAATAGTAGAACGCGGATTGTTTATACACTTGTTTACTTTGTCTTGCTTTTCCACTTTGCTAGCAACAGTTTAAACCATTTTGCTAGATTTCAGCACTTCTATTTCTCTCATTTCTATCTTCAAGAGTCATACCCCATTTTGGGATAATGAATCTTAAAAATGGTCAACCCTTGTAATCAAGATTAATTCTTCATATGACATCAGAGGTGTTGTTTCAGTCTTCTATATGTGTGGCCATCTTACAGCTAACTCAAATTACCATTAGGAATTTCTATGAGATTGTGAAGAACTAGATGAACCAGGAGTGTTTATAATACTTGTTTCATTTTGCATGCTTCCACTAGAAAGTATTAAACTACTTTTTACACTTCATCACTTATATTTGTCACATTTTATCTCAAGAATTATAACTCTGTTTTGGGATTATCAACTTGAAAAATGGTCAAATCCTTGTAATGAATGTATCGATTCTTCCATATCTACATCAAAGGTGATGTTTTACCTTCATATGCTATTATCTAACCAGAACTCTAACTTGATGATCAGAATCTCCCGACATTAGGAAGAATCTGTATGAACTTTTGGGATAAGCTCTAGTACACTAAGTTTCCCACTTCCGTAATGCCTTCCAGGCCTTGTTGTGCATGCATAAATCCATTTTTTTACACTTCATCACTTTACAATCGTCAGCCATTCCTATCTAGAAGAATTATAATTGCTTGGGATTATCAATTTAAAAATGGTCAAACTTTGTAAACGAACGCATCGATTCTTCATATTCACATCAAAGGTGCAAGTTGTTTTGAAATTTATATGTTTCTTCCGCCATAACCCATAATCTACCATTAGACCTCCTATGAGATCTTAAGAACTATAAGAATCAGGGATAAGTTTTCATACATTTCATTCCCACTTTTACATGGTTCTCCAATCTCGCAGGATGCTTAAACTTCTTTACGCTTCATCACTTATATTGGCTACTCATTTTATCTTGAAGATGGCACCCGTTTTTGGGATTATCAACTCGAAATGGCCAAACTCTTGTAAAAGAAAAGCACTCATCTTCATATTCACATCGGAGTTGTTTCAGCTTATACGGGTTCCTCTTCATATAAATCGCAAAATCTGGCTCATGAGAAACTCCCCATGATATTCAAAGAACTAACAAACCTGTGGGATAAATCCATAATATTTATTTCTTTACTTTGACTTGCTTTCCACCTTGCTTATGCTAGACTAATCTTTTGCACTTTTAACACATATCTTCACCAATTTCATTCAGGAAGGTCATAATCTTAAATTTTAGATTATCAACTCTCAAAACTGTCAAATCCTTGTAAATGAAAGCATTGATTCACGTATTCACATAAGGAGGTGTTTGTTTATCTATATGTGTCTTCTGTTGCTAACCCAAAATTAACAATTAGAAATCCTCAGATGAGATTCAAAGAACTAACAGAGCTACTAGATAGTTTATACATTTTGTTTGGGCTTCGACATGCTTCAATTTTGGTAAGACGCTTTATAATTCTATTTTTCCTGGAGCACTTCAAGACTTTTATTCACTTCATTTCTGTCTTTAGAGGTCATAACTCCGCTTTTGGGATTTGCTGCTTGAAATGGTCAAATCCTTTAAACGAAAGTATCGATACTTCATATTCACATCATGAGGTGTCGTTTGCTCGCTAATGTGTCTTCGCTTACAACTCCAAAATTCACCATTGTAATCTCCTATTAGATTCCAAAGAACTAACAAACTGTGGGATGGGCTTATAACATTGTTCTAAACTTTGACGCGTTTTCTCCACCTTGGTAGCATCATGCTTAAACCATTTTTACAATTCATCAATCTCTCATTCGCCTTATTTATATCTTCAAGAATAATAACCCATTTTTGGATTATCAATAAAAAATAATAAATCCTTGTAAACAAAACTTACCGATTGACATGATACCGCAGGTGTTCTTCAGCTCTATACGTCATTCATATAACCTTTAAATTCACCATCAAAATCTCCTATGTTAGAAGAACTAGAAGAACTCAGGATAAGCTATAACATTGTTTTCCTTTACTTCTATACGCTTCAATTCATAGTACTTTATAAACTACTTTTTACACTTCCATCACTCTACATTCACTATTATACCTATCTTCAAGAATTATAACTCTGCTTTTGGGATTATCAACTTGAAATGACAAATCCTTGTAAATGAATGCATTGATTCTTCATATTCACATCAAGAGGTAAAAGGGGTTTTAGCTTCTAAACGGTTCTTCTCTCGCCACAACTCCTAAATTCAATTAGGATCTCCTGTATGCAGATTCGGGTTAATCTGTAAGATCTGTGGATGTGCTTCCATAATACTTTCTTCCACTTTATATTTTGGTTCTTGACCTTGCAGTGAGCATTCTAAACTTCTCTTTTTTACATCACTTATATCTACTCTCTTACTCTATCTTGAAGAGTCATAACTCCGTGGTTTCCGGGGATTACTAACTTTAAAACACAAATCCTGTGAAGGAAAGCTTGATTCTTCCTTATTTACACTGGTTTGTGTTTTCTCCATCGTGTCTTTGCTATAAATTCTAAATTACTATAAAAATTTCTATAAGTTCTGGTAAGAATCAATAAGAATCGTGGATAAGTTTAGTACTGGCTTTCTTTACTTGTGACTATTTTCCAATTTTGGTAAAGGACGCTGTGTTCAAGTTTACACTTCATCACTTCTATTCCTCTCATTTCTATCTTCAAGAGCCATAACTCGCTTTTTGGATTACCAATTTGAAAATGGTCAACTTTTGTAAATGAAAGTATTGATTCTTCTTGTTCAACATTAGAAGGTGGTGTTTACATGCCATATGGTCTTCGCTACAACTTAACCCAAAATTCACAAGCAGAAACTCCTATGATTTTCAAAGAACCAACGGAACTGGCGGGATAAAAACTATAATATTTATTTCTTTATTTTGACTTTGCTTTCCACCTTGGTAGCATGCCTAGCAAATTTTATATTTTTAACACATATATTCGCTTCAACGTTTACTCCTGGAAGTTCATAACTCTAATTTTGAGATTATCAAATTGGAAATTGTCAAATTCAAGTAAATGAAAGTATTGATTCTTCATATTCATATCAGGAAGTGTTGTTTCAGCCTCCATACTAGTCTTCTTAGATACAAATTGGGGCGGTCACCATTAGAATCTCCTATGAGATTCAAAGAACTACTTGAATTGTGAGATAAAGATATAATAATTGTTTCTATTTTGTCTTCATTCTCCACCTTGTTAGCATGCAGTTAAACTATTTTTACACTTCAACACTTCTATTTAATCTCATTTCTATCTTCAAGAGCCGTAACTCCATTTCTTTGGGATAATCAACTTGAAAATTGTCAAACTTTGTAATCGAAAGCACCGGGATCCTCTCATATGACATCGGGAGGTGCCGGTTCAGCCACTATACGTGTCATCTTGTTACTTAATTTCAGAATTCACCATCAGAATCTTCCAAGGAGATTAGAAGAATCCAAAAGAACTTTTGGGATAAGTTTATAAATATTTGTTTCTACTTTGGCATGCTTCTCCACCTTGTTAAAGCAATGTATAAACCAATTTTTACACTTCATCACTTAGAATCAATTGTCATACTTATCTCTAAGAATTATAACTGCTTTTTGGATTATCAACTTGAAATGCATAATCAAATCCTTTGTACAATGAACGTATTGATTCTTCATATTCACATCAAGAGGTGTTGTTTTAGGCTCTCTATGTGTCTCCTCTGCCATAACCTATAAAATTCGCTATTGGAACTCTCCTAATGAGATTCGAGAATCTTAAGAACTCAGATAAGTTTATAAGGGCTTCTCTCCTACTTTACAGTGGTTCTTTACCTTGGTAGCATGTTTAAACCATCGCTCATACACTTCATCATTTCTATTCACTCATTTATATCTCGAAAGTTCATAATTCCGCTTTTGGGATTAATAACTTGAAAATTGTCAAATCCTTGTAAATGAAAGATCGGATTCTTCCTGCTCATATCGTAGTGGGTGTTTGGCTTCCATATGTGCCTCTTTCTACAATTTCAAAATTCACCATTAGAAACTCCTATGATATCCAAAGAATCTAATAAAATTGTAGGATAAACTATAATATATTTTTCTAACTTTGATTTGCTTCTCCACCTTGGTACCATGCCTAGATTAATTTTTTACACTCTAACACATACATCTGGTTTCATTACCTTTTAACTTCGGAGGTCAGTAACTCCAATTTCGAGATTATCAACTTCAAAAATGTCAAATCCTTTGTAAATGAAAGTATTTATTCTTCAGATTCATATCGTATAGCGTTGTTTCAGCCTCCCCTGTCTTCTTGCCACAACTCCAAAATTCACTATTAGAATCTCCTATTTGATCTTAAAGAATTAATAAAACTGAGGATAAGCTTTATAATACTTGTTTCATACTTTTGACGCGCTTCTCAACCTTAAGTAGCATGCTTAGAACTATTTTTTACAGTTCAACACTTCTATTCACTCACGAGTATCTTGAAGAGTCATTGAAGAGTCAGAACTCCGTTTTTGGGATTATGAGGAACTTGAAAATGGTAAAAACCTTGTAAATGAAAAGCATTGATTTTCCTATTTACATTAGAAGGTGGTGTTTTCTCCATACGTGTCTTCTTGCTATAACTCCAAAATTCATCATTAAAATCTCCTTTATGAGTTTCAAAGAACTAACAGAACTGTGGGATAAGCTTATAATACTTGTTTTACTTAGACTAGCCTTCTCCACCTCGTAGCATGCTTAAAACTTGCATATCACTTCCATCACTTCGATTCCCTCTCATTTATATCTTAAAAAGCCATAACTCCGCTTTTGGGATTATCAACTTGAAAATTGTCAAACTTGTAAATGAAAGCATTGATTCTTCTTGTTCACATCGTATGGTAAGGTTTCGGCTCCATACGTATCTTCACACAACTCCAAATTGCGCTAGAAGAAACTCCTATGATTTTTAAAGAACTAACAGAATCTACGGGATAAACTATAATATTTATTTTACTTTGACTTGCTTCTCCACCTTGGTAGCATGCCTGGACCTGATTTTTTACTAAATTCTCTTAACACATATATTCGCTCTCTATTTTTATCTTGGAGGTTCATAACTCCAATTTTGAGATTATCAACTTGAAAAAATTGTCAATTCTTGTAAATGAAAGCGATTGACTTCTTCATATTCATATCAGAAAGTGTTGGTTTCAGCCCATATGCGTCTTCTTGCAACAAATTGGGTGGGACTCACTATTAGAATCTCCTATGAGATTCAAAGAACTGCAATGAATCGGAGATGAGCTATACACACTTGTTTCTTACTTTGTCTTGCTTCTCCAACTTGCTAGCATGCTTAAACTACTTTTTTTTACACTTCAACACTTCTATTTACTCTTATTTCTATATTCAAGAGTCATAACCTCCTTTGGAGATAATGAACTTGAAATGGCTAGTCTTGTAATGAAAAGATTGATTCTTCATATGGACATCGGGGAGGTGTTGTTTCAATTTCTATATGTGACATCTCTGATACAACTCCAAAATCTCACCTTAATAGGACTCTCCTATGAGATCTCAAGAACTTGAAGAACCGGGATAAGCTATAATACTTCTTCCCATTTGGTATGGTTCTCCACCTTAGTAGTACGCTTAAACTTTTTTTACACTCTTATCACTTATATTCACTCATTACTTTATCTTGAAGAGTCATAACTCGTGTTTGGGGATTATCAACTTGAAATGGTCAAATCCTTGAAAATGAAAGCTTTTATTCTTCCTATTTACATCAAGGTGGAAAAGTTTCTCCATATGTTATTTCTTTTGCTATAACTCCAAAATCCACCAAGAAAATCTCCTATAAGTTTGCAAAGAACTAACAGAATCGTGGATAAGCTATAATACTTGTTTTTACTTAGATTTGCTTTCCATCTTTGGTAAAGCAACGCTTTAACTATTGCTTACACTTCATCACTTCTATTCCTCCTCATTTCTTATCTCTAAGAGCTCATAACTCTGGTTTTGGGGATTATCAACTCGAAAATGGTCAAATCTTTGTAAATGAAAGTATTGATTCTTCTTGTTCAGATATAGAAGGTGGTGTTTGCCTCATATGTGCCTTCTTGCTATAACTCCAAAATTGACAAGAAGTAACTCCAAGGATTTTCAAAAGAACTCCATAATTCACGGGATAAACTATAATATTTATTTATTATTTCGACTTTGCTCCACCTGGAAGCACGCCTAGACAAATTTTTACACTTTAAAACATATATTCGCTCTTAACTTTTACTCTTGGAAGTGTCATAAGGAATCTAATTTTGAGATTATCAATTGACAATTGTCAAATTCTAGTAAATGAAAGGGTCGATTCTCCATATTCATATTAGAAGTGCCGCTGCCAGCTTCCAATAAGAAGTCTTCTTGATATAAATTGTACTCACCATTAGAATCTCCTATGAGATCCTAAAGAACTAATGAACTGTGAGATAAGTTAAAAATCAATTGTTTCTTATTTTGTCTTGCTTTCTCCACCCTTGGGAGACAAGCTTAAACTACTTTTTACATTTCAACAACATCTATTTACTCCTCATTTCGATCTTCAAGAGCTATAACTCCATTTTTGGATAATCAACTTGAAAATTGTCAAATCTTGTAACTGAAAAAGCATTGATTCTTCATATGGACATCGGAGGTGTTGTTTCAACTTACTATACGTGGCATCTCACATGCCATCTTTAAATTCACCATCAGAATCTCCTATGAGATTAGAAGAACTAGAAGAACTTAGGATAAGCTATAATACTTGTTTCACTTTGGGATGCTTCTCCGACCCTTGTTAGCACGCTTAAACTAATTTTTACCCTTCATCACTTATATTCTGTCATACTTATCCTCAAGAATTTTAATCGCTTACGGATTATTAACTGAAAATGGTCAAATCTTGTAAATGAATGCATTGATTCTTCATATCTTCACATCAAGAGATGTTGTTTTAACTTATATGTGTCTTCTAAAACCCAAAAATTCACCATTGGAACCTCCTATGAGATCTCAAGAACTAGAAGAACTGTGATAAGCTTATAATACTTCTTTTCCTACTTACATGGTTCTCCACCTTGGTAGCATGCTTAAACCTCTTTTACACTTCATCACTTATATTCACTGTCATTTCTATCTTTAAGAGTCATAACCCATTTTTGGGATTATCAACATGAAAATGGTCAAATCATTGTAAAAAAGCATCGATTCTTCATATTCACATCTGAGGTGTTGTTCATTTCTATAGTGTCTTCATCTATAACTCCAAAAGTCACGAGAAACTCCTATGATATTCAAAGAACTAACAGAACTGGAGGATAAACTGTAAAATTTATTTTTACTTTGACTTGCTTCTACACCTTGGTAGCGGCTTTGTACTAATTTTTACACTTTAACACATATATGCTCTCAATTTTATCTAGGAAGGTCATAACCCAAATTTGAGATTATCAACTTGAAAATTGTCAAACTTTGTAAATGAAAGCATTGATTCGCTCATATCTACATAAGGAGGTGCGTTTATGCTCTATATGTGTCTTCTCTACATAACTCAAAAATTCACAATTGTAACCTCCTCAGATTCAATGAACTAACAGAGCTATGAGATGCTTATAATACTTGTTTCTTACTTTGAGATGCTTCTCCACCTTGGTAGCATGCTTATTTTTTGACACTCAGTACTTCTATTCACTCTTTTCGCCTAGAGTCATAACTCCATTTTTGGCTTCATGTTGAAAATGGTCAAATCCTTGTAAACGTAAAGCATTGTTAATTCATATTCACATCACGAGGTGTTTGTTTCAGCCTCCTTATGTGTCTTCTTGCCACAACTCCAAAATTCACCATTAGAATCTCCTATTAGATTCAAACAACTAAATAAAACTGTGGATAAGCTTATAATACTTGTTTCAAACTTCGACGTGCTTCCACCTTGGTAGCATGCTTAAACCACTTTTACAGTTCAACATCTCTATTCACACTTTTTTATATCTTAAAGAGTTATAATTCCATTTTTGGGTGGTGTTTCTTTTCTCCATATGTATTCTTGCTATAACCCAAAAATTCACCATTAGAAACTTCGTGAGATCCAAAGAACCTATAACTATGAGATAAAGCTATAATACTTGTTTCCTTACTTTGACTTGCTTCCACCTCGGTAGCAAGCTTTAAATTACTTTTTACACTTCAACACTTATATTCACTCATTTGTATTTGAAGAGTCATACTGCTTTTGGGATTATCAACTTAAAATGGTCAAATCCTTGTAAATGAAAGCGTTGATTCTTCATATTTACATCGGGAAGTGCGATTTGAGCCTGTATATGTCTTCTTCCAAAAATTAAAAATTCACAATTATAATTCCTATGATATCCAAAGAACTAATTAGAACTGTGGGATAAGCTTTAATACTTGCTTTCTACTTCCTCCATATGTGTCTTCTTGCTATAACCCTGAAATTTCATTGGAATCTCGTATGAGATTCAAAACTAACAGAGCTACTGAGATGTTTGTAATACTTGTCGCTTATTTTGACATGCTTATCCACCTTGGTAGCATGTTTATATTACTTTGACACTAGCACTTCTATTCACTCTCATTTCTATCTTAAAGAGTCATAACTCCGCTTTTGGGATTTGCAACTCAAATGGCCAACTCCTTGTAAACGAACACATTGATATTTCATATTCACATCACGAGGTGTGTTTTCCACCTGCCTTATGTGTCTTCTTGCCACAACCCAAATTTCACTATTAGAATCTCGTTAGATTCAATGAACTAACAAAACTGTGGATAAGCTATAATACTTGTTTCATACTTTGACGGCTTCTCCACCTTGGTAGTATGTCTAAACTACTTTTTACAGTTCAACAATTTTATTCACTCATCTATATCTTCAAGAGTCATAACTCTTTTTGGGATTATAACCTTGAAAATGGTCAAATCCTTTTAAATGAAAGCATTGATTCTTCCTATTCACATCGAAGGTGGGGTTTCTGTCTCCATATGTGGTTTCTTGCTATAACCCATAATTCACCATTAAAACTCCTTGTGAGATTCAAAAGAACTGACAGAGTTGGGGATAAGCTATAATAGTTGTTTCTTACTTTGACCTGCTTCTCCATTTTTGTTAGCATGCTTAACCCACTTTTTACACTTCAACACTTCTAATCACTCTCATTTCTATCTTCAAGAGTCATAACTCTGTTTTTGGGATTATCAACTTTAAAATGGCTAAATCTTTGTAAATGAAAGTTGATTCTTCATATTCACAACAGGAAGTGTTGCTTTCAGCCTCCATTTGTGTCTTCGCTCCTACTAGATTAAATCTCACCATTAGAATCTCCTATGAGATTCAAAGAACTAACAAACCTGTGGATGTTTATAATACCTTGTTTTTTTCTTTGACTTGTTTCATCCACCTTGGTAGCAACGCTTAAACTACATTTTTTACACTTCAACACTTCTATTCACTCTCATTTATATCTTGAAGAGTCATTGAAGAGTCATAACTCCGCTTTTGGGATTATCAACTTGAAATGGTCAAATCCTTGTAAATAAAAAGTTTTGATTCTTCCTATTTACATCAGAAGGTGGTGTTTTCTCCATACGTGTCTTCTTGCTATAACTCTAAAAATTCACCATTGAAATCTCCTATGAGTTTCAAAGAACCAATAGAACTGTGGGATAAGTTTATAATACTTGTTTCTACTTAGATTTGCTTTCTCCACCTTGGAAGACGCTTAAACTACTGCTTACACTTCATCACTTCTATTCCTCTCATTTCTATCTTCAAGAGTCATAACTCTGTTTTGGGATTATCAACTGGAAAATGGTCAAATCTTTGTAAATGAAAGCATTGATTCTTCTTGTTCACATTAGAAGGTGGTGTTTCTGTTCCATATGTGTCTTGCTACAACTCCAAAATTCACTAGTAGAAACTACTATGATTTTCAAAGAACTAATGGAACTACGGGATAAACTATAATATTTATTTTTACTTTGACCTTCTCCACCTTGGTAACATGCCTAGACAAATTTTTATACTTTAACACATATATTCGTTCTCAATTTTTATCTTGGAGGTTCATAACTCCAATTTTGAGATTATCAACTTGAAAATTGTCAAATTCTAGTAAATTAAAGATCGATTCTTCATATTCATATCAGGAAGTGTCGTTTCAGCCTCCATACGTGTTTTCTGCTACAAATTAAAAATTTAACATTAGAATCTCCTATGAGATTCAAAGAACTAATAGAACTGTGAGATAAGCTATAATAATTGTTTCTTATTTGTACTGCTTCTCCACCTTGGTAGCATGCTTAAACTATTTTTTTACACTTCAACACTTCTATTTACTCTCATTTCTATCTTCAAGAGTCATAACTCCGCTTTTGGGATAATCAACTTGAAATTTGTCAAATCCTTGTAACTCAAAGCATTGATTCTTCATATGGACATCAGGAGGTGTTGTTTCAGCCCCTATATGTGTCTCTTGCTACAACTCCAAAATTCACTATTAGAAACTCCTATGATTTTCAAAGAACTAACAGAACTATGGGATTAACTATTATATTTATTTCTTACTTTGACTTGTTTCTACACCTTGGTAGGATGCCTAGACTAGTTTTTACACTTTTAACTTATATATTCAGCTTCAATTTTTATCTTGACGGTCATAACTCTAATTTTGAAATTATCAACTTGTAAATTGTCAAACCTTGTAAATGAAAGCATTGATCCTTCATATTCACATAAGGAGGTGTCGTTTCATCCTCCATATGGATTCTCCTACAACTCAAAATTCACCATTTGAATCTCATGAGATTTAAAGAACTAACAGAGCTATGAGATAAGTTTTAATACTTGTCCATACCTTTGACATGCTTCTCCACCTTGGTAGCATGTTTATACTACTTTTGACACTAGCACTTCTATTCACTCTCATTTCTATCTTAAAGAGTCATAACTCCGCTTTTTTTGGATTTGCAATAAAATGGTCAAATCCTTGTAAATGAACGCATTGATACTTCATATTCACATCATGAGGTGTGTTTTCCGCCTCCTTATGTGTCTTCTTGCCACAACTCCAAATTTCACCATTAGGAATCTTCTATTAGATTCAATGAACTAACAAAACTGTGGGATAAGCTATAATACTTGTTTCCATACTTTGACGTGCTTCTCCACCTTGGAAGTATGCCCTAAACTACTTTTTTATAGTTCAACAATTTTATTCACTCTCATCTATATCTTGAAGAGTCATAACTCCGCTTTTGGGATTATAACCTTGAAAATGGTCAAACTTTGTAAAATGAAAGAATTGATTCTTCCTATTCACATCAGTAGGTGGTGTTTCGTCTCCATATGTGTCTTCTTGCTACAACTCCATAATGAACCATTAAAAACTCCTATGAGATTCAAAGAACTCATAGAGTTGTGGGATATGTTATAATACTTGCTTTACTTTGACCTGCTTCTCCACCTTGTTAGCAAGCTTAAACTACTTTTTACACTTCAACACTTCTAATCACTCTCATGTCTATCTTAAGAGTCATAACTCTGTTTTGGGATTATCAACTTGAAAATGGTTAAATATTTGTAAATGAAAGCGTTGATTCTTCATATTCACAACAGAAATGTTGTTTCAGCCTCCATTTGTGTTTTCTCTCTAAATTGAAATTACCATTAGAATCTCCTATGAGATCCAAAGAACTAACAGACATGTAGGAGAAGCTATAATACTTGTTTTCTACTTTGACTTGCTTCTCCACCTAGGTAGCATGTTTAAACCATTTTTACAGCTTTTAACACTTCTATTCACTCTGATTTATATTTTGAAGAGCCTTAATTCCGCTTTTGGGATTATCAACTTGAAAATAAGTCAAATCCTTGTAAATGAAAGCATTGATTCTCCTTATTCACATCAAAAGGTGGTGTTTCTGTCTCCATACGTGTCTTCTTGCTACAATTCCGAAATTCACCATTAGAAACTCCTATGAGATTCAAAGAACTAAGAGAACTATGATAAGTTATAATACTTGTTTCTTACTTAGACTTTCCTCCACCTGGTAGCATGCTTAAACTACTTTTTACACTTCAACACTTCTAATCACTTTCATTTCTATCTTCAAGAGTCATAACTCTGTTTTTGGGATTATCAACTTGAAAATAGTCAAATCCTTGCAAAAGAAAGATTGGATTCTTCATATTCACATCGAGGTGTGGTTTCAGCCTCTATATGTGGCTTGTTGCTACAACTCCAAAATTCACTATTAGATTCTCTTATGATATTCAAAGAACCAACAGAACCGTGGGATAAACTATAATATTTATTTCTCATTTTGACTTGCTTTTACACCTTGGTAGCATGCCTAAACTAATTTTTACACTTTAACTCATATATTCGCTCTCAATTTTTATCTTGGACGCCCATAACTTTAATTTTGAGATTATCAACTTGAAAATTGTCAAATCGTTGTAAATGAAAGCATTGATTCTTCATATTCACATAAGGAGGTGTTGTTCATCCTCCATACGTGGCTTCTTGCTATGAGATAAGCTATAATACTTGTCCATACCTTTGACATGCTTCTCCACCTTGGTGGCATGTTTATACTATTTTTGACACTAGCACTTCTATTCACTCATTTCTATCTTAAAGAATCATAATCGCTTTTGGGATTTCAGAATAAAATGGTCAAATCCTTGTAAATGAACGATTGATACTTTATATTCACATCATGAGGTGTATTCCGGCCTTATGTGTCTTCTGCCACAACTCCAATTTCACCATTAGAATCTCCTATTAGATTCAATTAACCAACAAAACTGTGGATAAGCTATAATATTTGCTTTCATAATTTCGACGTACTTTCTCCACCTTGGTAGTATGCCTAAACTACTTTTTACAGTTCAACAATTTTATTTACTCTCATCTATATCTTAAGAGTTATAACTCCAGCTTGGATTATAACTTGAAAATGGTCAAACCTTGTAAATGAAAGCATCGATTCTTCCTATTCACATCAAGAGGTGGTGTTTTGCTCTATATACGCCTTCTTACTACAACCCATAATTCACCAATTAAAACTCCTATGAGATTCAAAGAACTCACAAGAGTTGGGATGTTTTATATAGTTGTTTTACTTGACCTGCTTCTCCACCTTGATAGCATGCTTAAACTACTTTTTACACTTCAACACTTCTAATCACTCTCATTTCTATCTCAAGAGTCATAACTCTGTTTTTGGATTATCAACTTTAAAATGGTTAAATCTTTTGTAAATGAAAGCGTTGATTCTTCATATTCATAACAGGGAAGTGTTGTTTCAGCCTCTATTTGTGTCTTCGCTTCTACAAATTAAAATTCACCATTAGAATCTCCTATGGGATCTCAAAGAACTAACAAAACTGGGGATAAGCTATAATACTTTTTTTCTTCTTTGACTTGTTTGTCCACTTTGGTAGCATGCTTAAACTACTTTTTTACACTTCAACACTTCTATTCACTCATTTATATCTCTGAAGAGTCATTAAGAGTCATAACCTCTTTGGGATTATCAACTGAAAATGGTCAAATCCTTGTAAATAAAAGCTTTGATTCTTCCTATTTACATCAGAAGGTGGTGTTTTCTCCATATGTGTCTTCTTGCTATAACTCCAAAAAATTCACCATTGAAATCTCCTATGAGCTTCAAAGAACCAATAGAACTGTGGATGTTATAATACTCTGTTTTTACTTAGACTTGCTTCTCCAACTTGGTAGATGCTTAAACTACTGTTTACACTTCATCACTTCTATCTCCCTCTCATTTCTATCTTGAAGAGTCATAACTCTGTTTTGGGATTATCAACTTGAAAATGGTCAAATCTTTGTAAATGAAAGCATCGATTCTTCTTGCTTCACATTAGAAGGTGGTGTTTGTGCTCCATACGTGTCTTCTATAACTCCAAAATTCACTAGTAGAAACTACTATGATTTTCAAAGAACTAACAGAACTATGGGATAAACTATAATATTTATTTCTTACTTTGACTTGCTTCTCCACCTTGGTAGCATGCCTAGACAAATTTTTACACTTTAACACATATATTCGTTCTCAATTTTTATCTTGGAGGTTCATAACTCCAATTTCGAGATTATCAACTCGAAAATTGTCAAATTCTAGTAAATGAAAGCATTGATTCTTCATATTCATATCAAGAAGTGTTGTTCAGCCTCCATACGTGTCTTCTTGCTACAAATTGAAATTCACCATTAGAATCTCCTATGAGATTCAAAGAACTAACAGAACCATGAGGTGTTATAATAATTGTTTCTTTCTTTGCTTGCTTCCCATCTCAAAGCATGCTTAAAACTACTTTTTACACTTCAACACTTCTATTTACTCTCATTTCTATCTTCAAGAGTCATAACTCCGCTTTTATGATAATCAACTTGAAAATTGTCAACCTCTTTGCAACCGAAAGCATTGATTCTTCATATGGACATCGGAGGTGTTGTTTCAGCCACTATATATGCCATCTTGCTACGACTCAGAAATTCACCATCAGAATCTCCTTGAGATTCAAAGAACTAACTAACCGTGGATAAGCTATAATACTTGTTTCTTTACTTAGACTCAGGTTCTCCACCCTGTAGTACGCTTAAACTATTTTTACACTTCCAACACTTCTATTCACTCTCATTTCTATCTCCAAGAGTCATAACTCTGTTTTTGGGATTATCAACTTGAAAATGGTCAAATCCTTGTAAAAGAAAGCATTGATTCTTCATATTAACATCAGGAGGTGTTGTTTCAACCTCTATATGTGTCTTGTTGCTACAACCCAAACTGTGGGGATAAACTATAATATTTATTTTACTCTACTTTTTACACCTTGGTAGTATGCCTAAACTAATTTTTACACTTTAACTCATATATTCGCTCTCAATTTTTATCTTGGGACGGGTCATAACTTTAATTTTGAGATTATTAATATGAAAATTGTCAAATCAACGTAAATGAAAGCATCGATTCTTAAATTCACATACGGAGGTGTTGTTTCATCCTCCATAATGTGGCTTTTGCTAAGAGATAAGTTTATAATACTTGTCTCTACCTTTGACATGCTTCTCCACCTTGGTAGCATGTTTATACTACTTTTGACACTAGCACTTCTATTCACTCTCATTTCTATCTTAAAGAGTCATAACTCCGCTGGGATTTGTACTTGAAAATGGTCAAATCCTTGTAAATGAACGATCGATACTTCATATTCACATCATGGAGGTGTATTTTCCACCTCCTTATTTGTCTTCTTGCCACAACTCCAAATTTCACTCATTAGAATCTCCTATTAGATTCAATGAACTAACCAAAACTATGGGGATAAGCTTATAATACTTGTTTCATACTTTGACGTGCTTTCTCCACCTTGGTAGCATTTCTAAACTACTTTTTACAGTTCAACAATTTTATTCACTCTCATCTATATCTTGAAGAGTCATAACTCTGTTTTTGGGATTATAACCTTGAAAATGGTCAAATCCTTGTAAATGAAAGCATCGATTCTTCCTCTTCACAACAGAAGGTGGTGTTTGCCTATACGTGTTTTCTTGCTACAACTCCATAACGAACCATTAAAAACTCCTATGAGATTCAAAGAACTGACAGAGTTAGGATAAGCTTATAATACTTGTTTTTACTTTGACCTGCTTCCCACCTTGTTAGATGCTTAAACTACTTTTAACACTTCAACACTTCTAATCACTCTCATGTCTATCTTCAAGAGTCATAACTCTGTTTCGGGATTATCAACTTGAAAATGGTTAAACCTTTGTAAATGAAAGCGTTGATTCTTCATATTCACAACAGGTAGTGTTGTTTCAGCCCATTTGTGGTTTTCTCTTAAATTAAATTCACCATTAGAATCTTCCTATGAGATTCAAAGAACTAACAAAACTGTGGATAAGCTATAATACTTTGTTTCTTTTCTTTGACTTGTTTGGTCCACCTTGGTAGCACGTTTAAACTACTTTTTACACTTCAACACTTCTATTCAATCTCATTTCTATCATGAAGAGTCATAACTTTGTTTTTGGGATTATCAACTGAAAATGGTCAAATCTTTGTCAATGAACGCATTGATTCTTCATATTCACATTAGGAGGTGTTGTTTTAGCCTCTATATGTATCTTCTTGCTAAACTCAAAAATTCACCATTAGAAACTCCTATGAGATTCAAAGAACCAGAAGACCTACGAGATAAGTTATAATATTTGTTTCTTACTTAGACCTTGCTCCACCTTGGTAGCACGCTTAAACCATTTTTACACTTCAACACTTCTAATCACTCTCATTTCTATCATGAAGAGTCATAACTCTGTTTTGGATTATCAACTTCAAAATGGTTAAATCTTTGTAAATGAAAGCGTTGATTCTTCATATTCACAACATGAAGTGTTGTTTCAACTTCCCATTTGGGGCTTCTTTCTCAAATTAAAATTCACCATTAGAATCTCCTTATGAGATTCAAAGAACCAACAAAACTGGATAAGCTATAATACTTGTTTCTTTCTTTGACTTGTTTGTCCACCTTGGTAGCATGCTTAAAACTACTTTTTACACTTCAACACTTCTATTCACTCTATTTCTATCTTGATTAAGTCATAACTTTGTTTTTGGGATTACTCAATTGGAAATGGTAAATATTTGTAAATGAATGCATTGATTCTTCATATTCACATCAGTGTTGTTTTCAGCCTCTATATGTATCTTTCTAAAACTCCAAAATTCACCATTAGAACCTCCTATGAGATTCAAAGAACTAACAAAACGGTGGGATAAGCTTTACATACTTGTTTTTTCTGACTTGTTTGTCCACCTTGGTAGCATGTTTAAACCATTTTTACACTTCAACAATTATTCACCTGATGAGATCCTAACCAGCAGCCTGTTTGGGAGCTAAGGAGATAGGGGAGCAGCTTGAACCAGAGCTTAAGGGAGCAAGGAGATGGAGGAGCAGCTTGAACCCAGAGCTTAAGGAAGCCAAAGGAGAAGCCACAAAGCAACATGGACTTGAGGAAGCCAACGACAAAGATCACATGTGCCCTTTGGTCCGATGGACTCAATCCAAGCAAGCAAGATTCCATCAAGCATTCTACACTCTCTTACACCATATCTAGGCCGATTTGAGTTTGCTAATCCAAACACCTTGATTGTGATTCACTGCCGCTACATTCATCAAGAGAGGTGGTGACTTGTACTTTTTCCCCTCCCTCCTTGGTTTTATCCTAATGGGTTTTCCAAGAGAGGTTTTAATGAGGCCAGCCCACACACTCTTTATCATTTCCTCTGATGAAACCAAGCCCACTCCATTCAATCAACATTCTCGCCAAAATGAAGTTGAAGAGTTACTTGTTTTAATCTTTGTACACTTAATGATCAGCTTTGATTCATTAAGTCCTTTCTATTTCCTATGCATTTTAGTCTCTAAGCATCTGAACCCTATAAGTACTTCGTATTCTCTCTTCAGATTTATCAAACCTTCTTATTCCTCAATCTCTTTGAAACTGTTTGGATCATGTTTGTTTAGTGTATTCGACATATCCTTGCACTTACAAACACCCCTGAGAGTCTAAGAGTGATTCCAAGAACTCTTAGAAGCTTTCATATAATCCATTTTCGTGGTCACTCATCCATTTGGATCCATCCACTCCACTTCTCACCCGCCATTCATCATCAAACCGGTTCATCGGAGGCTTTTCTTGCTTCAAAGACTTTACCTATCATTTGAGGATATTCAGGGACGGATCCTCCCCAGGATCACATCAAGTGGTATCAGAGCAGACTCCATCTCAGGTTGTGTCTTTTCAAAATCGATTATACCCTTTTCATATTCTTCATAACCTTTGAATCGATTGATATGTTGATTGACGGAATTTTCATAAATAATTGATAAAAGATAAAGTCGTGAAATAAGTTTTCAAAGAATATATTATGAGTCTAGTTTATGTGAAAATTGATTTCGGAATTTTTGGACACGATTTGATATTTTAATCTGACCGATCATCTTCAAGTTATTTTAAAAAGAGAATTTTAATGACTTTTCAGTGTTTAATTTTCATAAATCCGTTTTAATTGCTAAAATAGTGAGATCGGTTGGATTTGTCTTTAAAACGAGTCAGGTATTTTAGAAAATTGTTTCTAGAATTTTTGAACGTGTTTGGATATTTTATTCGAATCGATCAAACCAAACTGTCTTTGGATTCCAAGCAAGCTTATCTTGTATTGTTGTTGGGTTATCTGTTGGGCATTTTACTTGTTATTTTGTTTCAATCTGATCAGGTACCATGGCAGAAAGCAGCAATGGTGCAGAAGAACTGCAACTCCAACAAGCAACTTCTTGACTCCTTTAAGGCAATGATGAACGAGAGTATAGCAAACCATGAGGGCAGAGATGAGACTGAATTGACAGATCCATCAACTACTGATTTAGGAGGCAATCACAACCTTCTGAGGCTGAGAGTACTATAGTCACTCCTCTAGAACACACCATTCAAGGAGAAGACAGCCAAGAGAGGAACAACCCTTAAGATCAATCAAACTCAAACCCGAGATCCTTTAGCTGCCTAAAAATCAGATTCCATCTTTCCATGGAACCAATAATCCGGAAGAATATCTAGAGAGGGAGAAAAGATTGAGATCGTTTTTGACTGCAGAGAATTCACTCAAGACCACATGGTTCGGATAGTTCAAAACCGCATTCAAGGATTATGCCTTAAGTTGGTGGAATCAACTAGTAACCTCAAGGAGAAGGGCTAAGATCTTCCTATCGAAACTTGGGAATCAAATGAAGATTATTATGAGGAAGAGGTTTATACTCTAGTCATTATCATAGAGAGTTGCATCTAAGGTTGAGGAATCTATCTCAAGGAAGTAAGTCTGTGGAAGAATAGTACAAGGAGATGGAAACTTTGTTGCTTAGAGCTGATACCCGAGAAGACAGTGAAGCTACTATGGAGATTTATGGACGGCCTTATTAGGGAAATTATGGATCGGCTTAAGCACACCATTATGTGGAAATGGAAGAGCTTCTTCATAAAGCTAACATGTTTGGAGAAACAGCTTAAGAGAAGGAAACCCTAGACCAAGTTATGTTTCCACAAGAGTCAGCCAAACCCGAGACTATAAACCCATCAAGAACTACCAGCCAATTTCCAAGTTTAGGACAGAAGAGGTTACGTCTTACAGGCATTGATAAGGGTTCAAGCACCAAGACCAGAGATATACAATGCTTCAAGTGTAAGGGTTTTGGTCACTATTCTAACGCCTGTTCCAATAAGAGAACCATAGTCATCCGAGCCAATGAAGACTAGGAAACGGAAGAAGAACATTCCGAAGTTTAGTCTATAGAAGATGTTACAATGCTAACGTAGGACAACTTATCACAGGAGGACTTTGAATCTGCATACTACTTTTGAGAAAAAATGAGCAACGGAGAATCTATTCCATACTCATGTTTAAAAAAAAGAAAAAGTTTGCAGCTTAGTGATCGATGGAGGAATGTATTAACGTCATGAGGAGTCCATGGTGGAAAACTTGGGCTAACTGTCATTAAGAGAACTAAGCCTTACAAACTACTAATGGCTTAATGATGAGGGAGAGTTGGAAGTTAAGCATCAAGTCTTAGTTCCTTTGTCTATCGGAAAATACGAAGATGAAGTCCTATGTGATATCTCGTCGATGGATGCTGCATATACTTGGAAGACCTTGGCAATCTGATCGAAGTCATGCATGATGGATTCACCAACAGGTATACCTTTGAGTTCAAGGCAAGAGGAATATTCCGTCCATTAACACCACAAGAGGTTCATCTAGACCAGATCGCTTGAAGAAAAACAAGATCACTTCCAAGTCCAAGCTGAAACAACAGACCAATCTTCTGATAAAGCCTCAACAAGGAAGTTATTCACCACCTATATGTGTAAAAACAAATTCAACTCAAAACATATCAAGAAGATATTGGTGAAGACTTCAACCAAACCACCAGATTAAGTGCTAGACAATGCCAAGAGTTTGAATAAAGAAGAAGGAGACTCAGAATCAAAGAAACTGAATCCCATATCAGTTTTGGAAATGAACTAGGACGCCATGGAGAAGAACTAAAGGATAAAGAGCTAGTTAAGGTCCAGAATGCTAACAGAACTGCTCAACAAAAGCTAAGGAAGAGTGATCTCTACACCATCACTTGCACTCATGTAAAGACAAAGCAATGTAAGTCCTCTAAAACTCTAAGTGAATCTCTAAACTCTCTCCTCCAAAAGAAAAGATTCTTGCATTGATAAAGAAACTCCTATGAGTTTAACTAACGCTACAACGAGCTACCATCTCCGAGTAAGCATTCTTCTCATTTGCAGGATCATAAGGACACCACAGAAGGTCCAAAGGAGTTATCAACCACCCAGAACTACCTGGATGTAATGAGAAGAAAAGCTAGTTCGAGCTCTAGGCATGCAGAAACTGAGAAGCATCACATGTGTGACCAGCTGAAACAAATTCCAAAGGTCCTCACGGTTCAAAAAAGAAAATATGCCTAGCAAGGAACTTATAACTATTCACTCTAACTCTGCAAAAGCTGGTGAGATGAAACAAACTTTTACTCTCTAAACCCCATAGTAGTAAGTTTGTCTATAGAGAAACTCTTTTGAGCTTCATTAACCTTGCACTGCTGCTGAAAGGAGATATCTTGTAATTTTGTGATTTCAGAAGTGTCGCTCAAAAGAAGAATCTTGTGGACTTGTTACTTCCAGTCCATGACACAAAAACTACCAGAACTTCATTCACAAATTCACATCCAAGGAGAAGCACTCGCTTGCTCAAAACTTCATCAATGGATGCAGGAAGTGTCAATAACTCCTTGATGATCAAAGAAAGAATTTTCCATTGATCCGTTTAACGGAGCATCAGATCGTATCGATCCAGATCCCTATTTAAAATTTTTCCTCATGGCATCCCAAACAAACAAGGTAAGGAAATTATCGGTGGTTGATGCAATAATTCCAAGGTATGCAATTTTTTCTATTTTTAATGATAATTTGCTAGATATGTTTCAATCTAGTGAGAAATTTATCCTTGGACAGTTCTTAAACTAAAAGGTTTCTATTTGATAAATATGAAACGTGGTACCTTTGTTACTTGATTAATTCTGTTTTATGAGTATTGATAAACTCACTATTGCTACGCTTCAATGATGCTGAACTGTTCTTTGGAGAGATTGTTTACTATGATAGCTGTCCGAATTTTAATAAACACTTAGATGATCATGCTGAACATGTGAATTTTATTTTAGATGATCTAAGTAATAAAATGCTTGCTGAAACAGAGAAGTTTGCATTTGATGTGTTTGATCTAGTGTTCCAAGTTATTGTTGGAAAGCACAGGTATACAGGACAAAGAGTTGCACCTTCATTCACCAAAATTATGGCTCTACCATGTTTGGCTTAAGAAGATCTTTGTTCAAGCTGATCTTGAACTGATGAAGTATTTAAACGAAAGCAGCACGTAAAGAAAAGGCAATGCCAACTGATCTTTGACCCTGGTGGAATTTTTAGGATTCAAATGAAGAGAGGACGCTTCCAGCCCACACAAAGATCAATGCCTACAAAACCTGCTCGAAGGTAAGTACGACGTAAGTTCAAGCTTCAATATAACTGATATAGTTCCTTTTATACAGATGAAACGGATTTGAGGTCAAATCCTTCTCAAGTGGAGAGAGGATGAGATCCCAACCAGCAGCCTGTTTGAGGGAGCTAAGGAGATAGGGAGCAGCTCGAACCAGAGCTTAAGGGAGCTAAGGAGATGGAGGAGCAACTTGAACCAGAGCTTAAGGAAGCTAAAGGAGAAGCCACAAAGCAACATGGACTTGAGGAAGCCAACGACAAAGATCTATATGTGCCCTTGGTCCGATGACTCGATCCAAGCAAGCAAGATTCCATCAAGCATTCTATACTTCTTACACCATATCCAGGCCGATTTGAGCTTGCTAATCCAGTCACCTTGATTGTGATTCACGCCGCTAAGCATTCATCAAGAGAGGTTGACTTGTACTTTTTTTCCTCCTCTTGGTTTTATCCCAACGGGTTTTCCAAGAGAGGTTTTTAATGAGGCTAGCCCATACACTCTTTATCATTTCCCTTGATGAAACCAAGCCCACTCCATTCACTCAATATTCTCGCCAAAATGAAGTTGAAGAGTTACTTGTTTTAATCTTGTACACTTAATGATCAGCTTGATTCATTAAGTCTTTTCTATTTCCTATGCATTTTAGTCTAAGTATCCGAACCCTATAAGTACTTGTATTCTTCTTTTCTTCAGATTTATCAAACCTTTCTTATTCTCAAATCTCTTTGAAACTGTTTGATCATGTTTTTAGTGTATTCGACATATCCTTGCACTACAAACACCCCTGATAGTCTAAGAGTGATTCCGAACTCTTGAAGTTTCATATAATCCATTTTCGTGGTCACTCATCCATTTGGACCGATCCACTCCACTTCTCACCCGCCATTCATCATCAAACCGTTCATCGGAGGCTTTTGCTTCAAAGACTTTACCTATCATTCGAGGATATTCAGGACGGATCCTCCCCAGGATCACATCATTCACTCATTTCTATCATGAAGAGTCATAACTTTGTTTTTGGGATTATCAACTTGAAAATGGTCAAATCTTTTGTAAATGAATGCATTGATTCTTCTATATTCACATTAGGAGTTGTTTTTAACTCTATATGCATCTTCTTGCTAAAACTCCAAAATTCACCATTAGAACCTCCTACGAGATTCAAGAACTAGAAGAACGGTGGATAAGCTATAATAGTTGTTTCCTACTTGACATGGTTCTCCATCTAGGTAGAATGCTTAAACTTCTTTTTACACTTCATCACTTAATATTCACTCTCATTTTATCTTGAAGAGTCATAACTCCGCTTTTGGGATTATCCACGAAAAATGGTCAAATCTTGTAAATGAAAACATTGATTCTTCCAATTCACATCGAAGTTGGTGTTTCTATCTCCATATGCGCCTTTCTTACAATTTCAAAATTCACCATTAGAATCTCCTATGAGATTCAAAGAACTAATAGAATGTAGGGAGAAGTTATAATACTTATTTCTTACTTGACTTTTCTCCACCCAGGTAACATGCTTAAACTATTTTTTAAAGTTTAACACTTCTATTCACTCTCATTTATATTTTAAGAGTCATAACTCCGTTTTGGGATTATCAACTTGAAAATAGTCAAATCCTTGTAAATGAAAGCATTGATTCTTCCTATTCACATCAAAAGGTGGTGTTTGCTCCATATGTGTCTTCTTGCTACAATTCCAAAATTCACCATTAGAAACCCTATGAGATTCAAAGAACCAAGAGAATCCATTGATGTTTATAATATTTGTTTCTTACTTAGACTCGGTTCTCCACCTTGGTAGCATGCTTAAACCACTTTTTACACTTCCAACACTTCTAATCACTCTCATTTCTATCTTGAAGAGTCATAACTCTGCTTTTGGGATTATCAACTTGAAAATAGTTAAATCTTTGTAAATGAAAGCGTTGATTCTTCTTATATTCACAACAGGAAGTGTTGTTTTAGCCTCCATTTGTGTTCTTCTCAAATTAAAAAGTCACCATTAGAACCTCCTATGAGATTCAAGAACTAACAAAACTGGGGATAAGCTATAATACTTGTTTCTTTCTTTGACTTGTTTGTCCACCTTGGTAGCATGTTTAAACCACTTTTTACACTCCAACACTTCTATTTACTCTCATTTCTATCATGAAGAGTCATAACTTTTTTTTGGGATTATCAACTTGAAAATGGTCAAATCTTTGTAAATGAACGCATTGATTCTTCATATTCACATTAGAGGTGTTGTTTTAGCCTCTATATGTATCTTCTCTAAAACTCCAAAATTCACCATTAGAACCTCCTATGAGATTCAAGAACTATAAGAACGTGTGATAAGCTTATAATACTTGTTTCTACTTTGACATGGTTCTCCACCTAGGTAGAATGCTTAAACTTCTTTTTACACTTCATCACTTATATTCACTCTCATTTCTATCTTGAAGAGTCATAACTCCTTTTGGGATTATCCACGCAATAATGGTCAAATCCTTGTAAATGAAAACATTGATTCTTCCAATTCACATCAGAAGGTGGTGTTTCTATCTCCATATGCACTTTCTTGCTACAACTTCAAAATTCACCATTAAAATCTCCTATGAGATTCAAAGAACTAACAGACATGTAGGAGAAGCTATAATACTTATTTCTTACTTTGACTTGCTTCTCCACCTAGGTAGTATGCTTAAACCACTTTTTTAAAGTTTAACACTTCTATTCACTCTCATTTATATTTTGAAGAGTCATAACTCCGCTTTTTGATTATCAACTTGAAAATAGTCAAATCCTTGTAAATGAAAAAACATTGATTCTTCCTATTCACATCAAAAGGTGGTGTTTCTGCTCCATATGTGTCTTCTTGCTATAATTCCAAAATTCACCATTAGAAACTCCTTTGAGATTCAA
This sequence comes from Cardamine occulta, assembly GCA_028015245.1. Taxonomy (NCBI): domain Eukaryota; kingdom Viridiplantae; phylum Streptophyta; class Magnoliopsida; order Brassicales; family Brassicaceae; genus Cardamine; species Cardamine occulta. Next base: position 26,582,660 of record CM051386.1, on the reverse strand, counting down.
AGAACTAAGAGAACTATGGATAAGTTATAATACTTGTTTCTTACTTAGACTAGTTCTCCACCTTGGTAGCATGCTTAAACCACTTTTTACACTTCAACACTTCTAATCACTCTCATTTCTATCTTCAAGAGTCATAACTCTGTTTTGGGATTATCAACTCGAAAATAGTTAAATCTTTGTAAATGAAAGCGTTTATTCTTCATATTCACAACAGGAAGTGTTGTTTCAGCCTCCATTTGTGCCTTCTTTCTCAAATTAAAAATTCACCATTAGAATCTCCTATGAGATTCAAAGAACTAACAAAACTGTGGATGTTTATAATACTTGTTTCTTTCTTTGACTTGTTTGTCCACCTTGGTAGCATGCTTAAACTACTTTTTTTACACTTCAACACTTCTATTCACTCTCATGTCTATCTTAACGAGTCATAACTTTGTTTTTGGGATTATCAATTTGGAAATGGTAAATCTTTGTAAATGAATGATTGATTCTTCATATTCACATCAGGGTGTTGTTTTCAGCCTCTATATGTATCTTCTTACTAAAACTCCAAAATTCACCATTAGAACCTCCTATGAGATTCAAGAACTAACAAAACCGTGGGATAAGCTATAATACTTGTTTTTCTTTTGACTTGTTTGTCCACCTTGGTAGCATGTTTAAACTACTTTTTACACTTCAACACTTATATTCACTCTCATTTCTATCATGAAGAGTCATAACTTTGTTTTTGGGATTATCAACTTGAAAATGGTCAAATCTTTGTAAATGAATGCATTGATTCTTCATATTCACATTGGGAGGTGTTGTTTTAGCCTCTATATGCATCTTCTTGCTAAAACTCCAAAAATTCACCATTATAACCTCCTTTGAGATTCAAGAACTAGAAGAACGTGTGGATAAGCTATAATACTTGTTTCCTACTTTGACATGGTTCTCCACCCAGGTATAATGCTTAAACTTCTTTACACTTCATCACTTATATTCACTCTCATTTCTATCTTCAAGAGTCATAACTCTGCTTTTGGGATTATCCACATAAAAATGGTCAAATCCTTGTAAATGAAAACATTGATTCTTCCAATTCACATCAGTAGGTGGTGTTTCTATCTCCATATGCCTTCTTGCTACAACTTCAAAATTCACCATTAGAATCTCCTATGAGATTCAAAAAGAACTAATAGACATGTAGGAGTAAGTTTATAATACTTATTTCTTACTTTGACTTGCTTCTCCACCTAGGTAGTACGCTTAAACTACTTTTTAAAGTTTAACACTTCTATTCACTTCATTTATATTTTGAAGAGTCATAACTCCGCTTTTGGGATTATCAACTTGAAAATAGTCAAATCCTTGTAAATGAAAGCATTGATTCTTCCTATTCACATCAAAAGGTGGTGTTTGTCTCCATATGTGTCTTCTGCTACAATTCCAAAAATTCACCATTAGAAACTCCTTTGAGATTCAAAGAACTAAGAGAACTATGGATAAGTTTATAATACTTGTTTCTTACTTAGACTTGCTTCTCCACCTTGGAAGCATGCTTAAACTATTTTTTACACTTCAACACTTCTAATCACTCTCATTTCTATCTTCAAGAGTCATAACTCTGCTTTTGGAATTATCAACTTGAAAATAGTTAAATCTTTGTAAATGAAAGCTGATTCTTCTTATTCACAAAGAGAAGTGTTGTTTCGGCCTCCATTTGTCTTCTTTCTCAAATTAAAATTCACCATTAGAATCTCCTATGAGATTCAAAGAACTAACAAAACTGTGGGATAAGCTATAATACTTGCTTTCTTCTTTGACTTGTTTGTCCAACTTGGTAGCATGCTTAAACCACTTTTTACACTTCCAACACTTCTATTCACTCTATTTCTATCTTAACGAGTCATAACTTTGTTTTTGGGATTATCAATTTGAAATGGTAAATCTTGTAAATGAATGCATTGATTCTTCATATTCACATCGGGGGGGTGTTTTCAGCCTCTATATGTATCTTCTTACTAAAACTCCAAAATTCACCATTAGAACCTCCTATGAGATTCAAGAACTAACAAAACCGTGATAGTTTATAATACTTGTTTCTTTCTTTGACTTGTTTGTCCAATTTGGTAAATGTTTAAACTACTTTTACACTTCAACACTTCTATTCACTCTCATTTCTATCATGAAGAGTCATAACTTTGTTTTTGGGATTATCAACTTGAAAATGGTCAAATCTTTGTAATGAATGCATTGATTCTTCATATTCACATTAGGAGGTGTTGTTTTAACTTCTATATGTATCTTCTCGCTAAAACTCCAAAATTCACTATTAGAACCTCCTATGAGATTCAAGAACTAGAAGAACGTGTGATAGTTATAATAGTTGTTTCCTACTTTGATATGGTTCTCAACCTAGGTAGAATGCTTAAACTTTTTTTACACTTCATCACTTATATTCACTCTCATTTCTATCTTGAAGAGTCATAACTCTTTTGGGATTATCCATGTAAAATGGTCAAATCTTGTAAATGAAAAAACATTGATTCTTCCAATTCACATCAGAAGGTGGTGTTTCTATCTCCATACGCCTTCTTGCTATAACTTCAAAATTCACCATTAGAATCTCCTATGAGATTCAAAGAACTAATGTACATGTACGAGTAGTTTATAATATTTATTTCTTACTTTGACTTGCTTTCTCCACCTAGGTAGATGCTTAAACTAGTTTTTAAAGTTTAACACTTTATTCACTCTCATTTATATTTTGAAGAGTCATAACTGCTTTTGGGATTATCAACTTGAAAATAGTCAAACCTTGTAAATGAAAGCATTGATTCTTCCTATTCACATCAAAAGGTAGTGTTTGTCTCCATATGCGTCTTCTTGCTAAATTCCAAAATTCACCATTAGAAACTCCTATGAGATTCAAAGAACCAAGAGAACTATGGGATAAGTTTATAATACTTGTTTCTTACTTAGACTCGGTTCTCCACCTTGGTAGCATGCTTAAACCACTTTTTACACTTCAACACTTCTAATCACTCTCATTTCTATCTTGAAGAGTCATAACTCTGTTTTTGGGATTATCAACTTAAAAATAGTTAAATCTTTGTAAATGAAAGCGTTGATTCTTCATATTCACAACAGGAAGTGTTGTTTCAACTCCATTTATGTCTTCTTTCTCAAATTGAAATTCACCATTAGAATCTCCTATGAGATTCAAAGAACTAACAAAACCGTGGGATAGTTTATAATAGTTGTTTCTTTCTTTGACTTGTTTGTCCACCTTGGTAGCATGTTTAAACTACTTTTTACACTTCAACACTTCTATTCACTCTCTTTTCTATCTTGATGAGTCATAACTTTTTTTTGGGATTATCAATTGGAAATGGTAAATCTTGTAAATGAATGCATTGATTCTTCATATTCACATCAGGGGTGTTGTTTTCAGCCTCTATATGTATCTTCATGCTAAACTCCAAAATTCACCATTAGAACCTCCTATGAGATTCAAGAACTAACAAAACTGTGGGATAAGCTATAATACTTGCTTTTCTTTGACTTGTTTGTTCACCTTGGTAGCATGTTTAAACCAGTTTTACACTTCAACACTTCTATTCACTCCCATTTCTATCATGAAGAGTCATAACTTTGTTTTTGGGATTATCAACTCGAAAATGGTCAAATCTTTGTAAATGAATGCATTGATTCTTCATATTCATATTAGGGGGTGTTGTTTTAGCCTCTATACGTATCTTCTGCTAAAACTCCAAAATTCACCATTAGAACCTCCTATGAGATTCAAGAACTAGAAGAACGGTGATAAGCTATCATACTTGTTTCCTACTTTGACATGGTTCTCCACCTAGGTAGAATGCTTAAACTTCTTTTACACTTCATCACTTATATTCACTCTCATTTCTATCTTGAAGAGTCATAACTCCGCTTGGATTATCCACGAAAATGGTCAAATCCTTGTAAATGAAAACATTGATTCTTCCAATTCACATCAGAAGGTGGTGTTTCTATCTCCATATGCCGCCTTTTTCTACAACTTGAATTCACCATTAGAATCTCCTATGAGATTCAAAGAACTAACGTATATGTAGGAGAAGCTATAATACTTATTTCTTACTTTGACTTGCTTCTCCACCCAGGTAGCATGCTTAAACTACTTTTTAAAGTTTAATACTTTATTCACTCTCATTTATATTTTGAAGAGTCATAACTCCGCTTTTGGGATTATCAACTCGAAAATAGTCAAATCCTTGTAAATGAAAGCATTGATTCTTCCTATTCACATCAAAAGGTGGTGTTTCTGCCTATATGTGTCTTCAGCTACAATTCCAAAATTCACCATTAGAAACTCCTATGAGATTCAAAGAACTAAGAGAACTATGATAAGTTTATAATACTTGCTTTTTACTTAGACTCGTCTCCACCTTGGTAGTATGCTTTAACTACTTTTTTACACTTCAACACTTCTAATCACTCCTCATTTCTATCTCTGAAGAGTCATAACTCGCTTTGGGATTATCAACTCGAAAATAGTTAAATCTTTGTAAATGAAAGCGTTGATTCTTCATATTCACAATAGGAAGTGTTGTTTCAGCCTCCATTTGTGTCTTCTTTTCTCAAATTGAAATTCACCATTAGAATCTCCTATGAGATTCAAAGAACTAACAAAACTGTGGGATAAGTTATAATACTTGTTTTTCTTTGACTTGTTTGTCCACCTTGGTAGCATGTTTAAACTAGTTTTTACACTTCAACACTTCTATTCACTTCATTTCTATCATGAAGAGTCATAACTTTGTTTTTGGGATTATCAACTTGAAAATGGTCAAATCTTTGTAAATGAATGCATTGATTCTTCATATTCACATCGGGTGTTGTTTTCAGCCTCTATATGTATCTTCTTGCTAAAACTCCAAAATTCACCATTAGAACCTCCTATGAGATTCAAGAACTAGAAGAACGTGGATAAGCTATAATACTTGCTTTCCTACTTTGGACATGGTACTCTACCCAGGTAGAATGCTTAAACTTCTTTTTACACTTCATCACTTATATTCACTCTCATTTCTATCTTGAAGAGTCATAACTCTTTTGGGATTATCCACGAAAAATGGTCAAATCCTTATAAATGAAAAACATTGATTCTTCCAATTCACATCAAAGGTGGTGTTTCTATCTCCATATGCGCTTTCACTACAACTTCAAAATTCACCATTAGAATCTCCTATGAGATTCAAAGAACTAATAGACATGTAGGAGAAGCTATAATACTTATTTCTTACTTTGACTTGCTTCTCCACCTAGGTAACACGCTTAAACTACTTTTTAAAGTTTAACACTTCTATTCACTCTCATTTATATTTTCAAGAGTCATAACTCCTTTTGGGATTATCAACTCGAAAATAATCAAATCCTTGTAAATGAAAGCATTGATTCTTCCTATTCACATCAAAAGGGGGTGTTTTGTCTCCATACGTGTCTTCTTGCTACAATCCAAAATTCACCATTAGAAACTCCTATGAGATTCAAAGAACCAAGAGAACTATGGATAAGTTTATAATACTTGTTTCTTTACTTAGACTGCTCTCCACCTTGTAGCATGCTTAAACCATTTTTTACACTTCAACACTTCTAATCACTCTCATTTCTATCTTCAAGAGTCATAACTCTGCTTTTGGAATTATCAACTTGAAAATAGTTAAATCTTTGTAAATGAAAGCTTTGATTCTTCATATTCACAATAGGAAGTGTTGCTTTCAGCCTCCATTCGGGTCTTCTTTCTCAAATTAAAATTCACCATTAGAATCTCCTATGAGATTCAAAGAACTAACAAAACTGTGGATAAGCTATAATAGTTGTTTCTTCTTTCGACTTGTTTATCCACCTTGTAGGATGTTTAAACTACTTTTACACTTCAACACTTCTCTTCACTCTCTTTTCTATCTTGACGAGTCATAACTTTTTTTTTTGGGATTATCAATTGAAATGGTAAATCTTTGTAAATGAATGCATTGATTCTTCATATTCACATCAGGAGTGTTGTTTCAGCCTCTATATGTATCTTCATGCTAAAACTCCAAAATTCACCATTAGAACCTCCTATGAGATTCAAGAGCTAACAAAACTGTGGGATAAGCTTATAATACTTGTTTCTTTCTTTGACTTGTTTGTCCACCTTGGTAGCATGTTTAAACTAGTTTTTACACTTCAACACTTCTATTCACTCAAAGTTCTATCATGAAGAGTCATAACTTTGTTTTTGGGATTATCAACTTGAAAATGGTCAAATCTTTGTAAATGAATGCATTGATTCTTCATATTCACATTAGGAGGTGTTGTTTAGCCTCTATATGTATCTTCTGCTAAAAACTCCAAAATTCACCATTAGAACCTCCTATGAGATTCAAGAACTAGAAGAACGGTGGGATATGTTATAATACTTGTTTCCCTACTTTGACATGGTTCTCCACCCAGGTAGAATGCTTAAACTTCTTTTTTACACTTCATCACTTATATTCACTCTCATTTCTATCTTGAAGAGTCATAACTCCGCTTTTGGGATTATCCACGAAAATGGTCAAATCCTTGTAAATGAAAAACATTGATTCTTCCAATTCACATCAGAAGGTGGTGTTTCTATCTCCATATGCCTTTCTTACTACAACTTCAAAATTCACTATTAGAATTTCCTATGAGAATTCAAAGAACTAATGATATGTAGGAGAAGCTATAATATTTATTTCTTACTTTGACTCGCTTTCTCCACTCTAGGTAGTATGCTTAAACTACTTTTTAAAGCTTTAATACTTTTATTCACTCTCATTTATATTTTGAAGAGTCATAACTCGCTTTTGGGATTATCAACTTGAAAATAGTCAAATCCTTGTAAATGAAAGCATTGATTCTTCCTATTCACATCAAAAGGTAGTTTTGTCTCCATACGTGTCTTCTTGCTACAATTCCAAAATTCACCATTAGAAACTCCTATGAGATTCAAAGAACTAAGAGAACCATGGATAAGCTATAATACTTGTTTCTTACTTAGACTGGTTCTCCACCTTGGTAGCATGCTTTAACTACTTTTTTACACTTCAACACTTCTAATCACTCTCATTTCCATCTTAAGAGTCATAACTCTGTTTTGGGATTATCAACTTGAAAATAGTTAAATCTTTGTAAATGAAAGCTTGATTCTTCATATTCACAACAGAAGTGTTGTTTCAGCCTCCATTTGTGTCTTCTTTCTCAAATTAAAATTCACCATTAGAATCTCCTATGAGATTCAAAGAACTAACAAAAACCGTGGGATAAGCTATAATATTTGCTTTTTCTTTGACTTTTTGTCCACCTTGGAGCATGTTTAAACTAGTTTTTACACTTCAACACTTCTATTCACTCTCATTTCTATTGTGAAGAGTCATAACTTTGTTTTTGGGATTATCAACTTGAAAATGGTCAAACCTTTGTAAATGAACGCATTGATTCTTCATATTCACATCAGGTGTTGTTTCAGCCCTATACGTATCTTGCTTAAAACTCCAAAATTCACCATTAGAACCTCCTATGAGATTCAAGAACTAGAAGAACGGTGGATAAGCTATAATACTTGTTTCCTACTTGACATGGTACTCCACCCAGGTAGAATGCTTAAACTTCTTTTTACACTTCATCACTTATATTCACTCATTTCTATCTCAAGAGTCATAACTCCGCTTGGGATTATCCACTTAAAATGGTCAAATCCTTATAAATGAAAACATTGATTCTTCCAATTCACATCAGTAGGTGGTGTTTCTATCTCCATATGCGCCTTTTTGCTACAACTTCAATATTCACCATTAGAATCTCCTATGAGATCCAAAGAATTAATGGATACGTAGAGAAGCTATAATACTTTATTTCTTTGACTCGCTTCTCCACCCAGGTAATACGCTAAACTACTTTTTAAAGTTTAACACTTCTATTCACTCTCATTTATATTTTGAAGAGTCATAACTCCGCTTGGGATTATCAACTTGAAAATACCAAACTTTGTAAATGAAAGCATTGATTCTTCCTCCTATTCACATCAAAAAGGTGGTGTTTCCGGGTTCCATACGTGTCTTCTTCACATATTCCAAAATTTACCATTAGAAACTCCTATGAGATTCAAAGAACTAAGAGAACTATGGGATAGTCATAATACTTGTTTCCACTTAGACTCGGTTCTCCACCTTGGTAGCATGCTTAAACCATTTTTTACACTTCAACACTTCTAATCACCTCATTTCTATTTTCAAGAGTCATAACTCCTGTTTTTGGGATTATCAACTTGAAAATAGTTAAATCTTTGTAAATGAAAGCGCGATTCTTCATATTTACAACAGGAAGTGTCGTTTCACCCCATTTGTGTCTTCTTTCTCAAAATTGAAATTCACCATTAGAATCTCCTACGAGATTCAAAGAACTAACAAAACTGTGGGATAAGTTATAATACTTGTTCTTTCTATTGACTTGTTTGTCCACCTTGGTAGCATGCTTAAACTACTTTTTACACTTCAATACTTCTATTCACTCTCATTTCTATCTTGACGAGTCATAACTTTGTTTTGGGATTATCAATTTGAAATGGTAAATCTTTTAAATGAACGCATCGATTCTTCATATTCACATTGTAAGTGTTGTTTTCAGTCTCTATAGTATCTTCATGCTAAAACTCCAAAATTCAATTAGAATCTCCTATGAGATTCAAGAACTAACAAAACTGTGGATAAGCTTATAATACTCGTTTTTTCTTGACTTGTTTGTCCACCTTGGTAGCATGTTTAAACCACTTTTTACACTTCAACACTTCTATTCACTCTCATTTCTATCATGAAGAATCATAACTTTGTTTTGGGATTATCAACTTGAAAATGGTCAACCCTTTGTAAATGAATGCATTGATTCTTCATATTCATAGTTAGAAGTGTTGTTTTAAGCCTCTATACGTATCTTCCCCCTAAAACTCCAAAATTCACCATTAGAACCCTCCTATGAGATTCAAGAACTAGAAGAACGTGGGATAAGCTATACTACTTGTTTCCTACTTTGACATGGTTCTCTACCCAGTAGAATGCTTAAACTTCTTTTTTACACTTTTTATCACTTATATTCACTCTATTTCTATCTTAAGAGTTATAACTCAATTTGGGATTATCCACGATAAATGGTCAAATCCTTGTAAATGAAAAACATCGATTCTTCCAACTACATCAGAAGGTGGTGTTTCTATCTCCATATGCCTTCTTGCTATACTTCAAAATTCACCATTAGGAATCTCTACGAGATTCAAAGAACTACCATACATGAGGAGAAGCTATAATATTTATTTCTTACTTGACTTGCTTTCTCCACCTGGTAGCATGCTTAAACCACTTTTTTAAAGTTTAATACTTCTATTCACTCTCATTTATATTTTGAAGAGTCATAACTCCGCTTGGGATTATCAACTTGGAAATAGTCAAATCCTTGTAAATGAAAGCATTGATTCTTCCTATTCACATCAAAAGGTGTTTTCCTATATGGGTCTTCATCACAATTCCAAAATTCACCATTAGAAACCTCCTACGAGATTCAAAGAACTAAGAGAACTGGGATGTTATAATACTTGCTTTCTTACTTAGACTCGTTGCTCCAACTTGTAGCATGCTTAAACCACTTTTTACACTTCAACACTTCTAATCACTCTCATTTCTATCTTGAAGAGTCATAACTCTCTTTGGATTATCAACTTGAAAATAGTTAAATCTTTGTAAATGAAAGCGTTGATTCTTCAGTATTCACAACAGAAGTGTTGTTTCAGCCTCCATTTGTGTCTCCTTTCTCAAATTAAAATTCACCATTAGAATCTCCTATGAGAACTTAAAGAACTAACAAATTGTGGGATAAGCTATAATACTTGTTTCTTTTCTTTGACTTGTTTGTCCACCTTTGTAGCATGTTTAAACTAGCTTTTACATTTCAACACTTCTATTCACTCTCATTTCTATCATGAAGAGTCATAACTTTGCTTTTTGGGATTATCAACTTGAAAATAGTCAAATCTTTGTAAATGGAAAGCATCGATTCTTCATATTCACATTAGGAGGTGTTGGTTTTAGCCCTCTATATGTATCTTCTGCTAAAACTCCAAAATTCACCATTAGAACCTCCTATGAGATTCAAGAACTAGAAGAACGTGTGATAAGCTTATAATACTTGTTTCCTACTTTGATATGGTTCTCCACCCAGGTGGAATATTTAAACTTTTTACACTTCATCACTTATATTCACCCTCATTTCTATCTTGTAAGAGTCATAACTCCGCTTTTGGGATTATCCACGTAAAATGGTCAAATCCTTGTAAATGAAAACATTGATTCTTCCAACTTACATCAGAAGGTGGTGTTTCTATCTCCATACGCTCTTGCTACAACTCTGTATTCACCATTAGAATCTCCTATGAGATTCAAAGAACCAATAGACAAGTAGGAGAAGCTATAATACTTATTTCTTACTTTGACTTGCTTCTCCACCTAGGTAGCATGCTTAAAACCATTTTTAAAGTTTAACACTTCTATTCACTCCCATTTATATTTTGAAGAGTCACAACTCTGCTTTTGGATTATCAACTTCAAATAGTTACAAAACCTTTAAATGAAAGCATCGATTCTTCCCATTCACACTCAAAAGGTGGTGTTTCGTCTCCATATGTGTCTTCTTGCCATAACTCCAAAAATTCACTATTAGAAATCCTATGAGATTCAAAGAACCAAGAGAACTATGGTGATAACTATAACATTGTTTTTACTTAGACTTTTCTCCACCTTGCTAAGACGCTTAAACCATTTTTTACACTTCAACACTTCTAATCACTCTGATTTCTAACTGAAGAGTCATAACTCTGCTTCGGGATTATCAACTAAAAATAGTTAACTTTGTAAATGAAAGCCGTTGATTCTTCATATTCACAATGGAAGTGCTGTTTCAGCTTCCATTTGGGTCTTTTCTCAAATTAAAATTCACCATTGGAATTTCCTAAGAGATTCAAAGAACTAACAAAACTGGGGATAAGCTTAATACTTGTTTTTCTTTGACTTGTTTGTCCACCTTGGTAGCATGCTTAAACCACTTTTTTACACTTCAACACTTCTATTCACTCATTTCTATCTTAATGAGCTCATAAACTTTGGTTTTTGGGATTATCAATTTGGAAATGGTAAATCTTTGTAAATGAATGCATTGATTCTTCATATTCATATCGTAAGTGTTGTTTTCAGCCTCTATAGTATCTTCATGCTAAAACTCCAAAATTCACCATTAGAACTCTCCTATGAGATTCAAGAACTAACAAAACTGGATAAGCTATAATACTTGTTTTTTCTTTGACTTGTTGTCCACCTTGGTAGCATGTTTAAAACCATTTTTTACACTTCAACAATTTCTATTCACTATTATTTCTATCATGAAGACTCATAACTTTGTTCTGGGATTACTAACTTGAAAATGGTCAAATCTTTGTAAATGAATGCATTGATTCTTCATATTCACATTGGGAGGTGTTGTTTTAGCCTCAATACGCATCTTCTTGCCAAAACTCCAAAATTCACCATTAGAACCTCCTATGAGATTCAAGAACTAGAAGAACGGTTGGATAAGTTATAATACTTGTTTCCTTACTTTGACATGGTTCTCCACCCAGGTAGAATGCCTAAACTTTTTACACTTCATCATCACTTATATTCACTGCTCATTTTTATCTTGAAGAGTCGTAACCTGCTTTTGGGGATTATCTACGTAAAATGGTCAAACTCTTGTAAATGAAAACACTGATTCTTCCAATTCACATCCAAATGTGGTGTTTTATCTCCATATGCGTTTCTTGCTACAACTTGCACTCACTATTAGAATCTCCTAAGCGATCCAAAGAACTAATGTAGACATGTAGGAGAAGCTATATTACTTATTTCTGAATATTTTGACTAATATTTTTTCAACGTAGGTAGATGCTTAAAATACTTTTTTAAAGTTTAATACTTCTATTGCATTTTCTTATAGTTTTGAAGAGTCATAACAAAAACTTGGATTATCAACTGAAAATTAATAAATTTTTTAAATGAAAGTATTTGGATTCTTCCTATTCACTGCAAAAGGTGTGTTCATTCTTATACGGTGTTCTTCGCTACAATTTCAAAATTCAACATTAGAAACTCTTATGAGATCTAAAAGAACTAATGTATATGTAGTAGAAGTTTGTATATACTTATTTCTACTTTGAATTCTTCATCAATCTAGGTAGCAGGCTTAAGTTACTTTTTAAAGCTTTTAACACTTCTATTCAATCTCATTTGTATTTCGAAGAGTCATGAGTAACTCTGCTAATTGGGATTATCAACTTTAAAAATAAATAAACTTTTAAATCAAGGCGTTGATTCTTCGCAAGAATCACAATGGAAGTGCTGTTCAGCCTCCACTAGGTGTTTCTTTCTCAAATTAAAAATTCACCATTAGAATCTCCTTTCAGCTTGAGATTCGAAAGAACTAACAAAACTGTGGGGATAAGTTTACAATATTTGCTTTCTTTCTTTCGACCTTGTTTCATTCAATTTTGGTAGCATGCTTAACCACTTTTTACACTTCAACACTTCTATTCACTTCCATTTCTATCTCGACGAATTACAACTTTGTTTTTTGGATTACTTTAATTTGAAATGGCAAATCTTTGTAAATTAAAGTATTGATTCTTCATATTCATACTGTAGTGTTGCTTCTTTCTCTATATGTATCTTCTTACTAAAACTGCCAAAATTGGACCATTAGAAACTCCTATGAGATTCAAGAACTGGACGTTATGGGAGTTTCAGTTATACTACCTGTTTCCTACTTTGACATTGTTCTCAATGGTAAACGTTTTAAATTCTTTTTACAGTCTAATGTTTTATATTCATTTCTGATTTCTATCTTGAAGAGTCATAACTCTGCTGGGATTACCAATTTAAAACAAACCAAACTTGAAAAAGAAAGCATTTATTCTTCAATATTTACATCAAGGTGTTGTTTCAACCTATATACGTGTCTGCTCACATAAACCCAAAATTTACTATTAGAAACTCTTTGAGATATTCAAAGAACTAATAGAACTGTGGATAAACTATAATATTTATTTCTTACTTTGATTGGCTTTCTCCACTTTGGTAGCATGCCCAGATTAATTTTAACATCTTCTTTAAATACATATATATCGGCTTCAATTTTTATCTTGAGGGTCAGGTAACTCTAATTTCGAGATTATCAACTTGAAAAATTATCAACTCTTTAAATGATAGCATGACTGATATCAACCGAGAAATCCACAAAACGTAAGTCCAGTGGAGGCGGGGAGCCAACCAATCGTACTGTGAAAGAATCTCTATCCGTAGAAACGGCTCAACCTACTTGAATGAACATAACCATACACCCTATAAGTCGAAAAACATAATACGCATGCTTGGTACTCTTCATGTAATCGACATTAAGGGGATAAAGTCGATCCCAGCTAATTAGTCCAAATGTAGATGGAATGAAATCACACTAACCTCCATTTCCTATTTTGTCCTAGCCCTTGATTCTGAACCTCCTTCTCCTTTCCCTGCTTCATTCTTAGTTTTTTGTCGCAAAGATTCTGAACTTATCGGATAAGTCATTCTTTGTCCTAATAAGCTTAACCAAGGCACTGGCGAGGTAGGACTTTTGCCGTTGAAAATGGGATTATGCTCTTTTGGACACTCTCAACCCTAAGAATTTCATCTCATTGGACACTCTCAACCCTAAGATAATTCGGATCGCTTTCGAGGCCAATGTCTCGGTTAGGCAAAGAATCAGCGATATTGTCACATCTTAAAGCAAAGTGGACTTTAGAATGTACAAGACGCAAACCTTTGTTTTGGCGTATATATAAAGCTTGTAGTACCTTTTTGATGTGGTATTATTTCTGGCCCGATGGCACCTGGCAATATGGAGAATGTTCGGTCAACTTGGTCTCATTGAGTCAAGGGATTCCAACTATCATACCTAGGAATTATCGCCATGTAATAATGAAAGGAGGTGATCAGCAGAGAAGCTTGGTCCGCGTATTTAGCCTGCTCTCAGTCCGTTGGATCATAAAGTTGGTAAAGCCTTAGGGAGCCACACCTTTAAATCCATAATCAAACCTATTAAGGATATCAATCAGTAAAAGTGGTCACGGGGGGGTTTAAAAGAAAAGCGAAATCGGTTATCCCGTGACGTACCTTCTCGATAGCGAATCCTGGCCATAGCGGTTTCAATTTGTCCTGCCTTGGGAATCCATCCAGAATTAGGAAACAGTAATTTCAGGTGAGATCCCGAAAGGTTTTCTTGTAGCCACTCAGCTTCCTCAAATGGATCTCATTAAAAGCTCGAGACCAGACCGAAGATGTTAATCCTGTGGGAATGGATCGACAAAGGAGAGTGAAAGAGGATCATTTTAGTTCTTCGAATTAATCTTTTAATTCAACAAAAAGATGGTTGTGGTCTTGTTTCTTTCTTGGTAGTCGGGTGAAAGCTTGACTGAGGGGGTGGAATTAGCTCATGAATATCAGCTATTCCGTGTTTACTCATTGTGGTATACATTCGGGCGTGATTTATTAACGAAGAACCTTTATACTGGAGCCTTTTTATTATTATTTCTTTCCGCTTATACGTTTAAGTAGTAGTTGGTTACACTTAAGAACCGAAATGGAAACCAAGCGCTTCTGGTTTCAAATGGAACTCATGCGATCACTTATTTCATTGTGACTTTTATGTAGTTCTTAGGCTTGTAGTTATTTAGTATGTCGCATCCTTGTGATCCTGAGGAGAATAGGTTCGACGGAATAATTCCTTCAGATGTATTAAGGCATCCCTAAGGCTTAAGCTCATGGAATTTTATGCTCTAAACCCCGGTCTGTAGTTTAGTTGGTACCTTCCAAGGAGCAGAACTGATATTCTAACTCTCTCAGTCTCAGCCTTTAACCAGTAATCCGACCCCCTCTGTTACAGAGTTCAATTCCTCATCCTCATGCCTGAGGAAGGATCGGTTTTGTGATCGGGACAAAGATACCATTCTACAGGGTCTTACGGTCAAATGCATCTCAAGAAGTCTCCTGTGAAGTATTGCAAATACTTAATCTGACTTTCCAAGTGTCCAAAGTTTATATCTAGCAGTTCCAAAAGAAAAGGTAAAGCTTATAAAGTGCATGGTCGAACTTTCCACCGTAGATATTAGATTAATCTAATTTACAGAGATCAAGTGCGAATGCTAAACGCTTGGTAATTTCTAGTGTTATGAATTTGAGAAAAACTATTTTTTCAGCTTAATTACAAATTTCTTTCTTAGCTCATAATTTGAGTTAAGGAACAGAAACCCTGTGGTTACTAATCCAAATCCGACATCACGTCTCCTCTACTCACTACATCAGCTACAATCGAAAGGAACCAACAACAAGACAAAGAGCTACACCGGCTTGCTCATTAACTAGTCATCAGGCTTACCGGCTTACCGGGTTATTAATGGTCGTATAAGATCACGTCACCAATGTCGCATCCAGAGGGTTATATATAATAAGAGTCAAATCAGCCGAGGGCCAAGACTATTTACAGGCTGTAATCACCGGTAGGGCAATTTTTTATAGATGAGGCGACGCTTTGTTGCCACGCAGAAGCGCCACAAGTGCTTAAAGTATATTATTATTTTAACCATCTCGTGACAGATCAAATTCTAATTTCGGGGTCATCCAAGAAGTAGCCTTTATCTGAGAAAACTTTTCAATCACAGACTAGGAGGCAAGGCAATAAAGTTTCCACTAGCCCACATTTCCTCGAATTTCACGCCACGTCACATCGCTTATAAGGCCGACCGCATTCCACCTCGTGCCCATGGACCGCCTATCTCCTTTATCGGGAAGCCTTTCGATAAGAATACTCTTTGGTGCCCAATTTATTACTATTAATTCTTCAACATTTCTATAACCACACAACTATATACCATCTATCGTTCTTCGCTTCGGCGTCAATCTAATCGGGTTAGCATGAAAAATTCCGCTTAGAATCGATCAAAAGCACCGCTTATAAGAATCTTTTTTACGGCAAGAGCGATCAGGTCCTTCAGCGATCCTGGAAGAGTCTCTGGTTCAAGATCTTATCCTGACTATTGGGAGACCTATCTAACGAGATAGTCAAGATCTTAAGGCGGCCAAATTGTGCAAAACATCAACACGCATCGTGATTCCTATTATCACCAGCATGGGAAGGATCTAACTTTTGATGGGACGCCCCACCGAGTTTCTCGATCGATGGTGTTCCCCACTGATTTGTTTTCGATCGAGCATCAAGCAGCGCAACCCGTGGCTCAGCCTGCTGAGGAGTTTATTTACCCAACTTCTTTTTGATACCAAGGCAGAAACTGACCTGACATCTTAAAAGTTTAATGAAGAACCAAGAGCATCAAGAAGAATCACACTTAATTCTAAATCAAAAGCGCGACTTACTTCAACAAGCAATGGTGGGTCCTACTCGGATTGCCGTGCCTCAAGCAGGTGTGTGCTCACTTCATCAAGGCTCTCTCGACACGGACAAAGGCCACTCCAAGGACCCGTGCAAGGCAATGTTCCCCCTCCACCTCAAGAGCACACTTTGCCCTCCGTAAATACTTGTGAGAGGGGCCGCCCATCATAGTTTTCCTCGCCGAGCCTTTATTCGCAGGAGGATGGCTGAGACCAAGATCTCACCCCCAAAGGCTTATATCACGTAATAAAACCAACCGCCATTCCGGGAGCTCGCTTAAACCCAATCTACCCCATTGCTTGATGTCCGGGTATCAGTACTCATTTCATTCTCAAAATAGTTATCCGCTCGATTGCCTATTTATTCCATAATAATTGTTATTCCGGATCATTTAAAGAAGGATTCTTCCTTCCCCATGTTGCGGTAATATCCCAAGTCCAAGCGTACTAATGCAGAACGATTCATGTAGCACTTTCTATAAGTTTTTTCACATAATGTCGTATTTTGGACCGTACGCCGTAGCTATCTATCTCTAGAATAAGAAGGGCTTCGGAGAAGAATGCCTTTGATTGAAAGGGCAACTAGTGAAGATGCATCGGAATGCCTAGGTGAATCAAAGTATCCTACAAACCTGAAGTAACAAAAAGATGAAAGAAGCTGTGAAAGGTCACCGATTTCTACAAATCTAAATAAGTTCAGATCTTCGCATCCATTTTCTCCCTGAATGGCTAATGTACCCTTCTTAATCGGTGACGCTCACTGAGGCTCAACCAAACCACATCAAAAGGTGGGTTTGGCATCTAAGAAATTCCCGAGTGTAACGACTTTAGTGACTAGAGAACTTTCTCTGTAGAGAGCTAGCAACTCGGACCCAGTATGAGGTTGTGAACACAAATCCGACTGAAAGTTGAGAGGTCCAAGGTAATTTATTACTGCAGAACGTAGGATACGAAAATGAAATCTCCTTTATTTAGAGGACCTCTGTCAACAGTTCCACGTAAAATCCAATGAAGGTACTAACGAAAACTCTAAACTTCGACTTACACTATATGGATCAACTTTAATACAGAATTTACACGCACACTTCGTAATAAGTTTTCCAAGATAGCTTATTCTCATCATCGATTAGATTAAATGGAAAAATGCTAAGGATTTTGTCATAAATAAGAATGTTTTGTATAGAGGATATCATAGTGTTCAGCAGATTTTCTCTAATGTGTTATCAATATCATCCTCCTTAAGTTCTATCATCATCTTATCTTTCTATACTGATAGGTGTTAGTGGCTTTCCTTTCAAGAATTCTGTCCCTAACATATTCTGAATATACCAACAATATTGTTTCTTATTATGTTTCTATTGTGAAAGAATATCTACGTAGATGTAAAAAGGAATCAGGTTTCAGGATAACTCATAAAACCTGTAAGTCCATGAGCTGTGAGCCAATCAATCATATTAGAAAGAATTATATCCAAGAACGCCTTTGGACCTAGAATTTTAGAAGAACATAACCATACACCCAATAAGCTGAAAAACATAACCTGTACGTTTGGTGTACTCTTCTTCTTGTAATCATATTAATAATGGATAAAGTCGATCCTCACAATTGGGCCTAAATGTTGATGGAATGAAATTACACTAACCTCCATTTCCTATTCTGCTTCCTCTAGTTCTTTGATTCTAACCTCCTTCCTTTTCTCCTCAATGGTCTTAGTTCTTTGCTTCTAAGACTAACTTAATGGATAAGTCATTCAAGCATCTATAAGATGAACTAAGGTATCGATGAGGGTGACTTCTTTTTGCTGTCAAAATCAGAGCCTCGCTTTCAGGACACTCTCAACCCTAAGCATTTCATTCTGGACACTCCCAACCCTAAGAAAATGAATTCCGCTTTGGACACCCCTTAACCCTAAGATTACACAACCTATTGGGATGGGGGTGAAAGAAATGTATCCATTCATTGCTGAAAGTCTCAAGATTAGCTAGACAAAAAGCCCAGCTAAGATGTACTGCTCATTAGTGAAAAGCCCCATTCCTCCCAGACAGTAGAAAAAAGAGCCTTCCCCTTACATAAACTAGGCCACTCTTACCTTCCCGGACTAGTATGACTCTTCGGCCCTCAAGATGCCTAGCAGCCTTTGCGGTTGAAGTAAATAGTTTATTCAAATATTCCGTAGAAGCCACTGCTCTTCCTCCTGCAATTTCATACTTCAAAGATAAACCCTGGGTTTCGTAAACTAACATCCTCACCCATGCCCCAGGCTTTGGAGACTCTCTGTCCGACCTCTTCCTCCTCGGGATCCAACCCTCATCAGGAGAAGTGAGCCACCCTTCCGATTTCCCGTGACCTTCCAACCAATTTGGAATAGACTCAGAGAACAATCCTCCTAAGTCTCTACTACGCCAAAAGAGGAATCGGTAGACGTCACGACTTTGTGTCATCTTCCTTTCCCTAACTAAGCACCGACCTCCGAGTCCGACCTGAGCCTCCCAACCGAATCCATCCGAAACGCTCACTTATACGCTAAAAAGGTTGATCCATAAGATACAAGACCCGTAATCCATCACAAAGTCACTTCCAAGAGGAATAAGAGCTAAACGGTCTCGTAGGTCCGAATCGCTTTTCAATGGAAGAAACCCTACTATCCTCGCCAAACCCATAGAACATATAAATCATATCCCCCGATCGAGTTTTGAATCGCATTTACATCGACATCTTAGCCGAGAGCTAGAGATAGTTCTTTTTTGCTTAACTCATATTCTGTAAAAGCTCAGAGAGCAAAGAAAGAGGTTTATGTCCGGGAAACCAGAAAAGAAAAGAAAAGAGGAATGTGAGAATCCAGTAATCCCAGAATAGGAATACTTAATCAAAGAACTAGGAAAGTAGTTAGTTGGGAATGGTAGAAAGCAAGGGAAGTGTTTGAATCTAAGAACAATTCATCACTGCTCACTTCTTTTGAAAAAAGGAAGATTTTAGCCACTTCTAAAACAAGGTCAAATGATCGGCTGCTGAAAGCTACTTTGAGCGGTGCTTCTCCTGGCTTTAATTCACAGAAACTAGGAACTAATCTGTTTTGTTCCACTTTGAAGTGAAGCACCCATTTTGAAAGATCAAATCCTTCCCGGCCTTTCTTACCATTATTCCATGCTAGGATCGG
>CM051386.1:26542859-26562859 GCA_028015245.1 Cardamine occulta | reverse complement strand
AGTGTCAAAAGTAGTATAAGCATACTACCAAGGTGGAGAAGCAAGTCAAAGTAAAACACAAGTATTATAGCTTATCCCACAGTTCTGTTAGTTCTTTCAATTTCAAAGGAGATTCTAATGGTGAATTTTGGAGTTGTAGCAAGAAGACACATATGGAGGCTGAAACAACACCTATTGATGTGAATATGAAGAATCAATGCTTTCATTTACAAGGATTTGACCATTTTCAAGCTGTAAATCCCAAAAGGGGAGATATAACTCTTCAAAACAGAAATGATAGTGAATATAAGAGATTACGTGTAAAAAGTAGTTCAAGCATGCTACCAAGGTGGAGAAGCAAGTCAATGTAAGTAACAAGTATTATAGCTTATCCCATAGTTCTGTTAGTTCTTTGACTCTCATAGGTGATTCTAATGACGAATTTTTGACTTGTGGCAAGAAGACACATATGGAGGCTGACACAACACCTATAGATGTGAATATGAAGAATCAATGCTTTCATTTACAAGGATTTGACCATTTTCAAGATGTAAATCCCAAAAGCGGAGATATAACTCTTCAAAATATAAATGAGAGTGAACATAAGTGATGACGTGTCAAAAGGAGTATAAGTATGCTACCAAGGTGGTGAAGCAAGTCAAAGTATGAAACAAGTATTATAGCTTATCCCACAGTTCTGTTAGTTCTTACAATCTCATAGGAGATTCTAATGGTGAATTTTGGAGTTGTAGAAAGAAGATACATATGGAGGCTGTAAAAACACCTATTGATGTGAATATGAAGAATCAATGCTTTCATTTTCAAGGATTTGACCATTTTCAAGCTGTAAATCCCAAAAGTGGAGATATAACTCTTTAAAATATAAATGAGAGTGAATATAAGTGATGACGTGTCAAAAGGAGTATAAGTATGCTACCAAGGTGGTGAAGCAAGTCTAAGTATGAAACAAGTATTATAGCTTATCCCATAGTTATGTTAGTTCTTTCAATCTCATAGGAGATTCTAATGGTGAATTTTGGAGTTGTAGAAAGAAGACACATATGGAAGCTGAAACAACACCTATTGATGTGAATATGAAGAATCAATGCTTTCATTTACAAGGATTTGACCATTTTCAAGCTGTAAATCCCAAAAGCGGAGATATAACTCTTCAAAATAGAAGTGATAGTGAATATAAGTGATTATGTGTAAAAAGTAGTTTAAGCATGCTACCAACGTGGAGAAGCAAGTCAATGTAAGAAACAAGTATTATAGCTTATCCCACAGTTCTGTTAGTTCTTTGTATCTCATCAGGATTCTGATTCAAATGATTTAGACTTATGGCAAGAAGACACATATGGAGGCTGACACAACACCTATAGATGTGAATATGAAGAATCAATGCTTTCGTTTACAAGGATTTGACCACTTTCAAGCTGTAAATCCCAAAAGCGGAGATATAACTCTTCAAAATAGAAATGATAGTGAATATAAGTGATTACGTGTAAAAAAGTAGTTTAAGCATGCTACCAAGCGTGGAGAAGCAAGTCAATGTAAGAAACAAGTATTATAGCTTATCCCCCAGTTCTGTTAGTTCTTTGAATCTCATTGGTGATTCTAATGATGAATTTTGACTTGTGGCAAGAAGACACATATAGGAGGCTGACACAACACCTATAGATGTGAATATGAAGAATCAATGCTTTCATTTACAAGGATTTGACCATTTTCAAGGCTGTAAATCCCAAAAGCGGAGATATAACTCTTTAAAATATAAATGAGAGTGAATATAAGTGATGATGTGTCAAAAGTAGTATAAGCATGCTACCAAGGGGGAGAAGCCAGTCAATGTACGAAACAAGTATTATAGCTTATCCCACAGTTCTATTAGTTCTTTGAATCTCATAGGTGATTCTAATGATGAATTTTTGACTTGTGGCAAGAAGACACATATATAGGCTGACACAACACCTATAGATGTGAATATGGACAATCAATGCTTTCATTTACAAGGATTTGACCATTTATAAGCTGTAAATCCCAAAAGCGGAGATATAACTCTTCAAAATAGAAATGAGTGAATATAATTGATGAAGTGTCAAAAGTAGTATAAGCATGCTACCAAGGTGGAGAAGCAAGTCAAAGTACAAAACAAGTATTAAAGATTAACACACAGTTCTGTCAGTTCTTTCAATTTCAAAGGCGATTCTAATGGTGAATTTTGGAGTTGTAGAAGGAAAACACATATGGAGGCTGAAACAACACCTATTGATGTGAATATGAAGAATCAATGCTTTCATTTACAAGGATTTGACCATTTTCAAGTTGTACATCCCCCAAAGCCGAGATATAACTTTTCAAAATAGAAATGAGAGGAATATAAGTGATGATATGTCAAAAGTATAGTATAAATGCTACCAAGGTGGAGAAAGCAAGTCAATGTTAGAAATAAGTATTATATCTTATCCCATTGATCAATTAGTTCTTTTCAATAGGGTGATTCTAATGATGAATTTTGGACTTGTGGCAAGAAAACACATATGGAGGCTGACACAACACCTATGATGTGAATATGGAGAATAATGCTTTCATTTACAAGGATTTGACCATTTTCAAGCTATAAATCCCAAAAGCGGAGATATACCTCTTCAAAAGAGAAATGAGAGTGAATATAATTGATGAAGTGTAAAAAGTAGTATAAGCATGCTACCAAGGTGGAGAAGCAAGTCAAAGTAAGAAACAAGTATTATAGCTTATCCCACAGTTCTGTTAGTTCTTTCAATCTCATAGGAGATTCTAATGGTGAATTTTGGAGTTGTAGAAAGAAGAAACATATGGAGGCTGAAACAACACCTATTGATGTGAATATGAAGAATCAATGCTTTCATTTACAAGGATTTGACCATTTTCAAGCTGTAAATCCCAAAAGCGGAGATATAACTCTTCAAAATATAAATGATAGTGAATAAAAGTGATTACGTGTAAAAAGTAGTTTAAGCATGCTACCAAGGTGGAGAAGCAAGTCAATGTAAGAAACAAGTATTATAGTTTATCCCACAGTTCTGTTAGTTCTTTGAATCTCATAGGTGATTCTAATGACGAATTTTTGACTTATGGCAAGAAGACACATATGGAGGCTGACACAACACCTATAGATGGGAATATGAAGAATCAATGGTTTCATTTACAAGGATTTGACCATTTTCAGGCTGTAAATCCCAAAAGCGGAGATATAACTCTTCAAAATAGAAATGAGAGTGAATATAAGTGATGATGTGTCAAAAGGAGTATAAGTATGCTACCAAGGTGGAGAAGCAAGTCAAAGTAAGAAACAAGTAATATGGCTTATCCCACAGTTCTGTTAGTTCTTTTAATTTCAAAGGAGATTCTAATGGTGAATTTTGGAGTTGTAGCAAGAAGACACATATGGAGGCTGAAACAACACCTATTGATGTGAATATGAAGAATCAATGCTTTCATTTACAAGGATTTAACCATTTTCAAGCTGTAAATCCCAAAAGCGGAGATATAACTCTTCAAAATAGAAATGATAGTGAATATAAGTGTAAAAAGTAGTTTAAGCATGCTACCAAGGTGGAGAAGCCAGTCAATGTAAGAAACAAGTATTATAGCTTATCCCACAGTTCGGTTAGTTCTTTGAATCTCATAGGTGATTCTAATGACGAATTTTTGACTTATGGCAAGAAGACACATATGGAGGCTGACACAATACCTATAGATGTGAATATGAAGAATCAATGCTTTCATTTACAAGGATTTGACCATTTTCAAGCTGTAAATCCCAAAAGCGGAGATATAACTCTTCAAAATAGAAATGAGAGTGAATATAAGTGATGAAGTGTAAAAAGTAGTATAAGCATGCTACCAAGGTGGAGAAGCAAGTCAAAGTAAAGACACAAGGATTATAGCTTATCCCACAGTTCTGTTAGTTCTTTTAATTTCAAAGGAGATTCTAATGGTGAATTTTGGAGTTGTAGCAAGAAGACACATATGGAGGCTGAAACAACACCTATTGATGTGAATATGAAGAATCAATGCTTTCATTTACAAGGATTTAACCATTTTCAAGCTGTAAATCCCAAAAGCGGAGATATAACTCTTCAAAATAGAAATGATAGTGAATATAAGTGTAAAAAGTAGTTTAAGCATGCTACCAAGGTGGAGAAGCCAGTCAATGTAAGAAACAAGTATTATAGCTTATCCCACAGTTCGGTTAGTTCTTTGAATCTCATAGGTGATTCTAATGACGAATTTTTGACTTATGGCAAGAAGACACATATAGAGGCTGACACAACACCTATAGATGTGAATATGAAGAATCAATGCGTTAATTTACAAGGATTTGACCATTTTCAAGCTGTAAATCCCAAAAGCGGAGATATAACTCTTTAAAATATAAATGAGAGTGAATATAAGTGATGACGTGTCAAAAGGAGTATAAGTATGCTACCATGGTGGTGAAACAAGTCAAAGTATGAATCAAGTATTATAGCTTATCCCACAGTTCTGTTTGTTCTTTCAATCTCATAAGAGATTCTAATGTTTTGGAGTTGTAGAAGAAGACACATATGGAAGCTGAAACAACACCTATTGATGTGAATATGAAGAATCAATGCTTTCATTTACAAGGATTTGACCATTTACAAGCTGTAAATCCCAAAAGAGGAGATATAATTCTTCAAAATAGAAATGAGAGTGAATATAAAGGATGATGTGTCAAAAGTAGTATAAGCATGCTACCAAGGTGGAGAAGCAAGTCAATGTAAGAAACAAGTATTATAGCTTATCCCACAGTTCTATTAGTTCTTTGAATCTTATAGGTGATTCTAATGATGAATTTTTTACTTGTGGCAAGAAGAGACATATGGAGGCTGACACAACACCTATAGATATGAATATGAAGAATCAATGCTTTCATTTACAAGGATTTGACCATTTTATCTGTAAATCCCAAAAGCGGAGATATAACTCTTCAAAATAAAAATGATAGTGAATATAAGTGATGACGTGTCAAAAGTAGTATAAGCATGCTACCAAGGTGTAGAAGCAAGTTAGAGTAAGAAACAAGCATTATAGCTTATCCCACAGTTCTGTTAGTTCTATCAATCTCATAGGAGATTCTAATGGTGAATTTTGGAGTTGTAGAAAGAAGACACATATGGAGGCTGACACAACACCTATTGATGTGAATATGAAGAATCAATGTTTTCATTTACAAGGATTTGACCATTTACAAGCTGTAAATCCCAAAAGCGGAGTTATAACTCTTGAAATTAGAAATTAGAGTGAGTATAAGTGAGGTTGTGTAAAAAGTAGGAGAAGCATGCTACCAAGGTGTAGAAGCAAGTCAAGGTAAGAAACAAGTATTATAGTTTATCCCAACAGTTCTATTAGTTCTTTGAATCTCATAGGTGATTCTAATGATGAATTTTTGACTTGTGGCAGAAGACACATATGGAGGCTGAAACACACCCCTATAGATGTGAATATGGAGAATCAATGCTTTCATTTACAAGGATTTGACCATTTACAAGCTGTAAATCCCAAAAGCGGAGATATAACTCTTCAAAATAGAAATGAGAGTGAATATAAATGATGAAGTGTCCAAAAGTAGTATAAGCATGCTACCAAGGTGGAGAAGCAAGTCAAAGTAAAAACAAGTATTATAGCTTATCCCACAGTTCTGTTAGTTCTTTCAATTTCAAAGGAGATTCTAATGGTGAATTTTGGAGTTGTAGAAGAAGACACATATGGAGGCTGAAACAACACCTATTGATGTGAATATGAAGAATCAATGCTTTCATTTACAAGGATTTGACCATTTTCAAGTTGTAAATCCCCAAAAGCGGAGATATAACTCTTCAAGATACAAATGAGAGTCAATAGAAGTGATGACGTGTCAAAAGTAGTATAAGCATGCTACCAAGGTGGAGAAGCAAGTCAATGTAAGAAACAAATATTATATCTTATCCCACAGTTCAATTAATTCTTTTTGCATCTCATAGGTGATTCTAATGATGAATTTTTGACTTGTGGCAAGAACACACATATGAGGCTGACACAACACCTATAGATGTGAATATAAAGAATCAATGCTTTCATTTACAAGGATTTGACCATTTTCAAAGCTGTAAATCCCAAAAAAAGCGGAGATATAACTCTTCAAAATATAAATGAGTAAATATAAGTGATGATGTGTAAAAAGTAGTATAAGCATGCTACCAAGGTGGAGAAGCAAGTCAATGTAAGAAACAAGTATTATAGCTTATCCCCACAGTTCTATAAGTTCTTTGAATCTCATTGGTGATTCTAATGATGAATTTTGGACTTGTGGAAGAAGACATATGGAGGCTGACAACACCTATAGATGTGAATATGAAGAATCAATGCTTTCATTTACAAGGATTTGACCATTTACAAGTTGTAAATCCCAAAAGCGGAGATATAACTCTTCAAAATAGAAATGAGAGTGAATATAATTGATGAAGTGTCAAAAGTAGTATAAGCATGCTACCAAGGTGGAGAAGCAAGTCAAAGTAAAACACAAGTATTATAAGCTTATCCCACAGTTCTGTTAGTTCTTTCAATTTCATAGGAGTTTATAATGGTGAATTAGGGAGTTGTAGCAAGAAGAGACATATGGAGGATGAAACAACACCTATTGATGTGAATATGAAGAATCAATGCTTTCATTTACAAGG
Source organism: Cardamine occulta (assembly GCA_028015245.1). Taxonomy (NCBI): domain Eukaryota; kingdom Viridiplantae; phylum Streptophyta; class Magnoliopsida; order Brassicales; family Brassicaceae; genus Cardamine; species Cardamine occulta. The sequence goes on along the minus strand of CM051386.1, from coordinate 26,556,158 downwards.
ATTTGACCATTTTCAAGTTGTAAATCCCCAAAAGCATAGATATAACTCTTCAAATTAGAAATGAGAGGGAATATAAGTGATGATGTGTCAAAAGTAGTATAAGCATGCTACCAAGGTGGAGAAGCAAGTCAATGTTAGAAATAAGTATTATAGCTTATCCCACAGTTCAGTTAGTTCTTTGAATCTTATAGAAGTTTCTAATGGTGAATTTTGACTTGTGGCAAGAAGCACATATGGAGGCTGAAACAACACCTATAGATGTGAATATGGAGAATCAATGCTTTCATTTACAAGGATTTGACCATTTACAAGCTGTAAATCCCAAAAGCGGAGATATAACTCTTCAAAAATAGAAATGAGAGTAAATATAATTGATGAAGTGTCAAAAGTAGTATAAGCATGCTACCAAGGTGGAGAAGCAAGTCAAATAAGTAAAAACAAGTATTATAGCTTATCCCATAGTTCTATTAGTTCTTTCCAATCTCATAGGAGGTATTATTGGTGAATTTGGGAGTTGTAGAAAGAAGACACGTATGGAGGCTGAAACAACACCTATTGATGTGAATATAAAGAATCAATGCTTTCATTTACAAGGATTTGACCATTTTCAAGCTGTAAATCCCAAAAGCGGAGATATAACTCTTCAAAATAGAAATGAGAGTGAATATAATTGATGAAGTCAAAAGTAGTATAAGCATGCTACCAAGGTGGAGAAGCAAGTCAAAGTAAAAACAAGTATTATAAGCTTATCCACAGTTATGTTAGTTCTTTCAATTTCAAAGGAGTTTCTAATGGTGAATTTTGGAGATGTAGAAGGAGGGCACCTATGGAGGCTGAAACAACACCTATTGATGTGAATATGAAGAATCAATGCTTTCATTTACCAGGATGTGTCCCTTTTCAAGTTATAAATCCCAAAAGCGAGATATAACTATTCAAAATATAAATGATAGTGAATAAAAGTGATTACGTGTAAAAAAGTAGTTTAAGCATGCTACCAAGGTAGAAAAGCAAGTCAATGTAAGAAACAAGTATTATAGTTTATCCCACAGTTCTGTTAGTTCTTTGAATCTCATAGGTGATTCTAATGACGAATTTTTGACTTATGGCAAGAAGACACATATGGAGGCTGACACAACACCTATAGATGGGAATATGAAGAATCAATGCTTTCATTTACAAGGATTTGACCATTTACAAGCTGTAAATCCCAAAAGCGGAGATATAACTCTTCAAAATAGAAATGAGAGTGAATATAAGTGATGAAGTGTCAAAAGTAGTATAAGCATGCTACCAAGGTGGAGAAGCAAGTCAAAGTAAGAAACAAGTATTATAGCTTATCCCACAGTTCTGTTAGTTCTTTTAATTTCAAAGGAGATTCTAATGGTGAATTTTGGAGTTGTAGCAAGAAGACACATATGGAGGCTGAAACAACACCTATTGATGTGAATAGGAAGAATCAATGCTTTCATTTACAAGGATTTAACCATTTTCAAGCTGTAAATCCCAAAAGCGGAGATATAACTCTTCAAAATAGAAATGATAGTGAATATAAGTGTAAAAAGTAGTTTAAGCATGCTAACAAGGTGGAGAAGCAAGTCAATGTAAGAAACAAGTATTATAGCTTATCACACAGTTCGGTTACTTCTTTGAATCTCATAGGTGATTCTAATGACGAATTTTTGACTTATGGCAAGAAGACACATATGGAGGCTGACACAACACCTATAGATGTGAATATGAAGAATCAATGCTTTCATTTACAAGGAATTGACCATTTTCAAGCTGTAAATCCCAAAAGCGGAGATATAACTCTTTAAAATATAAATGAGAGTGAATATAAGTGATGACGTGTCAAAAGGAGTATAAGTATGCTACCAAGGTGGTGAAACAAGTCAAAGTATGAATCAAGTATTATAGCTTATCTCACAGTTCATATAGTTCTTTGAATCTTATAAAAGTTTCTATTGGTGAATTTGGTATTTGTAGAAAGAAGACACATATGGAGGCTGAAACAACACCTATTGATGTGAATAAGAAGAATCAATGCTTTCATTTACAAGGATTTGACAATTTTCAAGCTGTAAATCCCAAAAGCGGAGATATAACTCTTCAAAATAGAAATGAGAGTGAATATAAGTGATGAAGTGTAAAAAGTAGTATAAGCATGCTACCAAGGTGGAGAAGCAAGTGAATGTAAGAAACAAGTATTATAGCTTATTCCATAGTTCTGTTAGTTCTTTGAATCTCATAGGAGATTCTAATGGTGAATTTTTGACTTGTGGCAAGAAGACACATATGGAGGCTGAAACAACACCTATTGATGTGAATATGAAGAATCAATGCTTTCATTTACAAGGATTTGACCATTTACAAGCTGTAAATCCCAAAAGCGGAGATATAACTCTTCAAAATAGAAATGAGAGTGAATATAAGTGATGAAGTGTCAAAAGTAGTATAAGTATGCTACCAAGGTGGAGAAGCAAGTCAAAGTAAGAAACAAGCAATATAGCTTATCCCACAGTTCTGTTAGTTCTTTCAATCTCATAGGAGATTCTAATGGTGAATTTTGGAGTTGTAGCAAGAAGACACATATGGAGGCTGAAACACCACCTATTGATGTGAATAGGAAGAATCAATGCTTTTCATTTACCAGGATCTTACCATTTTCAAGCTGTAAATCCCAAAGCGAGATATAACTCTTCAAAATAGAAATGATAGTGAATATAAGTGATGTGTCAAAAGTAGTATAAGCATGCTACCAAGGTGGAGAAGCAAGTCAATGTAAGAAACAAGTATTATAGCTTATCCCACAGTTCTATTAGTTCTTTGAATCTCATAGGTGATTCTAATGATGAATTTTTGACTTGTGGCAAGAAGACAAATATGGAGGTTTAAACAACACCTATTCATGTGAATATGAAGAATCAATGCTTTCATTTACAAGGAATTGACCATTTTCAAGCTGTAAATCCCAAAAGCGGAGATATAACTCTTTAAAATATAAATGAGAGTGAATATAAGTGATGACGTGTCAAAAGGAGTATAAGTATGCTACCAAGGTGGAGAAGCAAGTCAAAGTAAGAAAAAAGTAATATAGCTTATCCCACAGTTCTGTTAGTTCTTTCAATCTCATAGGAGATTCTAATGGTGAATTTTGGAGTTGTAGAAAGAAGACACATATGGAGGCTGAAACAACACCTATTGATGTGAATATGAAGAATCAATGCTTTCATTTACAAGGATTTGACCATTTTCAAGCTGTAAATCCCAAAAGCGGAGATATAACTCTTCAAAATAGAAATGAGAGTGAATATAAGTGATGACGTGTCAAAAGTAGTATAAGCATGCTACCAAGGTGGAGAAGCAAGTCAAAGTAAGAAACAAGTATTATAGCTTATCCCATAGTTATGTTAGTTCTTTCAATCTCATAGGAGATTCTAATGGTGAATTTTGGAGTTGTAGAAAGAAGACACATATGGAAGCTGAAACAACACCTATTGATGTGAATATGAAGAATCAATGCTTTCATTTACAAGGATTTGACCATTTTCAAGCTGTAAATCCCAAAAGCGGAGATATAACTCTTCAAAATAGAAGTGATAGTGAATATAAGTGATTATGTGTAAAAAGTAGTTTAAGCATGCTACCAACGTGGAGAAGCAAGTCAATGTAAGAAACAAGTATTATAGCTTATCCCACAGTTCTGTTAGTTCTTTGTATCTCATAGGTGATTCTAATGACGAATTTTTGACTTATGGCAAGAAGACACATATGGAGGCTGACACAACACCTATAGATGTGAATATGAAGAATCAATGCTTTCATTTACAAGGATTTGACCATTTTCAAGCTGTAAATCCCAAAAGCGGAGATATAACTCTTCAAAATAGAAATGATAGTGAATATAAGTGATTACGTGTAAAAAGTAGTTTAAGCATGCTACCAACGTGGAGAAGCAAGTCAATGTAAGAAACAAGTATTATAGCTTATCCCACAGTTCTGTTAGTTCTTTGAATCTCATTGGTGATTCTAATGATGAATTTTTGACTTGTGGCAAGAAGACACATATGGAGGCTGACACAACACCTATAGATGTGAATATGAAGAATCAATGCTTTCATTTACAAGGATTTGACCATTTTCAAGCTGTAAATCCCAAAAGCGGAGATATAACTCTTTAAAATATAAATGAGAGTGAATATAAGTGATGATGTGTCAAAAGTAGTATAAGCATGCTACCAAGGTGGAGAAGCAAGTCAATGTAAGAAACAAGTATTATAGCTTATCCCACAGTTCTATTAGTTCTTTGAATCTCATAGGTGATTCTAATGATGAATTTTTGACTTGTGGCAAGAAGACACATATATAGGCTGACACAACACCTATAGATGTGAATATGGAGAATCAATGCTTTCATTTACAAGGATTTGACCATTTACAAGCTGTAAATCCCAAAAGCGGAGATATAACTCTTCAAAATAGAAATGAGAGTGAATATAATTGATGAAGTGTCAAAAGTAGTATAAGCATGCTACCAAGGTGGAGAAGCAAGTCAAAGTAAAAAACAAGTATTATAGCTTATCCCACAGTTCTGTTAGTTCTTTCAATTTCAAAGGAGATTCTAATGGTGAATTTTGGAGTTGTAGAAGGAAAACACATATGGAGGCTGAAACAACACCTATTGATGTGAATATGAAGAATCAATGCTTTCATTTACAAGGATTTGACCATTTTCAAGTTGTAAATCCCCCAAAGCGGAGATATAACTTTTCAAAATAGAAATGAGAGGGAATATAAGTGATGATATGTCAAAAGTAGTATAAGCATGCTACCAAGGTGGAGAAGCAAGTCAATGTTAGAAATAAGTATTATATCTTATCCCACTGATCAATTAGTTCTTTGCATCTCATAGGTGATTCTAATGATGAATTTTGGACTTGTGGCAAGAAAACACATATGGAGGCTGACACAACAGCTACAGATGTGAATATGGAGAATAATGCTTTCATTTACAAGGATTTGACCATTTACAAGCTGTAAATCCCAAAAGCGGAGATATACCTCTTCAAAAGAGAAATGAGAGTGAATATAATTGATGAAGTGTCAAAAGTAGTATAAGCATGCTACCAAGGTGGAGAAGCAAGTCAAAGTAAGAAACAAGTATTATAGCTTATCCCACAGTTCTGTTAGTTCTTTCAATCTCATAGGAGATTCTAATGGTGAATTTTGGAGTTGTAGAAAGAAGAAACATATGGAGGCTGAAACAACACCTATTGATGTGAATATGAAGAATCAATGCTTTCATTTACAAGGATTTGACCATTTTCAAGCTGTAAATCCCAAAAGCGGAGATATAACTCTTCAAAATATAAATGATAGTGAATAAAAGTGATTACGTGTAAAAAGTAGTTTAAGCATGCTACCAAGGTGGAGAAGCAAGTCAATGTAAGAAACAAGTATTATAGTTTATCCCACAGTTCTGTTAGTTCTTTGAATCTCATAGGTGATTCTAATGACGAATTTTTGACTTATGGCAAGAAGACACATATGGAGGCTGACACAACACCTATAGATGGGAATATGAAGAATCAATGCTTTCATTTACAAGGATTTGACCATTTTCAAGCTGTAAATCCCAAAAGCGGAGATATAACTCTTCAAAATAGAAATGAGAGTGAATATAAGTGATGATGTGTCAAAAGGAGTATAAGTATGCTACCAAGGTGGAGAAGCAAGTCAAAGTAAGAAACAAGTATTACAGCTTATCCCACAGTTCTGTTAGTTCTTTTAATTTCAAAGGAGATTCTAATGGTGAATTTTGGAGTTGTAGCAAGAAGACACATATGGAGGCTGAAACAACACCTATTGATGTGAATATGAAGAATCAATGCTTTCATTTACAAGGATTTAACCATTTTCAAGCTGTAAATCCCAAAAGCGGAGATATAACTCTTCAAAATAGAAATGATAGTGAATATAAGTGTAAAAAGTAGTTTAAGCATGCTACCAAGGTGGAGAAGCCAGTCAATGTAAGAAACAAGTATTATAGCTTATCCCACAGTTCGGTTAGTTCTTTGAATCTCATAGGTGATTCTAATGACGAATTTTTGACTTATGGCAAGAAGACACATATGGAGGCTGACACAATACCTATAGATGTGAATATGAAGAATCAATGCTTTCATTTACAAGGATTTGACCATTTTCAAGCTGTAAATCCCAAAAGCGGAGATATAACTCTTCAAAATAGAAATGAGAGTGAATATAAGTGATGAAGTGTAAAAAGTAGTATAAGCATGCTACCAAGGTGGAGAAGCAAGTCAAAGTAAGAAACAAGGATTATAGCTTATCCCACAGTTCTGTTAGTTCTTTTAATTTCAAAGGAGATTCTAATGGTGAATTTTGGAGTTGTAGCAAGAAGACACATATGGAGGCTGAAACAACACCTATTGATGTGAATATGAAGAATCAATGCTTTCATTTACAAGGATTTAACCATTTTCAAGCTGTAAATCCCAAAAGCGGACATATATCTCTCCAAAATAGAAACGATAGCGAATCTAGGTGCACTCAATATTTTAAGCATGCTACCAAGGTGGAGAAGCCAGTCAATGTAAGAAACAAGTTATAGCTTATCCCACAGTTCGGTTAGTTCTTTGAATCTCATAGGTGATTCTAATGTGAATTTTTGACTTATGGCAGAAGACACATATAGAGGCTGACACAACACCTATAGATGTGAATATGAAGAATCAATGCGTTAATTTACAAGGATTTGACCATTTTCAAGCTGTAAATCCCAAAAGCGGAGATATAACTCTTTAAAATATAAATGAGAGTGAATATAAGTGATGACGTGTCAAAAGGAGTATAAGTATGCTACCATGGTGGTGAAACAAGTCAAAGTATGAATCAAGTATTATAGCTTATCCCACAGTTCTGTTTGTTCTTTCAATCTCATAAGAGATTCTAACGGTGAATTTTGGAGTTGTAGAAAGAAGACACATATGGAAGCTGAAACAACACCTATTGATGTGAATATGAAGAATCAATGCTTTCATTTACAAGGATTTGACCATTTACAAGCTGTAAATCCCAAAAGAGGAGATATAATTCTTCAAAATAGAAATGAGAGTGAATATAAAGGATGATGTGTCAAAAGTAGTATAAGCATGCTACCAAGGTGGAGAAGCAAGTCAATGTAAGAAACAAGTATTATAGCTTATCCCACAGTTCTATTAGTTCTTTGAATCTTATAGGTGATTCTAATGATGAATTTTTTACTTGTGGCAAGAAGAGACATATGGAGGCTGACACAACACCTATAGATGTGAATATGAAGAATCAATGCTTTCATTTACAAGGATTTGACCATTTTCAAGCTGTAAATCCCAAAAGCGGAGATATAACTCTTCAAAATATAAAAGAGAGTGAATATAAGTGATGATGTGTCAAAAGGAGTATAAGTACGCTACCAAGGTGGTGAAGCAAGTCAAAGTATGAAACAAGTATTATAGCTTATCCCACAGTTCTGTTAGTTCTATCAATCTCATAGGAGATTCTAATGGTGAATTTTGGAGTTGTAGAAAGAAGACACATATGGAGGCTGAAACAACACCTATTGATGTGAATATGAAGAATCAATGCTTTCATTTACAAGGATTTGACCATTTACAAGCTGTAAATCCCAAAAGCGGAGATATAACTCTTGAAAATAGAAATGAGAGTGAATATAAGTGATGATGTGTCAAAAGTAGTATAAGCATGCTACCAAGGTGGAGAAGCAAGTCAATGTAAGAAACAAGTATTATAGTTTATCCAACAGTTCTATTAGTTCTTTGAATCTCATAGGTGATTCTAATGATGAATTTTTGACTTGTGGCAAGAAGACACATATGGAGGCTGACACAACACCTATAGATGTGAATATGGAGAATCAATGCTTTCATTTACAAGGATTTGACCATTTACAAGCTGTAAATCCCAAAAGCGGAGATATAACTCTTCAAAATAGAAATGAGAGTGAATATATATGATGAAGTGTCAAAAGTAGTATAAGCATGCTACCAAGGTGGAGAAGCAAGTCAAAGTAAAAAACAAGTATTATAGCTTATCCCACAGTTCTGTTAGTTCTATCAATTTCAAAGGAGATTCTAATGGTGAATTTTGGAGTTGTAGAAAGAAGACACATATGGAAGCTGAAACAACACCTATTGATGTGAATATGAAGAATCAATGCTTTCATTTACAAGGATTTGACCATTTTCAAGTTGTAAATCCCCAAAAGCGGAGATATAACTCTTCAAAATAGAAATGAGAGGGAATATAAGAGATGACGTGTCAAAAGTAGTATAAGCATGCTACCAACGTGGAGAAGCAAGTCAATGTTAGAAATAAGTATTATATCTTATCCCACAGTTCAATTAATTCTTTGCATCTCATAGGTGATTCTAATGATGAATTTTTGACTTGTGGCAAGAACACACATATGGAGGCTGACACAACACCTATAGATGGGAATATAAAGAATCAATGCTTTCATTTACAAGGATTTGACCATTTTCAAGCTGTAAATCCCAAAAGCGGAGATATAACTCTTCAAAATATAAATGAGAGTAAATATAAGTGATGATGTGTCAAAAGTAGTATAAGCATGCTACCAAGGTGTAGAAGCAAGTCAATGTAAGAAACAAGTATTATAGCTTATCCCACAGTTCTATAAGTTCTTTGAATCTCATTGGTGATTCTAATGATGAATTTTTGACTTGTGGCAAGAAGACAGATATGGAGGCTGACACAACACCTATAGATGTGAATACGAAGAATCAATGCTTTCATTTACAAGGATTTGACCATTTACAAGCTGTAAATCCCAAAAGCGGAGATATAACTCTTCAAAATAGAAATGAGAGTGAATATAATTGATGAAGTGTCAAAAGTAGTATAAGCATGCTACCAAGGTGGAGAAGCAAGTCAAAGTAAAAAACAAGTATTATAGCTTATCCCACAGTTCTGTTAGTTCTTTCAATTTCAAAGGAGATTCTAATGGTGAATTTTGGAGTTGTAGAAGGAAAACACATATGGAGGCTGAAACAACACCTATTGATGTGAATATGAAGAATCAATGCTTTCATTTACAAGGATTTGACCATTTTCAAGTTGTAAATCCCCAAAAGCATAGATATAACTCTTCAAATTAGAAATGAGAGGGAATATAAGTGATGACGTGTCAAAAGTAGTATAAGCATGCTACCAAGGTGGAGAAGCAAGTCAATGTTAGAAATAAGTATTATATCTTATCCCACAGTTCAATTAATTCTTTGCATCTCATAGGTGATTCTAATGATGAATTTTTGACTTGTGGCAAGAAGACACATATGGAGGCTGACACAACACCTATAGATGTGAATATGGAGAATCAATGCTTTCATTTACAAGGATTTGACCATTTACAAGCTGTAAATCCCAAAAGCGGAGATATACCTCTTCAAAAGAGAAATGAGAGTAAATATAATTGATGAAGTGTCAAAAGTAGTATAAGCATGCTACCAAGGTGGAGAAGCAAGTCAAAATAAGAAACAAGTATTATAGCTTATCCCATAGTTCTGTTAGTTCTTTCAATCTCATAGGAGATTCTAATGGTGAATTTTGGATTGTAGAAAGAAGACACATATGGAGGCTGAAACAACACCTATTGATGTGAATATGAAGAATCAATGCTTTCATTTACAAGGATTTGACCATTTTCAAGCTGTAAATCCCAAAAGCGGAGATATAACTCTTCAAAATAGAAATGAGAGTGAATATAATTGATGAAGTGTCAAAAGTAGTATAAGCATGCTACCAAGGTGGAGAAGCAAGTCAAAGTAAAAAACAAGTATTATAGCTTATCCCACAGTTCTGTTAGTTCTTTCAATTTCAAAGGAGATTCTAATGGTGAATTTTGGAGTTGTAGAAGGAAAACACATATGGAGGCTGAAACAACACCTATTGATGTGAATATGAAGAATCAATGCTTTCATTTACAAGGATTTGACCATTTTCAAGTTGTAAATCCCCAAAAGCGGAGATATAACTATTCAAAATAGAAATGATAGTGAATAAAAGTGATTACGTGTAAAAAGTAGTTTAAGCATGATACCAAGGTGGAGAAGCAAGTCAATGTAAGAAACAAGTATTATAGATTATCCCACAGTTCTGTTAGTTCTTTGAAACTCATAGGTGATTCTAATGACGAATTTTTGACTTATGGCAAGAAGACACATATGGAGGCTGACACAACACCTATAGATGGGAATATGAAGAATCAATGCTTTCATTTACAAGGATTTGACCATTTACAAGCTGTAAATCCCAAAAGCGGAGATATAACTCTTCAAAATAGAAATGAGAGTGAATATAAGTGATGAAGTGTCAAAAGTAGTATAAGCATGCTACCAAGGTGGAGAAGCAAGTCAAAGTAAGAGACAAGTATTATAGCTTATCCCACTGTTCTGTTAGTTCTTTCAATTTCAAAGGAGATTCTAATGGTGAATTTTTGAGTTGTAGCAAGAAAACACATATGGAGGCTGAAACAACACCTATTGATGTGAATATGAAGAATCAATGCTTTCATTTACAAGGATTTAACCATTTTCAAGCTGTAAATCCCAAAAGCGGAGATATAACTCTTCAAAATAGAAATGATAGTGAATATAAGTGTAAAAAGTAGTTTAAGCATGCTAACAAGGTGGAGAAGCAAGTCAATGTAAGAAACAAGTATTATAGCTTATCACACAGTTCGGTTACTTCTTTGAATCTCATAGGTGATTCTAATGACGAATTTTTGACTTATGGCAAGAAGACACATATGGAGGCTGACACAACACCTATAGATGTGAATATGAAGAATCAATGCTTTCATTTACAAGGAATTGACCATTTTCAAGCTGTAAATCCCAAAAGCGGAGATATAACTCTTTAAAATATAAATGAGAGTGAATATAAGTGATGACGTGTCAAAAGGAGTATAAGTATGCTACCAAGGTGGTGAAACAAGTCAAAGTATGAATCAAGTATTATAGCTTATCCCACAGTTCTGTTAGTTCTTTCAATCTCATAAGAGATTCTAACGGTGAATTTTGGAGTTGTAGAAAGAAGACACATATGGAAGCTGAAACAATACCTATTGATGTGAATATGAAGAATCAATGCTTTCATTTACAAGGATTTGACCATTTACAAGCTGTAAATCCCAAAAGCGGAGATATAATTCTTCAAAATAGAAATGAGAGTGAGTATAAGTGATGATGTGTCAAAAGTAGTATAAGCATGCTACCAAGGTGGAGAAGCAAGTCAATGTAAGAAACAAGTATTATAGCTTATCCCACAGTTCTATTAGTTCTTTGAATCTTATAGGTGATTCTAATGATGAATTTTTGACTTGTGGCAAGAAGACACATATGGAGGCTGACACAACACCTATAGATGTGAATATGAAGAATCAATGCTTTCATTTACAAGGAATTGACCATTTTCAAGCTGTAAATCCCAAAAGCGGAGATATAACTCTTTAAAATATAAATGAGAGTGAATATAAGTGATGACGTGTCAAAAGGAGTATAAGTATGCTACCAAGGTGGTGAAACAAGTCAAAGTATGAATCAAGTATTATAGCTTATCCCACAGTTCTGTTAGTTCTTTCAATCTCATAAGAGATTCTAACGGTGAATTTTGGAGTTGTAGAAAGAAGACACATATGGAAGCTGAAACAATACCTATTGATGTGAATATGAAGAATCAATGCTTTCATTTACAAGGATTTGACCATTTACAAGCTGTAAATCCCAAAAGCGGAGATATAATTCTTCAAAATAGAAATGAGAGTGAGTATAAGTGATGATGTGTCAAAAGTAGTATAAGCATGCTACCAAGGTGGAGAAGCAAGTCAATGTAAGAAACAAGTATTATAGCTTATCCCACAGTTCTATTAGTTCTTTGAATCTTATAGGTGATTCTAATGATGAATTTTTGACTTGTGGCAAGAAGACACATATGGAGGCTGACACAACACCTATAGATGTGAATATGAAGAATCAATGCTTTTATTTACAAGGATTTGACCATTTTCAAGCTGTAAATCCCAAAAGCGGAGATATAACTCTTTAAAATATAAATGAGAGTGAATATAAGTGATGAAGTGTCAAAAGAAGTATAAGTATGCTACCAAGGTGGTGAAGCTAGTCAAAGTATGAAACAACTATTATAGCTTATCCCATTGTTCTGTTTGTTCTTTCAATCTCATAGGAGATTCTAATGGTGAATTTTGGAGTTGTAGAAAGAAGACACATATGGAAGCTGAAACAACACCTATTGATGTGAATATGAAGAATCAATGCTTTCATTTACAAGGATTTGACCATTTACAAGCTGTAAATCCCAAAAGCGGAGATATAATTCTTCAAAATAGAAATGAGAGTGAATATAATTGATGATGTGTCAAAAGTAGTATAAGCATGCTACCAAGGTGGAGAAGCAAGTCAAAGTAAGAAACAAGTATTATAGCTTATCCCATAGTTCTGTTAGTTCTTTCAATCTCATAGGAGATTCTAATGGTGAATTTTGGATTGTAGAAAGAAGACACATATGGAGGCTGAAACAACACCTATTGATGTGAATATGAAGAATCAATGCTTTCATTTACAAGGATTTGACCATTTTCAAGCTGTAAATCCCAAAAGCGGAGATATAACTCTTCAAAATATAAATTAGAGTGAATATAAGTGATGATGTGTCAAAAGTAGTATAAGCATGCTACCAAGGTGTAGAAGCAAGTCAATGTAAGAAACAAGTATTATAGCTTCTCCCAGAGTTCTATAAGTTCTTTGAATCTCATTGGTGATTCTAATGATGAATTTTTGACTTGTGGCAAGAAGACACATATGGAGGCTGACACAACACCTATAGATGTGAATATGAAGAATCAATGCTTTCATTTACAAGGATTTGACCATTTTCAAGCTGTAAATCCCAAAAGCGGAGATATAACTCTTCAAAATATAAAAGTGAGTGAATATAAGTGATGATGTGTCAAAAGGAGTATAAGTACGCTACCAAGGTGGTGAAGCAAGTCAAAGTATGAAACAAGTATTATAGCTTATCCCACAGTTCTGTTAGTTCTTTCAATCTCATAGGAGATTCTAATGGTGAATTTTGGAGTTGTAGAAAGAAGACACATATGGAGGCTGAAACAACACCTAGTGATGTGAATATGAAGAATCAATGCTTTCATTTACAAGGATTTGACCATTTACAAGC
>CM051386.1:26513715-26542759 GCA_028015245.1 Cardamine occulta | reverse complement strand
ATGATGAGGACATCAAGTCACCATCAATCCAAGGAGCATGGAGGAGACATCGAAACCAGGCGACCAATACCTTTAAGGAAGAACCAGCTTTGGCGTGCAGGCATTATGCCTTTGTGAGCTTATATCAGCCTAACCGGTGTTGGAAAATGACTGTTACTCTTTTTCCCTTGTCTAGGGTTTTTCCCAATGGGTTTTACCTAGAAAGGTTTTTAATGAGGCAATATTAAGTCATCAAGGAATCACAGAAAGTTGATTTGGTTCGAAAGCACTCCACGTAAGGAAGATGTGAAATTCACAAGTCAGCGAACTGCTGGAGCGATAGAGACCAACGGCTACTATTTGGAGGATGCGGCCGAACCGCAAGGAATTAAGTTACAAACCAACTTGGTATGTATTCTTTACTCATACATAGAAAGCTCTAATGTAGATGGAGTTCATGCAAACCGATATAAGCTGAGAAGTTATTCAATTTTCTAATAGAACACTCTGGGCTTTGCCTTATATAGGTCTTGCAGTTTGGGAATCTTCAAGCGTATCTTTGGCGACCTGGGGCCTTCCCCATCATCCAGAGACTCTACAACACATGTTGTTTCAACTAAAACCTTGCCCACAGGATCGGCAGATCCTCCCACACCACTTTATATATCTGAACTGAGCTTACTTATTTTACACTTGTTTTGGAGCAAAGGATTATCATTCATGCCTTGGCTCTTTTCTATTCACTTGTGTGCATTCTGGAGCCTTATTCAGTGAACCTGGACGTCCCAAGACACCGCAATTCGCACCTGGCTTTCCAAGAATAAAAGGCGCTTCACAACTTACCTTATTTGGCCCGATTTATGCATGTGGTCCAGCGACTAGTTTAGCTGATATTCAATTTTTGTGATTTCTTTCTTGTTTCTAACCCAACTAGAACGTTAAATTACTCTTATAAGAGCTCTATATAAAAGCTCATTTCGTCCTTTGTACAAATTCACCTTTCAATCATCTAAAAGAAATATACAAGTTTCCTTTTTATTCAAAGTCTGTCTTTTGTTTAAGTTTGTCTTTAAGTTTCATTTGAGAGATTCATTTTGATTCTTGAGATTATAGGATTAGGATTGTTTGTGTGATTCAAACAAGTCTAGTTCTCCACCGATTAGTAGAGTCAATCAAGCCCACCGATTGAGAAAGTCAATCTGAAACATCACCTCATCTCTCTTCTGATTCCACGCCATGATCCAAGCTTGGAATTAACTTTGATCATCGAAGTGATCTAAGCGAGGTGGATTCCGTGCTTATGTCATCTGGTATCAGAGCTTCAGCTCCTCCCCATCAGGTTGTATTCATCAACCTCTATCCTTACAATTTTCTGTTTTGTTGTTTTTCAATTTTCATTAAAAAATCGAAAACATATAAAAAATCATTTTTTCTTTCTTTTATTCTTGCTAGTTTGCTTCCAGTATCTTTCATAAAAACAAAAAGAATAAATTATTTGCTTCAGTTTATTTATTTTTTTGATTTCATAAATAAAAACCCCCATAAAGTTTCTGATTTCTACAGTTTAAGTTTTTTCGTCAATTTTTGTTGTGTCAATTTTATAAAATCCATAAAACTCAAAAATTATTTCGTCTTTTTGTTATACTTTTCTTAAAGTCTTGAAAACCCATAAAATTTTATCCCAGAATTTAGAAGTTAAGTTTGGTATTTGTTTGAGAATTAAATCTCAGACATGTATCAAAAGTAACTTCTGGATTTTTGATCTATTTTATTTGAGTATTATAAAATCAAAGAATTCCCAAAAAATAGTACTTTTTGATTTTTGTTAATTTAATCTCTTAAAAAGATTTATCAAGTAGAATTTCAAATTTTTGGAGTCCATTTAATATTTTTCTTGAAGTTGTTTTCCAAACTGTGTCAATTGGCTTAAATTGTCTAAATCGGTTCTTTTAAGTTACTAGAGCTTTGATTGTGTGGCAGATCTTTTGCAGGAACCATCCTGCATGGACTATAGATCTGATGTAAGAGGATGAAAGAAGTGAGTTTAACACCTCAGAGATGGAATTGGGGTGAAGAACTGGACCCACCTCATGGAGTGGAGGCAAGGATATGACCCCGGCTAGAGTGGGGAAGGAGGTGCTGATTCTGAATTCAGAGTACTGGAGAAGGCTATGAACATGACAGAAGAACACTGGGTTGATGAGACAGAGAGAGTCAGAAGGTCTATTTCTATGAAGAAAGAGAAGACATTGGAGTTACTAGCTTCTCAAATCGGTTTAGAGGAAGAAACTAATGTGCATGATGAAGAAAAATCAGAATCAAGTTTCTGTGAAAAATTTGGCTTTCTTGAAGAGCAGTTTGGAGGATCAACACCACGAATTTACGATTTGCAAAAACCATTAAAGAAGAGATGAACAGAACCAAAGCAACCTGCATGCAGAAGAAGTCGCCGAGTTTTGCTGAAGATGAATCATGCCATGATGACGAAGAAAACTATGAAAGAGACTGGATTCCGAGCGGCGAGAATGAGCCCATGGTGTGAGATTCTTAACTTCAACCATGAATAACAGGGCTAGTCTAAAGGTCTCGAGAAGAGTTTGTTGAAGGAGGGGGTAAAAGTGAGGCTGGAAGAGATGATCACATTGGGAAGACCCTGTCCAATTACATCTATTTTTCAGGTTTTCAACAAGGATCTGGGGCATATTTCCAATGGGGAAGAAGACTTAGAGCATTGGTTCGTTCCCATCACATACCTAAGAAGAAAGGAAGCTTTCTATGCCTTAGACACCCTAGTTGGAGAAGCACAAGAATGGTGGCGACAAAAGAACAGCGTCGATGTTTAGCCAATCAATAGCAGGGACTACTTCAGAACAGAGCATGTCGAACCTTTGTGCCAAAATCCTAAACAAAGATTACCCTCCCAAAGTTGTTGTTTAATCAGCTCCAAGGGAGGTCGGCTCCAAAAGCAACTCATACAATTCTAAATTGAGGAAGGACTGATACAAACGCAATTAAGAGGACTGAGGCCACATTGAATCCCTTTCGAGCGCACATGAGGAGCCAAAAGCAAAAGTCGTAGTTCTGAAAAGCAAAGTCGAGCTCCAAAGCTTGAGCCTACGGCTTATTGTCATAAAAAACAATGTATAGAATCTCCCTAAGCTATCTAAACAAAAAGAAATAATCTGTTATAGATGTCTGCATAAGATACTTTGCTCTGACATGTCCTGAAAAGACAAATGAGTTAATGTAACGAACACTTGAACCAAAACCGGAGTTCATCTAACTCAGTGATTGTTTAGCACAAATCTGGTTTTAAATGTCCAATTCTAGTATAATATTAACTTGTGTCTTCGCCAAGGGTTAATGATGCGGAGTCTCGAACAAGTCATGGGGCACACGGTGAGAGAAAAGTAGGCCCTGAGAAAGATGAAGTTTCACAAGCTTTATTCTACACAGAAGAAATACGGATCATTGCTCCATATGGCGTGGCATCAAAAATACAAAACTCATCGAAAGTTTGGTCGGGAAAGTGCCTCGTGCTTCAACTAATCTCTGAAGGTTCTAAAAAGTGTGATGACAGACCTATTAAGTTTAGAAGAAGCTTGATGAAAACGTTGTTTACGAGCAGTGATTCAAAATAACATTTGTTTCTGCAGTATTTAAAACCTGAGCAAATCGATATTGAATCAACCATGTTCACCTGTTTATAATAATCCCATGACTGTATTAATTCTAGCAATTTGTGCAAAGGAGTTAGGAAATATTGCAGAGTACAAGAAGAACCACCAGACTTGAGAATTGAAGACCATGTCCGAGGAAGAGTTGAGCCAATGATACCTACCTATTAGGAAAAAAAACAGAGAATGGTCCCAATACTCCAGTTCAAAATGAACACGCCAGATGCACAACACATCAACAAACAATACCGAGGAGTGAGCCTCTAGACTCCCAAAGACGAATAAAATGCTTGCTTTTTTCTTGGTCACAGTTCCTCTGGGTTCGAGGTCAGAAACCTTTTTGAAGGGAGGTATGATGGGGACATCAAGTCACCCATCAAATGAGGAGCATGGAGGAGACATCAACCAGACGACCAATACCTTTGGAAAGAACTTGACCTGGGCATTACCAAAGCAGCCATATGCTTGCTTTGTGAAGCATGTCAACTGGCAGTGTTGGAAAATGGTATTTGCACTCTTTTTCCATGTCCTGGGGTTTTCCCAATGGGTTTTACCTAGAAAGGTTTTTAATGAGGCAATATGCGTCATCAAGGAATCTGAAAGTTGATTTGGTTCAAAAGCTTTCCACATAGGAAGATATTCAGGGTACAAGTCCAGCGGGCTTCCAATGAACCGATAGAGACCAACGGCTTCTATTTGAAGGATTACGGCCGAACCGCAAGAAATTAAGTTACAAACCAACTTGGTATGTATTCTTTACTCATCATAGAAGCTCAGTAAATTGGATTCGTACCAAACCGATATCCAACTGAGAAGTTATTCAATTTCTAACCGGAACCTCTAGACTTGCCCTTATATGAGTCTTGCGGATTTGGGAGTCTTCAAACGTATCTTTGGCGACCTGGAATGCTTCCCCATCATCCAGAGACTCTACAACACGTATTTGTTTCAACTAAAACGCACAGGATCAGGCAGATCCTCCCACACCTTCACTTCCCATATCTGGAACCGAGAAACGCATATTTGCGCCAATTTGGAGCCAAAAGGAATCATTCAGCAACGGCTCTTTTCCTATTCACTTGGTAACATTCTAGAGCCTTATTCAGTGGTCTGGACGTCCCCAAAGACACCACCATTCGCACCTAAGCTTTTCAAAAATAAAAGGCGCTTCTAACTTACCTTATTTGGCCCGATTTGCTCATAATGGTCCAACGGCTAGTTTGTATTCAATTTTTGTGATTTCTTTCTTGTTTCTAACCCTTCTAGAACGTTGAAGTACTCATGTAAGAACTCTATATAAAGCTCATTTCGTCACTGTGCAAATTCACCTTTCAATCATCTAAAAATATACAAGTTTCCTTTTTATTCAAAGTACGTCTTTGTTTAAGGATTTGTCTTTAAGTTTCATTTGAGAGATTCATTTGATTCTTGAGATTATAGGATTAAGTTGTTTGTGTGATTCAAACAAGTCAAGTTCCTCCACCGATTAATGAGTCAATCAAGCCCACCGATTGAGAAGAGTCAATCCTGGCTTATCACCTGCTCTCTACTTCTGATTCCACGCCCATGAAAGTCAAGCTGAATTCTTTGATCATCGAAGTGATGCAAGCTTGGTGTGATTCATGCTTGTATCACCTGATTCTCTTGGATTATTTGAATCTCATAGGAGTTTCTAATGGTGAATTTGGGAGTTGTAGCAGAAAGAGACATATGGAGGATGAAACAGCATCCATCGATATGAATATGAAGAATCAAAGCTTTTCATTTCAAGATTTGACAATTTTTCAAGCTAAGAATCCTAAAAAAGCAGTTATGACCCTTCAAATAGAAATGATAGTGAATAGAAGTGTTGAAGTCTTAAATGATTTAAAGTATGCTACCAAGGTGGAGAAGCAAGTCAAAGTAAAAACAAGCAATATAGCTTATCCCACGATTCCATTAGTTATTTGAATCTCATAGAGTTTCTTGGTGAATTTGGGAGTTGTAAGAAGACACATATGGAGGATGAAACAACATCCACTGATATGAATATGAAGAATCAAAGCTTTCATTTCCAAGGATTTGACAATTTTCAAGCTAAGAATCCTAAAAACGAGTTATGACCCTTCAAGATCGAAATGATAGTGAGTAGAAGTGTTGAGGTCTTAAAGTAGTTTAAGTATGCCACCAAGGTGGAGAAGCGAGTCAAAGTAAAGAAAAAAATGGCTAAACTATCCCACGGTTCTGTTAGTTATTAGAATCTCATAGGAGTTTCTAGCGGTGAATTTAAGGTTGTAGCAAGAAGAGACATATGGAGGATGAAACAACATCCATGATATGAATATGAAGAATCAAAGCTTTCATTTCCAAGGATTTGACCATTTTCAAAGCTAAGAATCCTAAAAGCGAGTTATGACCCTTCAAGATAGAAATGATAGTGAATAGAAGTGTTGAAGTCTTTAAGTGATTAAAGTATGCTACCAAGGTGGGAAGCAAGTCAAAGTAAAGAAACAAGCAATATAAGCTTATCCTGATTCCGTTAGTTATTTGAATCTCATAGGAGTTTCTAATGGTGAATTTGGGAGTTGTAGCAGAAGACACATATGGAGGATGAAACAACATCCACTGATATGAATATGAAGAATCAAAAGCTTTCATTTCCAAGATTTGACAATTTTCAAGTTAAGAATCCTAAAAACGGAGTTATGACCCTTCAAGATAGAAATGATAGTGAATAGAAGTGTTGAAGTCTTAAAGTAGTTGAAGTATGCTACCAAGGTGGAGAAGCAAGTCAAAGTAAGAAAAAAAGTAATATGAAGCTTATCCACAGTTCTGTTAGTTATTAGAATCTCATAGGAGTTTCTAATGGTGAATTTGGGAGTTTAGCACAGAAGAGACATATGGAGGATGAAACAACATCCACTGATATGAATATGAAGAATCAAAGCTTTCATTTCCAAGGATTTGACAATTTTCAAGCTAAGAATCCTAAAAACGGAGTTATGACCCTTCAAGATAGAAATGATAGTGAATAGAAATGTTGAAGTCTTAAAGTAGTTAAAGTATGCTACCAAGGTGGAGAAGCAAGTCAAAGTAAGAAACAAAGCAATATAGCTTATCCCACAGTTCTGTTAGTTATTTGAATCTCATAGGAGTTTCTAATGGTGAATTTGGGAGTTGTAGCAAGAATACACATATGGAGGATGAAACAACATCCACTGATATGAATATGAAGAATCAAAGCTTTCATTTCCAAGGATTTGACAATTTTCAAGCTAAGAATCCTAAAACAAAGTTATGACCCTTCAAGATAGAAATGATAGTGAATAGAAGTGTTGAAGTCTTTAAGTAGTTGAAGTATGCTACCAAGGTGGAGAAGCAAGTCAAAGTAAGAAAAAAAAGTAATAAGCTTATCCACAGTTCTCGTTAGTTATTAGAATCTCATAGGAGTTTCTAATGGTGAATTTGGGAGTTGTAGCAGAAGACACATATGGAGGATGAAACAACATCCACTGATATGAATATGAAGAATCAAAGCTTTCATTTCCAAGGATTTGACAATTTTCAAGCTAAGAATCCTAAAAGCAGTTATGACCCTTGAAGATAGAAATGATAGTGAATAGAAGTGTTGAAGTCTTAAAGTAGTTAAAGTATGCTACCAAGGTGGGAAGCGAAGTCGAATAAGAAACAAGCAATATAGCTTATCCCACAGTTCTGTTAGTTATTTGAATCTCATAGGAGTTTCTAATGGTGAATAAGGGGCGTTGTAGCAAGAAGACACATATGGAGGCTTAAACAACACCTATTGATGTGAATATGAAGAATCAATGGTTTCATTGACAAGGATTTGACAATTTTCAAGCTAAGAATCCTAAAAACGGAGTTATGACCCTTCAAGATAGAAATGATAGTGAATAGAAGTGTTGAAGTCTTAAAGTAGTTGAAGTATGCTACCAAGGTGGAGAAGCAAGTCAAAGTAAGAAAAAAGTAATATAGCTTATCCCATAGTTCTCTTAGTTATTAGAATCTCATAGGAGTTTCTAATGGCGAATTTGGGAGTTGTAGCAAGAACACATATGGAGGATGAAACAGCATCCACTGCTATGCATATGAAGAATCAAAGCTTTCATTTCCAAGGATGTGACCAGTTTTCAGCTGAGAATCCCAACAACGGAGTCACGACCCTTCAAGATAGAAATGATAGTGAATAGAAGTGTTGAAGTCTTAAAGTAGTTAAAGTGTATGCTACCAAGGTGGAGAAGCAAGTCAAAGTAAGAAACAAGCAATATAAGCTTATCCACGGTTCCGTTAGTTATTAGAATCTCATAGGAGTTTCTAATGGTGAATTTGGGAGTTGTAGCAAGAATACACATATGGAGGATGAAACAACATCACTTGATATGAATATGAAGAATCAAAGCTTTCATTTCCAAAGGTTTGACAATTTTCAAGCTAAGAATCCTAAAAAGGGAGTTATGACCCTTCAAGATAGAAATGATAGTGAATAGAAGTGTTGAAGTCTTAAAGTAGTTGAAGTATGCTACCAAGGTGGAGAAAGCAAGTCAAAGTAAGAAACAAGCAATATAACTTATCCAGTTCCATTGGTTATTAGAATCTCATAGGCGTTTCTAACGGTGAATTTGACAGTTGTAGCAAGAAAACCTATACGGAGGTTGAAACAATATCCACTGATATGAATATGAAGAATCAAAGCTTTCATTTCCAAGGATTTGACAATTTTAAAACTAAGAATCCTAAAAGCGGAGTTATGACCCTTGAAGATAGAAATGATAGTGAATAGAAGTGTTGAAGTCTTAAAGTAGTTAAAGTATGCTACCAAGGTGGAGAAGCAAGTCAAAGTAAGAAACAAGCAATATAAACTTATCCGGAGTTCTGTTAGTTATTTGAATTTCAGAGGAGTTTGTAATGGTGAATGTGGGAGTAGTAGCAACATGACACATATGGAGGATGAAACAACATCCACTGATAAGAATATGAAGAATCAAAGCTTTCATTTCAAAGGATTTGACAATTTTCAAGCTAAGAATCCTAATAACGGAGTTATGACCCTTCAAGATAGAAATGATAGTGAATAGAGTGTTTGAAGTCTTAAAGTAGATTTGAAGTATGCTACCAAGGTGGATAAGGAAGTCAAAATAAGAAAAAAAAAATATAAGCATCCACGGTTCTCTTAGTTATTAGAATCTCATAGGAGTTTCTAAATGGTGAATTTGGGAGTTGTGAGAAGAGACATATGGAGGATGAAACATCATCCCGATATGAATATGAAGAATCAAAGCTTTCATTTCCAAGGATTTGACAATTTTCAAGCTAAGAATCCTAAAAAGCGAGTTATGACCCTTCAAGATAGAAATGATAGTGAATAGAAGTGTTGTTGAAGTCTTAAAGTAGTTAAAGTATGCTACCAAGGTGGAGAAAAGTCAAAGTAAGAAACAAGCAATATAAGCTTATCCCACAGTTCTGTTAGTTATTTGAGATCTCATAGGGTTTCTAATGGTGAATTTGGGAGTTGTAGCAGAATACACATATGGAGGATGAAACAACATCCACTGATATGAATATGAAGAATCAAAGCTTTCATTTCCAAGGATTTGACAATTTTCAAGCTAAGAATCCCTAAAAGCGGAGTTATGACCCTTCAAGATAGAAATGATAGTGAATAGAAGTGTTGAAGTCTTAAAGTAGTTGAAGTATGCTACCAAGGTGGAGAAGCAAGTCAAAGTAAGAAACAAAGGCAATATAACTTATCCCAGTTCTGTTAGTTATTAGAATCTCATAGGAGTTTCTAATGGTGAATTTGGGAGTTATGTGAAGAAGACACATATGGAGGATGAAACAACATCCCTGATATGAATATGAAGAATCAAAGCTTTCATTGCCAAGGATTTGAAAAATCTTCAAGCTAAGAATCCTAGAAACGGAGTTATGACCCTTCATGATAGAAATGATAGTGAATAGAAGGGGTGAAGTCTTAAAGTAGTTAAAGTATGCTACCAAGGTGGAGAAGCAAGTCAAAGTAAAGAAACAATGCATATAAGCTTATCCACAGTTCTGTTAGTTATTTGAATCTCATAGGAGTTTCTAATGGTGAATTTGGGAGTTGTAGCAAGAATACACATATGGAGGATGAAACATCACCTTTGGATGTGAATATGAAGAATCAAAGCTTTCATTTCCAAGGATTTGACAATTTTCAAGCTAAGAATCCTAAAAACGGAGTTATGACCCTTCAAGATAGAAATGATAGTGAATAGAAGTGTTGAAGTCTTAAAGTAGTTGAAGTATGCTACCAAGGTGGAGAAGGGAGTCAAAGTAAAAAAACAAGCATTATAACATCCCGGGTTCTGTTGGTTATTAGAATCTCATAGGAGTTTCTAATGGTGAATTTGGGAGTTGTGCAGAAGAGCATATGGAGGATGAAACAACTTCCACTGATATGAAGATGAAGAGTCAAAGCTTTCATTTCCAAGGATTTGACAATTTTCAAGCTAAGAATCCTAAAAACCGAGTTATGACCCTTCAAGATAGAAATGATAGTGAATAGAAGTGTTGAAGTCTTAAAGTAGTTAAAGTATGCTACCAAGGTGGAGAAAGCAAGTCAAAGTAAGAAACGAAGTATAAGCATCCACGGTTCTGTTAGTTATTTGAATCTCATAGGGTTTCTAATGGTGAATTTGGGAGTTGTAGCAAGAAGACACATATGGAGGATGAAACAACATCCACTGATATGAATATGAAGAATCAAAGCTTTCATTTCCAAGGATTTGACAATTTTCAAGCTAAGAATCCTAAAAACGGAGTTATGACCCTTCAAGATAGAAATGATAGTGAATAGAAGTGTTGAAGTCTTAAAGTAGTTGAAGTATGCTACCAAGGTGGAGAAGCAAGTCAAAGTAAGAAACAAGTATTATAGCTTATCCCACAGTTCTGTTAGTTCTTTGAATCTTATAGAAGTTTCTAATGGTGAATTTGGGATTTGTAGAAAGAAGACTCATATGGAGGCTGAAACAACATCCACTGATATGAATATGAAGAATCAAAGCTTTCATTTCCAAGGATTTGACAATTTTCAAGCTAAGAATCCTAAAAACAGAGTTATGACCCTTCAAGATAGAAATGATAGTGAATAGAAGTGTTGAAGTCTTAAAGTAGTTAAAGTATGCTACCAAGGTGGAGAAGCAAGTCAAAGTAAGAAACAAGCAATATAGCTTATCCCACAGTTCTGTTAGTTATTTGAATCTCATAGGAGTTTCTAATGGTGAATTTGGGAGTTGTAGCAAGAATACACATATGGAGGATGAAACAACATCCACTGATATGAATATGAAGAATCAAAGCTTTCATTTCCAAGCGTTTGACAATTTTCAAGTTAAGAATACTAAAAGCGGAGTAAAGACCCTACAAGATATAAATGATAGTGTAATGAGGTGTTGAAGAAGAAAAGGAGTGGAAGTATGCTACCAAGGCGGAGGAGGAAGTAAAAGTAAGAAAAAAGTGATATAAACATCCACGGTTCTCTTAGTTATTAGAATCTCATAGGAGTTTCTAATGGTGAATTTGGGAGTTGTGTAAGAAGACACATATGGAGGATGAAACAACATCCACTGATATGAATATGAAGAATCAAGCTTTCATTTCCAAGGATTTGACAATTTTTTCAAGCTAAGAATCCTAAACAGAGTTATGACCCTTCAAGATAGAAATGATAGTGAATAGAAGTGTTGAAGTCTTAAAGTAATTAATGTATGCTACCAAGGTGGAGAAGCAAGTCAAAGTAAGAAACAAGCAATATAAGCTTCCACGGTTCTGTTAGTTATTTGAATCTCATAGGAGTTTCTAATGGTGAATTTGGGAGTTGTAGCAAGAATACACAGATGGAGGATGAAACAACATCCACTGATATGAATATGAAGAATGATTGCTTTCATTTCCAACTGTGTGACAATTTTCAAGCTAAGAATCCTAAAAAGCGGAGTTATGACCCTTGAAGATAGAAATGATAGTGAATAGAAGTGTTGAAGTCTTAAAGTAGTTAAAGTATGCTACCAAGGTGGAGAAGCAAGTCAAGTAAGTAAGAAACCAGCAATATAGCTTATCCCACAGTTCTGTTAGTTATTAGAATCTCATAGGGTTTCTAATGGTGAATTTGGGAGTTAGTAGCAGAATACACGTATCGAGGCTGAAACAACACCTATTGATGTGAAGAGGAAGAATCAATGCTTTCATTTCCACGGATTTGACCATTTTCAAGCTAAGAATCCTAAAACCGGAGTTATGACCCTTCAAGATAGAAATGATAGTGAATAGAAGTGTTGAAGTCTTAAAGTAGTTAAAGTATGCTACCAAGGTGGAGAAGCAAGTCAAAGTAAGAAACAAGCAATATAGCTTATCCCAAGGTTCGATTAGTTCATTGAATCTCATAGGAGTTTCTAATGGTGAATTTGGGAAGCATGTGAAGACACATATGGAGGATGAAACAACATCCACTGATATGAATATGAAGAATCAAAGCTTTCATTTCCAAGGATTTGACAATTTTCAAGCTAAGAATCCTAAAAGCGAGTTATGACCCTTCAAGATAGAAATGATAGTGAATAGAAGTGTTGAAGTCTTAAAGTAGTTGAAGTATGCTACCAAGGTGGAGAAGCAAGTCAAAGTAAGAAAAAATATATAGCTTATCCACAGTTCTCTTAGTTATTAGAATCTCATAGGGTTTCTAATGGTGAATTTGGGAGTTGTAGCAAGAAACACATATGGAGGATGAAACAACATCGCTGATATGAATATGACGCATCAAAGTTTTCATTTCCAAGGATTTGACAATTTTCAAGCTAAGAATCCTAAAACAAAGTTATGCCCCTTCAAGATAGAAATGAAAGTGAATAGAAGTGTTGAAGTCTTAAAGTAATTAATGTATGCTACCAAGGTGGAGAAGCAAGTCAAAGTAAGAAACAAGCAATATAAACTATCCACGGTTCTGTTAGTTATTTGAATCTCATAGGAGTTTCTAATGGTGAATTTGGGAGTTGTAGCTAGAATACACATATGGAGGATGAAACAACAACCACTGGTATGAATATAAAGAATCAAAGCTTTCATTTCCAGGATTTGACAATTTTTCAAAGAATCCTAAAAGCAGAGTTATGACCCTTCAAGATAGAAATGATAGTGAATAGAAGTGTTGAAGTCTTAAAGTAGTTGAAGTATGCTACCAAGGTGGAGAAACAAGTCAAAGTAAGAAACAAGCAATATAGCTTATCCCACAGTTCTGTTAGTTATTTGAATCTCATAGGGGATTCTAATGGTGAATTTAGGGAGTTGTGAGCACATATGGAGGATGAAACAACCACCTGATATGAATATGAAGAAACAAAGTTTTCATTTCCAAGGATTTGACCATTTTCAAGCTAAGAATCCTAAAAGCAGAGTTATGACCCTTCAAGATAGAAATGATAGTGAATAGAAGTGTTGAAGTCTTAAAGTAGTTAAGTATGCTACCAAGGTGGAGAAGCAAGTCAAAGTAAGAAACAAGCAATATAAACTTATCCAGTTCTATTAGTTATTTGAATCTCATAGGAGTTTCTAATGGTGAATTTGGGAGATTTAGCAAGAACACATATGGAGGATGAAACAACATCCTTGATATGAATATGAAGAATCAAAGCTTTCATTTCCAAGGATTTGACAATTTTCAAGCTAAGAATCCTAAAAACGGGTTATGACCCTTCAGATCAGAAATGATAGTGAATAGAAGTGTTGAAGTCTTAAAGTAGTTGAAGTATGCTACCAAGGTGGAGAAGCAAGTCAAAGTAAGAAAAAAAACAATATAAGCTTATCCACGGTTCTTTAGTTATTAGAATCTCATGGGAGTTTCTAATGGTGAATTTGGGAGTTGTAGCAGAAGACACATATGGAGGATGAAACAACCTCCACTAATATGAATATGACGAATCACAGCTTTCATTTCCAGGATTTGACAATTTTCAAGCTAAGAATCCTAAAAACGGAGTTATGACCCTTCAAGATAGAAATGATAGTGAATAGAAGTGTTGAAGTCTTAAAGTAGTTAAAGCATCTTTTCAATGTGGCAAAGCAAGTCAAAGTAAGAAACAAGCAATATAAGCTTATCCCCCAGTTCTGTTAGTTATTTGAATCTCATAGGGTTTCTAATGGTGAATTTGGGAGTTGTAGCAAGGAACATATGGAGGATGAAACAACAACCACAGCTATGAATATGAAGAATCAAAGCTATCATTTCCAAGGATTTGACAATTTTCAAGCTAAGAATCCAAAAACAAAGTTATGACCCTTCAAGATAGAAATGATAGTGAATAGAAGTGTTGAAGTCTTTAAGTAGTTAAAGTATGCTACCAAGGTGGAAGCAAGTCAAAGTAAGAAAAGCAAGCAATATAGCTTATCCCACAGTTCTATTAGTTATTTGAATCTCATAGGAGTTTCTAATGGTGAATTTGGGAGTTGTAGCAAGAATACACATATGGAGGAAGAGCCAACGTCCAGTGATATGAATATGAACAATCAACGCTTTCCTTTTCAAGGATTTGACAATTTTCAAGCTAAGAATCCTAAAAACGGAGTTATGACCCTTCAAGATAGAAATGATAGTGAATAGAAGTGTTGAAGTGTAAAAAGAAGTTTAAGCATGCTACCAAGGTGGAGAACAATGTCAAAGTAGGAAACAAGCAATATAACTTATCCCCCGTTCTATTAGTTATTAGAATCTCATAGGAGTTTCTATTATGGTGAATTTGGGAGTTGTAGCAAGAAGACACATATGGAGGATGAAACAACATCCACTGATATGAATATGAAGAATCAAAACTTTCATTTCCAAGGATTTGACAATTTTCAAGCTAAGAATCCCTAAAACCGGAGTTATGACCCTTCAAGATAGAAATGATAGTGAATAGAAGTGTTGAAGTCTTAAAGTAGTTAAAGTATGCTACCAAGGTGGAGAAAGCAAGTCAAAGTAAAGAAACAAGCAATATAGCTTATCCACAGTTCTGTTAATTAGAATCTCATAGGAGTTTCTAATGGTGAATTTGGGAGTTGTGGCAAGAAGACACATATGGAGGATGAAACACCATCCTGATAAGAATATGAAGAATCAAAGCTTTCATTTCCAAGATTTGACAATTTTCAAGCTAAGAATCCTAAAAAAAAGGGTTATGACCCTTCAAGATAGAAATGATAGTGAATAGAAGTGTTGAAGTCTTTAAGTAATTAAAGTATGCTACCAAGGTGGAAAGCAAGTCAAAGTAAGAAACAAGCAATATAAACTTATCCCACAGGTCGGTTAGTTATTAGAATCTCATAGGAGGTGGTAACGGTGAATTTGGGAGTGGTAGCAAGAAGAGGCATATGGAGGATGAAACAACATCCACTGATATGAATATGAAGAATCAAAGCTTTCATTTCCAAGGATTTGACAATTTTCAAGCTAAGAATCCTAAAACAAAGTTATGACCCTTCAAGATAGAAATGATAGTGAATAGAAGTGTTGAAGTCTTAAAGTAGTTGAAGTATGCTACCAAGGTGGAGAAGCAAGTCAAAGTAAGAAACAAGATATAAACTTATCCCACAGTTCTATTAGTTATTTGAAGCTCATCGTGGTTTCTGATGGTGCATTTGGGAGTTGTAGCAAGAATACACATATGGAGGATGAAACAACATTCACTGATATGAATATGAAGAATCAAAGCTTTCATTTCCAAGGATTTGACAATTTTCAAGCTAAGAATCCTAAAAACGGAGTTATGACCCTTCAAGATAGAAATGATAGTGAATAGAAGTGTTGAAGTCTTAAAGTAGTTGAAGTATGCTACCAAGGTGGAGAAGCAAGTCAAAGTAAGAAACAAGCAATATAAGCTTATCCCAGTTCCATTAGTTATTTGAATCTCATAGGAGTTTCTAATGGTGAATTTGGGAGTTATGCAAAGAAGACACATATGGAGGATGAAACAACATCCTTGATATGAATATGAAGAATCAAAGCTTTCATTTCCAGGATTTGACAATTTTAAGCTAAGAATCCTAAAAACGGAGTTATGACCCGTCAAGATAGAAATGATAGTGAATAGAAGTGTGGAAGTCTGAAAGTAGTTAAAGTATGCAGAATACCGAGGTGGAAAGGTAAGTCAAAGTAAGAAACAAGCAATATAAACATCCAGTTCTGTTGGTTATTTGAATCTCATAGGAGTTTCCTAATGGTTGAATTAGGAGTTGTAGCAAGAAGACACATATGGAGGATGAAACAACATCCACTGATATGAATATGAAGAATCAAAGCTTTCATTTCCAAGGATTTGACAATTTTCAAGCTAAGAATCCTAAAAAGGGTGTTATGTCCCTTCAAGATAGAAGAGAGAGTGAGTAGAAGGGTGGAAGTCTTAATGGAGTTGAAGTATGCTACCAAGGTGGAGAAAGCAAGTCAAAGTAAAGAAAAAAGCAATATAAACTATCCACAGTTCTGTTAGTTATTAGAATCTCATAGGAGTTTCTAATGGTGAATTTGGGAGTTTAAGAGAATACATATGGAGGATGAAACAGCATCCACTGATATGAATATGAAGAATCAAAGCTTTCATTTCCAAGGATTTGACAATTTTCAAGCTAAGAATCCTAAAAACGGAGTTATGACCCTTCAAGATAGAAATGATAGTGAATAGAAGTGTTGAAGTCTTAAAGTAGTTGAAGTATGCTACCAAGGTGGAGAAGCAAGTCAAAGTAAGAAACAAACATTATAGTTTATCCCACGGTTCTGTTAGTTCTTTGAATCTCATAGGAGTTTTTAATTGTGACTTCGGGAGCTGTAGTCAGCACACACACATGGAGGGTGAATCTGCAGCTCTTGATATGAATATGAAGAATCAAAGCTTTCATTTCCAAGGATTTGACAATTTTCAAGCTAAGAATCCTAAAACCGGGTTATGACCCTTCCAGATAGAAATGATAGTGAATAGAAGTGTTGAAGTCTTAAAGTAGTTGAAGTATGCTACCAAGGTGGAGAAGCAAGTCAAAGTAAGAAGTAAGCAATGTATCTAAGTCCACTGTTCTGTTAGTTATTAGAATCTCATAGGAGTTTCTAATGGTGAATTTGGGAGTTGTAGCAAGAATACACATATGGAGGATGAAACAACATCCACTGATATGAATATGAAGAATCAAAGCTTTCATTTCCAAGGATTTGACAATTTTCAAGCTAAGAATCCTAAAAACGGAGTTATGACCCTTCAAGATAGAAATGATAGTGAATAGAAGTGTTGAAGTCTTAAAGTAGTTAAAGTATGCTACCAAGGTGGAGAAGCAAATCAAAGTAAGAAACAAGCATTATAGCTTATCCCATAGTTCTGTTAGTTCTAGGAATCTCATAGGAGTTTCTAATGGTGAATTTCAGAGTTATAGCAAGAAGACACATATGGAGGATGAAACAACATCCACTGATATGAATATGAAGAATCAAAGCTTTCATTTCCAAGGATTTGACCATTTTTAAGCTAAGAATCCTAAAAGCAGTTATGACCCTTCAAGATAGAAATGATAGTGAATAGAAGTGTTGAAGTCTTAAAGTAGTTAAAGTATGCTACCAAGGTGGAGAAGCAAGTCAAAGTAAGAAACAAGCAATATAAGCTTATCCCACAGTTCCGTTAGTTATTAGTATCTCATAGTAGTTCCTAATGGTGAATTTGGGAGTTGTAGCAAGAAAAGACATATGGAGGATGAAACAACATCAACTGATATGAATATGAAGAATCAAAGCTTTTCATTTCCAAGGATTTGACAATTTTAAGCTAAGAATCCTAATAGCGGAGTTATGACCCTTCAAGATAGAAATAATAGTGAATAGAAGGGTTGAAGTCTTAAAGTAGTTGAAGTATGCTACCAAGGTGGAGAAGGAAGGCAAAGTAAAAAAAAGCAATATAGCTCATCCTACAGTTCTCTTAGTTATTTGAATCTCATTGGAGTTTCTAACGGTGAATTTGGGAGTTGTAGCAGAAGACATATGGAGGATGAAACAACATCCACTGATATGAATATGCAGAATCAAAGCTTTCATTTCCAAGGAT
Organism: Cardamine occulta; assembly: GCA_028015245.1. Taxonomy (NCBI): domain Eukaryota; kingdom Viridiplantae; phylum Streptophyta; class Magnoliopsida; order Brassicales; family Brassicaceae; genus Cardamine; species Cardamine occulta. The sequence goes on along the minus strand of CM051386.1, from coordinate 26,525,019 downwards.
TGAACAATTTTCAAGCTAAGAATCCTAAAACCAGAGTTATGACCCTTCAAGATAGAAATGATAGTGAATAGAAGTGTTGAAGTCTTAAAGTAGTTGAAGTATGCTACCAAGGTGGAGAAGCAAGTCAAAGTAAGAAACAAGCAATATAGCTTATCCCACAGTTCTGTTAGTTATTTGAATCTCATAGGAGTTTCTAATGGTGAATTTGGGAGTTGTAGCAAGAAGACACATATGGAGGATGAAAAAACATCCACTGATATGAATATGAAGAATCAAAGCATTCATTTCCAAGGATTTGACAATTTTCAAGCTAAGAATCCTAAAACAAAGTTATGACCCTTCAAGATAGAAATGATAGTGAATAGAAGTGTTGAAGTATTAAAGTAGTTGAAGTATGCTACCAAGGTGGAGAAGCAAGTCAAAGTAAGAAACAAGCAATATAGCTTATCCCACAGTTCTGTTAATTATTTGAATCTCATAGGAGTTTCTAATGGTGAATTTGGGAGTTGTCGCAAGAAAAGACATGTGGAGGATGAAACAACATCCACTGATATGAATATGAAGAATCAGAGCTTTCATTTCCAAAGATTTGACAATTTTCAAGCTAAAAATCCTAAAAACGGAGTTATGACCCTTCAAGATAGAAATGATAGTGAATAGAAGTTTTTAAGTCTTAAAGGAGGTAATTGAGGCTACCTAGTTGGAGAAGCAAGTCAAAGTAAGATACAAGCCAATTTAGCTTTTCCACCAGGTCTGGTAGTTCGTTGAATCGGGTAGGAGTTTCGACTGGGGAATTTGGGAGTTGTAGCAAGAATACGCATATGGAGGATGAAACAACATCCACTTGATATGAATATGAAGAATCAAAACTTTCATTTCCAAGGATTTGACAATTTTCAAGCTAAGAATCCTAAAACGGAGTTATGACCCTTCAAGATAGAAATGATAGTGAATAAAAGTGTTGAAGTCTTAAAGTAGTTAATGTATGCTACCAAGGTGGAGAAGCAAGTCAAAGTAAAAAAAAAGTATAAACTTATCCCACAGTTCTGTTAGTTATTAGAATCTCATAGGAGTTTCTAATGGTGAATTTGGAGTTATAGCAAGAAGACACATATGGAGGATGAAACAACATCCACTGATATGAATATGAAGAATCAAAGCTTTCATTTCCAAGGTTTGACATTTTTTAAGCCAAGAATCCTAAAAACAGAGTTATGACCCTTCAAGATAGAAATGATAGTGAATAGAAGTGTTGAAGTCTTAAAGTAGTTGAAGTATGCTACCAAGGTTGAGAAGCAAGTCAAAAGTAAGAAACTAAGCAATATAAACTTATCCCAGTTCTATTGGTTATTAGAATCTCATAGGAGTTTCTAATGGTGAATTTGGAGTTGTAGCAAGAAGACCCATATGGAGGATGAAACAACATCCACTGATATGGATATGAAGAATCAAAGCTTTCATTTCCAAGGATTTGACAATTTTTAAGCTAAGAATCCTAAAAACAGTTATGACCCTTCAAGATAGAAATGATAGTGAATAGAAGTGTTGAAGTCTTAAAGTAGTTAAGTATGCAACCAAGGTGGAGAAGCAACGAAAAGTAAGAAACATGCATTATATCTTAGCCCAGCGTCCCGTTAGTTATTTGAATCTCATAGGAGTTTCTAATGGTAAATTTAGAAATTGTAGCAAGAACACACATATGGAGGCTGAAGCAACATCCACTGATATGAATATGAAGAATCAAAGCTTTCATTTCCAAGGATTTGACAATTTTCAAGCTAAAAATCCTAAAAACGGAGTTATGAGCCTTCAAGATAGAAATGATAGTGAATAGAAGTGTTGAAGTCTTAAAGTAGTTAAAGTATGCTACCAAGGTGGAGAAGCAAGTCAAAGTAAGAAACAAGCAATATAGCTTATCCCACAGTTCTGTTAGTTATTTGAATCTCATAGGAGTTTCTAATGGTGAATTTGGGAGTTGTAGCAAGAATACATATGGAGGATGAAACATCCACTGATATGAATATGAAGAATCAAAGCTTTCATTTCCAAGGATTTGACAATTTTCAAGCTAAGAATCCTAAAACAGAGTTATGACCCTTCAAGATAGAAATGATAGTGAATAGAAGTGTTGAAGTCTTTAAGTAATTAATGTATGCTACCAAGGTGGAGAAGCAAGTCAAAGTAAGAAACAAGCAATATAGCTTATCCCACAGTTCTGTTAGTTATTTGAATCTCATAGGAGTTTCTAATGGTGAATTTAGGAGTTGAAAAGACACATATGGAGCAGGAAACAACATCCACTGATATGATTATGAAGAGTCAAAGCTTTCATTTCCAAAGATTTGACAATTTTCAAGCTAAGAATCCTAAAAGCAGGTTATGACCCTTCAAGATAGAAATGATAGTGAATAGAAGTGTTGAAGTCTTAAAGTAGTTAAAGTATGCTACCAAGGTGGAGAAGCAAGTCAAAGTAGAGAAACAAGTAATATAAGCTTATCCACAGTTCCATTAGTTATTTGAATCTCCTAGGAGTTTCTAATGGTGAATTTGGAGTTGTAGCAAGAAGACACATATGGAGGATGAAACAGCATCCACTGATATGAATATGAAGAATCAAAGCTTTCATTTCCAAGTTTGACAATTTTAAGCTAAGAATCCTAAAAGCGGAGTTATGACCCTTCAAGATAGAAATGATAGTGAATAGAAGTGTTGAAGTCTTAAAGTAGTTAAGTATGCTACCAAGGTGGAGAAGCAAGTCAAAGTAAGAAACAAGCAATATAAACATCCACAGTTCCGTTAGTTATTTGAGATCTCATAGGAGTTTCTAATGGTGAATTTGGGAGCGTGGCAAGAAGGCACATATGGAGGATGAAACAACATCCACTGATAAGAATATGAAGAATCAAGCTTTCATTTCCAAGGTTTGACAATTTTCAAGCTACGCATCCTAAAACAGAGTTATGACCCTTACAGATAGAAATGATAGTGAATAGCAGTGTTGAAGTCTATTAGCAATCACTGTATGCTACCAAGGTGGAGGAGCAAGTCACAGTAAGAAACGAGCAATATAGCTTATCCACAGTTCTCTTAGTTATTAGAATCTCATAGGAGTTTCTAATGGTGAATTTGGGAGTTGTAGCAAGAAGACACATATGGAGGATGAAACAACATCCACTGATATGAATATGAAGAATCAAAGCTTTTTCATTTCCAAGTTTGACAATTTTCAAGCTAAGAATCCTAAAAACGGAGTTATGACCCTTCAAGATAGAAATGAGAGTGAATAGAAGTGTTGAAGTCTTAAAGTAGTTGAAGTATGCTACCAAGTTTGAGAACCTAGTAAAAGTAAGAAAAAAGCATTATAGCTTATCCCCCAGTTCTCTTAGTTATTAGAATCTCATAGGAGTTTCTAATGGTGAATTTGGGAGTTGTAGCAAGAATGCATATGGAGGATGAAACAACATCCACTGATATGAATATGAAGAATCAAAGCTTTCATTTCCAAGGATTTGACAATTTTCAAGCTAAGAATCCTAAAAAGGAGTTATGACCCTTCAAGATAGAAATGATAGTGAATAGAAGTGTTGAAGTCTTAAAATGGTTAAAGTATGCTACCAAAGTGAAAAGCAAGTCAAAGTAAGAAACAAGCAATATAGCCTATCCCACGGTTACATTAGTTATTTGAATCTCATAGGAGTTTCTATTGGTGAATTTGGGAGTTGTAGCAGAAGACACGTATGGAGGATGAAACAACATCCACTGATAAGAATATGAAGAATCAAGCTTTTCATTTCAAGTTTGACAATTTTTTCAAGCTAAGAATCCTAAAAACAGAGTTATGACCCTTCAAGATAGAAATGATAGTGAATAGAAGTGTTGTAGTCGTAACGTCGTCGAAGTATGCTTACCAAGGTGGAGAAGCTAAGTCAAAGTAAGAAACAAGCAAATTATAAGCTTATCCACAGTTCTCTTAGTTATTAGAATCTCATAGGAGTTTCTAATAGGTGATTTGGGAGTTGTAGCAAGAAGACACATATGGAGGATGAAACAACGTCCTTTGATATGAATATAAGAATCAAAACTTTCATTTCGAAGGATTTGACAATTTTAAGCTTAGAATCCTAAAAGCAGAGTTATGACCTTTCAAGATAGAAATGATAGTGAATAGAAGTGTTGAAGTCTTAAAGTAGTTGAAGTATGCTACCAAGGTGGAGAAGCAAGTCAAAGTAAGAAAGCAAGCAATATAAGCTTATCACCAGTTCCATTAGTTATTAGAATCTCATAGGAGTTTCTAATGTGAATTTGGGAGTCGTAGCAAGAAGACACATATGGAGGATGAAACAACATCCACTGATATGAATATGAAGAATCAAAGCTTTCATTTCCAAGGATTTGACAATCTTTAAGCTAAGAATCCCTAAAAGCAGGTTATGAACCTTCAATATAGAAATGATAGTGAATAGAAGTGTTGAAGTCTTAAAGTAGTTAAAGTATGCTACCAAGGTGGAGAAGCAAGTCAAAGTGAAAAAAAGCAATATAGCTTATCCCACAGTTCTGTTAGTTATTAGAATCTCAGTGGGAGTTTCTAATGGTGAATTTGGGAGTTGTAGCAAGAAAGAGACATATGGAGGATGAAACAACATCCACTGATATGAATATGAAGAATCAAAGCTTTCATTTCCAAGGTTTGACAATTTTAAGCTTAGAATCCCAAAAACGAGTTATGACCCTTCAAGATAGAAATGATAGTGAATAGAAGTGTTGGAAGTCTTAAAGTAGTTTAGTATGCTGCAAGGTGGAGAAGCAAGTCAAAGTAAGAAACAAATAATATAGCTTATCCTGAGGATTCTATTTATTTATTTGAACTCTCATAGGAGTTTCACTTGTGAATGTGGGAGTTGTAGCAGAATACACGTATGGAGATGAAACAACATCCCCTGATATGAATATGAAGAATCAAAGCTTTCATTTTCCAGGATTTGATAAATTTAAAGCTAAGAATCCTAAAAGCGGAGTTATGACCCTTCAAGATAGAAATCATAGTGAATAGAAGTGTTGAAGTCTTTAAGTGATTAATGTTTATGCTACCAAGGTGGAGAAACAAGTCAAAGTAAGAAAAAAGTAATATGACAAATCCACGGTTCTGTTAGTTATTTGAATCTCATAGGAGTTTCTAAAGGTGAATTTAGGAGTTGTAGCAAGAATACACATATGGAGGATGAAACAACATCACTGATATGAATATGAAGAATCAAAGCTTTCATTTTCAAGGTTTTGAGAATTTCCAGCATAAGAATCCTAAAAAGCGGAGTTATGACCCTTCAAGATAGGAAATGATAGATGGATAGAAGTGTTGAAGTCTAAAAGAAATTAATGTATGCTACCAAGGTGGAGAAAGCAAGTGGAAAGTAAGAAACAAGCAATGAAAGCATCACAGTTCTGTTAGTTATTAGAATCTCATAGGAGCTTCTAATGATGAATTTGGGAGTTGTATGAAGAAGAGACATATGGAGGATGTAACAACATCAGTGATATGGATATGAAGAATAAAAGCTTTCATTTCGAGATTTGACAATTTTCAAGCTAAGAATCCTAAAAATGGAGTTATGACCCTTCAAGATAGGAAATGATAGTGAATAGAAGTGTTGAAGTCTTAAAAAGTGGTTGAAGTATGCTACCAAGGTGGAGAAGCAAGTCAAAGAAGTAAGAAAAAAAAGTAATACAAACATCACAGTCGTATTGGTTATTAGAATCTCATAGGAGTTTCTAATATGGTGAATTTGGGAGTTGTGAGAAGAGAGACATATGGAGGATGAAACAACATCCCACTGATATGAATATGAAAGAATCAAAGCTTTTCATTTCCAAGGATTTGACAATTTTTTAAGCTGAGAATCCTAAAAACAAATTATGACCCTTCAAGATCGAAATGATAGTGAATAGAAGTATTGAAGTCTTAAAGTAGTTAAAGTATGCTACTGCCAAGGTGGAGAAAGCAAGTCAAAGTGGAAAGTAAGCAATAAACGATCCACAGTTCTGTTAGTTATTTGCATCTCATAGGAGTTTCTAACAGTGAATGTGGGAAAACATGTCCGAAGAAGACACATGGAGGATGAAACATAATCCAGCGATAAGAATATGAAGAATCAAAACTTTCATTTCCAAGAAGTTTGTGACAATTTTCAAGCTAAGAATCCTAATAGCAGAGTTATGACCCTTCAAGATAGAAATGATAGTGAATAGAAGTGTTGGAAGTCTTTAAGTAATTCAAGTAATGCTACCAAGGTGGAGAAAGCAAGTCAAAGTAAGAAACCATGTAATATGAAACATCCCACAGATTCTATTAGTTATTTGAATCTGCATGAAAGAGTTTCTAATGGTGAATTTGGGAGTTGTAGCAAGAAGAGACATATGGAGGATGGAAACAACATCCACTGGTATGAATATAGAAGAATCAAAGCTTTTCATTTCCAAGTTTGACAATTTTCAAGCGAGAATTCTAAAAGCAGAGTTATGACCATGAAGATAGAAATGATAGTGAATAATAGAAGTGTTGAAGTAAATGAAAGTAGTTGAAGTATGCTACCAAGGTGGAGAAGCAAGTCCAAGAAAGGAAACAAGCAATATAAGCTTATCACAGTTCTGTTAGTTATTTGAATCTCATGGAGTTTCTAACGGTGAAGTGGGAGTTGTAGCAAGAATATACATATGGAGGATGAAGCAGCGTCCAGCGATAAGAATATGAAGAATCAAAGCTTTCATTTCCAAGGATTTGTCCATTTTCAAAAGCTAAGAATCCTAATAGCAGATTATGACCCTTCTAGATAGGAAATGATAGTGCATAGAAGCGTTGAAGTCTTCAAGTAATTAATGTATGCTACCAAGGTGGAGAAAGCGAAATCCTAGTAAGAAAACCAGCGATATAAACTCATTCATTGTTACGGTAGTTATTTGAATCTCATAGGAGTTTCTAACATTGAATTTGGGAAAACGTAGCAAGAAGACACATATGGGGATGAAACACCATCACTAATAAGAATATGAAGAATCAAAACTTTTCATTTCCAAGTTGAGTATTTTGAGCTAGAGAATCCTAATACTTGGGAGTTATGACCCTTGATAATAGAAATGATAGTGAATAAGAAGTGTTGAAAGTCTTTAAGTAATTAATGTATACTACCAAGGTGGAGAAGCAAGTCAAAGTAAGAAACAAGCAATATAGCTTATCCCACAGTTCTGGTGGGTATTTGAATCTCATACAGAGTTCCTAATAGGTGAATTTGGGAGTTGTAGCAAGAGGGCTTATATGGAGGATGAAGCAACATCCAGCATTATGAATATGAAGAATCCAAGCTTTCATTTCAAGAGGATTTGACAATTTTCAAACTAAAATCCTAAAAGCAGAGTTATGACCCTTCAACATAGAAATGATAGTGAATAGAAAAGTTGAAGTCGTAAAAGTAGTTGAAGTATCCTTTACCAAGGTGGAGAAAATAGTCTAAGTAAGAAACAAGCAATATAAGCTTATCCCCACACAGTTACATTGGTTATTTGAATCTCATACGAGGTTTCTAATGGTGAATTGGGGAGTTGTAGCAGAAGAACATATGGAGGATGAAATAACATCCACTGATATGAATATGAAGAATAAAACTTAATTTCCAAAAAGGATTTGACAATTTTCGAGCTAAGAATCTAAAAACAGAGTTATGACCCTTCAACATAGAAATGACTGGTAGAATTGAAGTGTTGAAATTAAATAAAAGTAGTTAAGTATGCTACCAAGGTGGAGAAGCAAGTCAAAGTAAGAAACAAGCAATATAGCTTATCACAGTTACATTAGTTATTTGAATCTCATAGGAGTTCCTAATAGTGAATTTGGGAGTTGTAGCAAGAAAGAGACATATGGAGATGCAACAACATCCTTGATATGAATATGAAGAATCAAAGCTTTCATTTCCAAGTTTGACAATTTTCTCAGCTAAGAATCCTAAAAACAGAGTTATGACCCTTCAAGCAAAAATGTTAGTGAATAGAAGTGTTGAAATGCATTAAAAATAGTTTAAGTATGCTAGCAAGGTGGAGAAGCAAGTCAAAGTAAGAGCAAAGCAATATAAACAGATCACAGTTCTGTTAGTTATTTGAGATCTCATAGGAGTTTCTAATATGGTGAATTTGGGAGTTATCGTAAGAAAGAGACATATGGAGGATGGAAACAGCATCCTTTGATATGAATATGAAGAATCAGAAAACTTTTCATTTCCAAGGATTTAACAATTTTAAGCTAAGAATCCTAAAAACAGAATTATGACCCTTCAAGATAGAAATGATAGTGAATAGAAGTATTGAAGTCTTAAAGTAGTTAAAGTATGCTACCAAGGTGGAGAACCATAGTCGAAAGTAAGAAACCAAGCAATACTACTAAACATCCAGGTTACATTAGTTATTTGAATCTCATAGGAGTTTCCTAGCAGTGAATTTGGGAAAGCATGTAGAAGACACATATATGGAGGATGAAACACCATCACAGTAAGAGGAATATGAAAGAATCAAAGCTTTCATTTCCAAGAGTTGACAATTTTCAAGCTAAAGAATCCTAATAGCAGATTTATGACCCTTGATATAGAAATGATAGTGAATAGAAGTGTTGAAAGTCTTTAGAAAGTAATTAATGTATGCTACCAAGGTGGAGAAGCAAGTCAAAGTAAAAACCAAGCAATATAAACATCCACAGTTCTGTTAGTTATTTGAATCTCATAGGAGTTTACAATAGTGAATTTGGGAGTTGTCGAAGAGGCATGTGGAGGATAGAACAGCATCCACTTGATATGAATATGAAAGAATCAAAACTTTCATTTCCAAGGATTTGACAATTTTCAAGCTAAGAATTCTAAAACAGAGTTATGACCCTTCAAGATAGAATGATGAAAGTGAATAGAAACGGTAGGAAATTAAGTAGAAGTAGTTGAAGTATCTTACCCAAGTGGAGAAGCGAAGTCAAAGTAAGAAAAAAATAATATGGCTTATCTGAGTTCTCTTAGTTATTAGAATCTCATAGGAACTACAAAAATTGAATTTTGGGAGTCCTAGCAACAGAAAAAGATAGAACATATGGAGGATGAAACAGCATCCACTGATATGAATATGAAGAATCGAAACTTTCATTTAAAAGAGATTTTACAATTTTGAAGCTAAGAATCCTAAAAGCGAGTTATGACAAATTTAACATGAGAAATGATAGTGAATAGAAGTGTTGAAGTCTTTAAGTAATTAATGTATGCTACCAAGGTGGAGAAAGCAAGTCAAAAGTAAGAAACAACCCATTATAGCTTATCATGATTCTGTTGGTGGCTCGAGTCCCGTAGGAGTTTACAACGGTGAAAGTGGGAAAAGTAGCAAGAAGACACATATGGAGGATGGTACCCCATCCACTGATAAGAATATGAAGAATCAAAGCTTTCATTTCCAGAGATTTGACAATTTTCAAGCTAAGAATCCCTCGATGTGGAGTTATGACCATGACATAAATGATAGTGAATAGAAGTGTTGAAGTCGTTAAGTAATTAATGTATGCTACCAAAGTGGAGAAGCAAGTCAAAGTAAGAAACAAGCATTAGAGCTTATTCTACAGATTTGTTCGTTCTTAGAATTTCATACGAGTTTCTAATGGTGAATTTGGGAGTTGTAGCAGGAAGAAGCGTATGGAGGAAAAACAACATCCGCAATATGAATATGCAGAAAAAAAGCTTTCATTTCCCCGGATTTGACCATTTTTCAAGCTAAGAATCCTAAAAACAGAGTTATGACCCTTCAACATAGAAATGATAGTGAATAGAAGTGTTGAGTAAATACCAAAATGATTTCAAGTATGCTGCCAAGGTGCTGGAGAAAGCCGAAGTCAAGTGAGAAACAAGCAATATAGCACATCACAGTTCTGTTAGTTATTTGAATCTCATACGAGTTCTAATGGTGAATTTGGGAGTTAGCCAACAGAAGAGACATATGGAGGATGAAACAACATCCAGGGGTATGAATATGAAGAATCCAAGCTTTCATTTCCAAAGGATTTGACAATTGTCAAACTAAGAATCCTAAAAGCAGAGGTTATGACCCTTCAACATAGAACTGATAGTGAATAGAAGTGTTGAAGTCGTAAAATGGATTGAAGTATGCTACCAAGGTGGAGAAGCAAGTCAAAGTAAGAAACAAGCAATATAAACAGATCATGATTCACGGTATTATTTGAATCTCATAGGAGTTTCTAAAGGTGAATTTAGGAGTTGTAGCTAGAATATGCATATGGAGGATGAAACAACATCCACTGATATGAATATGAAGAATCAAAGCTTTCATTTCCAAGGATTTGAGCAATTTTAAAGCTTAGAATCCTAAAAGCAGAGTTATGACCATGAAGATAGAAATGATAGTGAATAGAAGTGTTGAAGTCTTTAAGTAATTAATGTATGCTACCAAGGTGGAGAAGCAAGTCAAAGTCAAAAAAGCAGATATAAACGGATTCACGGTTTTATTTAGTTATTTGAATCACTTAGGAGTTTCTAATGAGTGAACTTGGGAGTTATGGCTGGAATCTGCGTATGGAGATGAAACTTGACATCCATTGATATAGATATAAATCAGAAAAACTTTCATTTCAAAGGATTTGACAATTTCAAGCTAAGAATCCTAAAAGCGGAGTTATGACCCTTCAAGATAGAAATGATATAAAAAAAGGTAAGGTAGAAGTATGTTGAAGTCTTAAAGTAGTTGAAGTATCTTTGCGAGAGTGGAAAGCGAGTCAAAGTAAGAAAAAAATAATATAGCTTATCCCACAAGTTCAGGGGTTATTGGAATCTCATAGGAGTTTCCTAATGGTGAATTTGGGAGTTGTGAAAGAAGAGACATATGGAGATGAGAGCAACATCCCTTGATATGAATATGAAAATCGAAAACTTTTTAGATTTCCAGTTTGACAATTTTTAAGCTAAGAATCCTAAAGCGAGTTATGACCCTTCAAAGATAAGAAATGATAGTGAATAGAAGTGTTGGAAGTCTTAAAAGTAGTTAGAAGTAATATACCAAGGTGGAGAAGGAAACAAAGTAAATGAAAACCATGTATATAGCTTATCCACAGTTACATTAGTTATTTGAATCTCATGGGTTTCTTGATTGATTTGGGAAATGTAGCAACAATTCACATATGGAGGATGAAACAACATCACTGATAAAATATGAAGAATCAAAACTTTTTCATTTCCAAGGATTTGAGCAATTTACCAACAAAGAATCCTAAACAGAGTTATGACC
>CM051386.1:26480783-26513615 GCA_028015245.1 Cardamine occulta | reverse complement strand
CTATTCACTATCATTTCTATCTTGAAGGGTCATAACTTTTTAGGATTCTTAGCTTGAAAATTGTCAAATCCTTGAAATGAAAGCTTTGATTCTTCATATTCATATCAGTGGATGTTGTTTCATCCTCCATATGTTCGTTCTACAACTCCCAAATTCACCATTAGAAACCCTATGAGATTCTAATAACTAACAGAACTGTGGGATAGCTTTATATTGCTTTTTTCTTACTTTGACTTGCTTCTCCACCTTGGTAGCATACTTCAACTACTTTAAGACTTCAACACTTCTATTCACTATCATTTCTATCTTGAAGGGTCATAACTCCGCTTTTTAGGATTCTTAGCTTGAAAATTGTCAAATCCTTGGAAATGAAAGCTTTGATTCTTCATATTCATATCAGTGGATGTTGTTTCATCCTCCATATGTGTATTCTTGCTACAACTCCCAAATTCACCCTTAGAAACTCCTATGAGATTCAAATCACTACCAGAACTGTGGATAAGCTATATTGCTTGTTTCTTACTTTGACTTGCTTTCTCCACCTTGGTAGCATACATTAACTACTTTAAAGACTGCAACACGTCTATTCACTATCATTTCTATCTTGAAGGGTCATAACTCTGCTTTTAGTATTCTTCGCTTGAAAATCGTGCAATCCTTGGTCATGAAAGCCTTGATTCTTCCTATTCATATCAATGGTTGTTGTTTCAGCCTCCCCCTGTGGCTTCTAGCTACCACCCCCAAATTCACCATTAGAAGCTCCTATGAGATTCTAATACCTCACACAACTGTGGGATAAGCTATATTACTTCTTTCTTACTTTGACTTGCTTCTCCACCTTGGTAGCATACTTCAACTACTTTAAGACTTCAACACTTCTATTCACTATCATTTCTATCTTGAAGGGTCATAACTCCGTTTTTTAGGATTCTTAGCTTTGAAAATTGTCAAATCCTTGGAAATGAAAGCTTTGATTCTTCATATTCATATCAGAGGATGTTGTTTCATCCTCCATATGTGTCTTCTTACGCTTCCTCAAATTCACCATTAGAAACTCCTATGAGATTCAAATAACTAACAGAACTGTGGGATAAGCTATATTGCTTGTTTCTTACTTTGACTTGCTTCTCCACCTTGGTAGCATACTTTAACTACTTTAAGACTTCAACACTTCTATTCACTATCATTTCTATCTTGAAGGGTCATAACTCGATTTTGAGGATTCTTAGCTTGAAATTTGTCAAATCCTTGGAAATGAAAGCTTTGATTCTTCATATTCATATCAGTGGATGTTGTTTCAGCCTCCATATGTGTCTTCTTGCTACAACTCCTAAATTCACCATTAGAAACTCCTATGACATTCAAATAACTAACAAAACTGTGGGTAAGCTTATATTGCTTTGTTTCTTACTTTGACTTGCTTCTCCACCTTGGTAGCATACATTAATTACTTTAAGACTTCAACACTTCTATTCACTATCATTTCTATCTTGAAGGGTCATAACTCTGCTTTTAGGATTCTTAGCTTGAAAATTGTCAAATCCTTGGAAATGAAAGCTTTGAGTCTTCATATTTATACCAGTGGACGTTGTTTCATCCTCCATATGTATCTTCGTGCTACAACTCCCTGAGTCACCATTAGAAACTCCTATGAGATTCAAATAACTAACAGAACTGTAGGAAGCTATATTGCTTGTTTCTTACTTTGACTTGCTTCTCCACCTTGGTAGCATACTTTAACTACTTTAAGACTTCAACACTTCTATTCACTATCATTTCTATCTTGAAGGGTCATAACTCCGTTTTTAGGATTCTTAGCTTGAAAATTGTCAAATCCTTGGAAATGAAAGCTTTGATTCTTCATATTCTTATCAGTGGATGTTGTTTCATCCTCCATATGTGTCTTCTAGATACAACTCCCAAATTCACCATTAGAAACTCCTATGAGATTCAAATAACTAACAGAACTGATAAATAACCTATAATTCTTCTTTCTTACTTTGACTTGCTTCTCTACCGTAGTAGCATACTTGAACTACTTTAAGTCTTCAACACTTCTATGCACTATCAATTCTATCTTGAAGTGTCATAACTCGCTTTTAGGATTCTTAGCTTGAAAATTGTCAAATCCTTGGAAATGAAAGCTTTGATTCTTCATATTCATATCAGTGGATGTTGTTTCATCCTCCATATGTCTCTTCTTGCTACAACTCCTAAATTCACCATTAGAAACTCCTATGAGATTCTAATAACTAAGAGAACTGTGGGATAAGCCATATTACTTGTTTCTTATTCTGCCTTGCTCCTCCACCTTGGTAGCATACTTCAACTACTTTAAGACTTCAACACTTCTATTCACTATCATTTCTATCTTGAAGGGTCATAACTCCGTTATTAGGATTCTTAGCTTCAAAATTGTCAAATCCTTTGAAATGAAAGCTTTGATTCTTCATATTCATATCAGTGGATGTTGTTTCATCCTCCATATGTCTCTTCTTGCTACAACTCCCAAATTCACCATTAGAAACTCCTATGAGATTCTAATAACTAACAGAACTGTGGAGTAAGCTATATTGCTTGTTTCTTACTTTGACTTGCTTCTCCACCTTGGTAGCATACTTTCAACTACTTTAAGACTTCAACACTTCTATTCACTATCATTTCTATCTTCAAGGGTCATAACTCTTTTTTAGGATTCTTAGCTTGAAAATTGTCAAATCCTTGAAATGAAAGCTTTGATTCTTCATATTCATATCAGTGGATGTTGTTTCATCCTCCATATGTGTCTTCTTGCTACAACTCCCAAATTCACCATTAGAAACTCCTATGAGATTCAAATAACTAACGAACTGGGATAAGCTTATATTGCTTGTTTCTCTTTGACTTGCTTCTCCACCTTGGTAGCATACTTTAACTACTTTAAGACTTCAACACTTCTATTCACTATCATTTCTATCTTGAAGGGTCATAACTCTGCTTTTAGGATTCTTAGCTTGAAAATTGTCAAATCCTTGGAAATGAAAGCTTTGATTCTTCATATTCATATCAGTGGATGTTGTTTCATCCTCCATATGTCTTCTGCTACAACTCCCAAATTCACCATTAGAAACTCCTATGAGATTCAAATAACTAATAGAACTGGGATAAGCCTATATTGCTTGTTTCTTACTTCGACCTGCTTCTCCACCTTGGTCGCATACTTTATCTTCTTTCCGACTTCCACACTTCTCTTCACCAGCATTTCTCTCTTGAAAGGTCACAACACCGTTTTTAAGATCCTTAGCTTGCACATTGTCAAATCCTTGGAAATGAAAGCTTTGATTCTTCATATTCATATCAGAGGATTTTGTTTCATCCTCCATATGTGTATTCTTGCTACAACTCCCAAATTCACCATTAGATATTCCTATGACCTTCAAATAACTAACAGAACTCGGGATAAGCCTATATTGCTTGTTTCTTACTTTGACTCGCTTCTCCACCTTGGTAGCATACTTTAACTACTTTAAGACTTCAACACTTCTATTCACTATCATTTCTATCTTGAAGGGTCATAACTCGCTTTTAGGATTTTAGCTTGAAAATTGTCAAATCCTTGGTAATGAAAGCTTTGATTCTTCATATTCATATCAGTGGATGTTGTTTCATCCTCCATATGTGTCTTCTTGCTACAACTCCAAAATTCACCATTAGAATCTCCTATGAGATTCAAAGAACTAACAGAACTGTGGGATAAGCTATATTGCTTGTTTCTTACTTTGACTTGCTTCTCCACCTTGGTAGCATACATTAACTACTTTAAGACTTCAACACTTCTATTCACTATCATTTCTATCTTGAAGGGTCATAACTCCGTTTTTAGGATTCTAAGCTTGAAAATGGTCAAATCCTTGGAAATGAAAGCGTTGATTCTTCATATTCATATTAGTGGATGTTGTTTCAGCCTCCATATGTGTCTTCTTGCTACAACTCCCAAATTCACCATTAGAAACTCCTATGAGATTCTAATAACTAAGAGAACTGGGATAAGCTTATATTGCTTTTTTCTTACTTTGACTTGCTTCTCCACCTTGGTAGCATACTTTAACTACTTTGAGACTTCAACACTTCTATTCACTTTCATTTCTATCATGAAGGGTCATAACTCTTTTTGTAGGATTCTTAGCGTTAAAATTGGCAAATCCTTGGAAATGAAAGCTTTGATGCTTCATATTCATATCAGTGGATGTTGTTTCATCCTCCATATGTCTTTCTTGCTACAACTCCCAAATTCACCATTAGAAACTCCTATGAGATTCAAATAAATAACAGAACTCTGGGATAAGCCTATATTGCTTGTTTCTTACTTTGACTTGCTTCTCCACCTTGGTAGCATACTTTAACTACCTTAAAGACTTCAACACTTCTATTCACTATCATTTCTATCTTGAAGGGTCATAACCCCGATTTCAGCGTTCTTAGCTTGAAAGTTGATCACTCCTTGCAAAGGAACGCTTTGATTCTTCATATTCATATCAGTGGATGTTGTTTCATCCTCCATATGTGTCTTCTTGCTACAACTCCCAAATTCACCATTAGAAACCTCCTATGAGATTCAAATAACTAACAGAACTGTGGGATAAGCTCATATTATTTTTTTTTACTTTGACTTGCTTCTCCACCTTGGTAGCATACTTCAACTACTTTAAGACTTCAACACTTCTATTCACTATCATTTCTATCTTGAAGGGTCATAACTCTGTTTTTAGGATTCTTAGCTTGAAAATTGTCAAATCCTTGGAAATGAAAGCTTTGATTCTTCATATTCATATCAGTGGATGTTGTTTCATCCTCCATATGTGTCTTCTTGCTACAACTCCCAAATTCCCCATTAGAAACTCCTATGAGATTCCAATAACTAGCCGAACTGTGGGATAAGCTATCTTGCTTGTTTCTTACTTTGACTTGCTTCTCCACCTTGGTAGCATACATTAACTACTTTGAGACTTCAACACTTCTATTCACTATCATTTCTATCTTGAAGGGTCATAACTCTGCTTTTAGGATTCTTAGCTTGAAAATTGTCAAATCCTTGGAAATGAAAGCTTTGATTCTTCATATTCATATCAGAGGATGTTGTTTCATCCTCCATATGTGTCTTCTCTACAACTCCCAAATTCACCATTAGAAACTCCTATGAGATTCAAATAACTAACAGAACTGTGGGATAAGTTTATATTGCTTTTTCTTACTTTGACTTGCTTCTCCACCTTGGTAGCATACATTAACTACTTTAAGACTTCAACACTTCTATTCACTATCATTTCTATCTTGAAGGGTCATAACTCCGCTTTTAGGATTCTTAGCTTGAAAATTGTCAAATCCTTGGAAATGAAAGCTTTGATTCTTCATATTCATATCAGTGGATGTTGTTTCATCCTCCATATGTGTCTTCTACAACTCCCAAATTCACCAATTAGAAACTCCTATGAGATTCAAATAACTAAGAGAACTGTGGATAAGTTTATATGCTTTTTTCTTACTTTGACTTGCTTTCTCCACCTTGGTAGCATACTTCAACTACTTTAAGACTTCAACACTTCTATTCACTATCATTTCTATCTTGAAGGGTCATAACTCCGCTTTTAGGATTCTTAGCTTGAAAATTGTCAAATCCTTGGAAATGAAAGCTTTGATTCTTCATATTCATATCAAGGGATGTTGTTTCATCCTCCATATGTGTCTTCTACAACTTCCCAAATTCACCATTAGAAACTCCTATGAGATTCAAATAACTAATGAGAACTGTGGGATAAGTTATATTGCTTGTTTCTTACTTTGACTTTCTCCACCTTGGTAGCATACTTTAACTACTTTAAGACTTCAACACTTCTATTCACTATCATTTCTATCTTGAAGGGTCATAACTCCTGCTTTTAGGATTCTTAGCTTGAAAATTGTCAAATCCTTGGAAATGAAAGCTTTGATTCTTCATATTCATATCAGTGGATGTTGTTTCATCCTCCATATGTGTCTTCTGCTACAACTCCCAAATTCACCATTAGAAACTCCTATGAGATTCAAATAACTAACAGAACTGTGGGATAAGCTTATATTGCTTGTTTCTTACTTTGACTTGCTTCTCCACCTTGGTAGCATACATTAACTACTTTAAGACTTCAACACTTCTATTCACTATCATTGCTATCTTGAAGGGTCATAACTCTGTTTTTTTACCTTGAAAATTGTCAAAGCCTTGGAAATGAAAGCTTTGATTCTTCATATTCATATCAGTGGATGTTGTTTCATCCTCCATATGTGTCTTCTTGCTACAACTCCCAAATTCACCATTAGAAACTCCTATGAGATTCTAATAACTAAGAGAACTGTGGATAAGTTTATATTGCTTTTTTCCTACTTTGACTTGCTTCTCCACCTTGGTAGCATACTTCAACTACTTTAAGACTTCAACACTTCTATTCACTATCATTTCTATCTTGAAGGGTCATAACTCTGTTTTTAGGATTCTTAGCTTGAAAATTGTCAAATCCTTGGAAATGAAAGCTTTGATTCTTCATATTCATATCAGTGGATGTTGTTTCATCCTCCATATGTGTCTCTTGCTACAACTCCCAAATTCACCATTAGAAACTCCTATGAGATTCAAATAACTAACAGAACTCGGGATAAGTTTATATTGCTTGTTTCTTACTTTGACTTGTTTCTCCACCTTGGTAGCATACTTTAACTACTTTTAAGACTTCAACACTTCTATTCACTATCATTTCTATCTTGAAGGGTCATAACTCCGCTTTTAGGATTCTTAGCTTGAAAATTGTCAAATCCTTGGAAATGAAAGCTTTGATTCTTCATATTCATATCAAGTGGATGTTGTTTCATCCTCCATATGTTCTTCTTGCTACAACCCCAAATTCACCATTAGAAACTCCTATGAGATTCAAATAACTAACAGAACTGTGGGATAAGTTTATATTGCTTGCTTTCTTACTTTGACTTGCTTCTCCACCTTGGTAGCATACATTACTTATTTTAAGACTTCAACACTTCTATTCACTATCATTTCTATCTTGAAGGGTCATAACTGCGTTTTTGGGATTCTTAGCTTGAAAAATTGTCAAACCTCTGGAAATTAAAGCTTTGATTCTTCATATTCATATCAGTGGATGTTGTTTCATCCTCCATATGTCTCTTCTTGCTAGAACTCCCAAATTTACCAATAGAAACTCCTATGAGATTCAAAGAACTAACAGAACTGGGGATAAGCTTATATTTTTTCTTACTTTGACTTGCTTCTCCACCTTGGTAGCAATACTTCAACTACTTTAAGACTTCAACACTTCTATTCACTATCATTTCTATCTTGAAGGGTCATAACCTCTTTTAGGATTCTTAGCTTGAAAAATTGTCAAACCCTTGGAAATGAAAGCTTTGATTCTTCATATTCATATCAGTGGATGTTGTTTCATCCTCCATATGTCTCTCTTGCTACAACTCCCAAATTCACCATTAGAAACTCCTATGAGATTCAAATAACTAACAGAACTCTGGGATAAGCTATATTGCTTGTTTCTTACTTTGACTTGCTTCTCCACCTTGGTAGCATACTTCAACTACTTTAAGACTTCAACACTTCTATTCACTATCATTTCTATCTTGAATGGTCATAACTCCGTTTTAGGATTCTTAGCTTGAAAATTGTCAAATCCTTGGAAATGAAAGCTTTGATTCTTCATATTCTTATCAGTGGATGGTGTTTCATCCTCCATATGTGTCTTCTTGCTACAACTCCCCATATTCCCCATTAGAAACTCCTATGGGATTCAAAGAACTAACAGAACCGTGGGATAAAATATAACGTTTGTTTCTTACTTTGACTTGCTTCTCCACCTTGGTAGCATACATTAACTACTTTAAGACTTCAACACTTCTATTCACT
Source organism: Cardamine occulta (assembly GCA_028015245.1). Lineage (NCBI taxonomy): Eukaryota > Viridiplantae > Streptophyta > Magnoliopsida > Brassicales > Brassicaceae > Cardamine > Cardamine occulta. Next base: position 26,505,679 of record CM051386.1, on the reverse strand, counting down.
ATCATTTCTATCTTGAAGGGTCATAACTCCGTTTTTAGGATTCTTAGCTTGAAAATTGTCAAATCCTTGGAAATGAAAGCTTTGATTCTTCATATTCATATCAGTGGATGTTGTTTCATCCTCCATATGTGTCTTCTTGCTACAACTCCCAAATTCACCTTTAGACACTCCTATGAGATTCAAATAACTAAGAGAACTGTGGATAAGCTTATATTACTTTTTTTCTTACTTTGACTTGCTTCTCCACCTTGGTAGCATACATTAATTACTTAAAGACTTCCACACTTCTATTCACTATCATTTCTATCTTGAAGGGTCATAACTCCGCTATAAGGATTCTTAGCTTGAAAATTGTCAAATCCTTGGAAATGAAAGCTTTGATTCTTCATATTCATATCAGTGGAGGTTGTTTCATCCTCCATATGTGTATTCTTTCTACAACTCCCAAATCCACCACTAGAAACTCCTATGAGATCCAAATAACTAACAGAACTGTGGATGTTTATATTACTTTTTTTCTTACTTTGACTTGCTTCTCCACCTTGGTAGCATACTTTAACTACTTTAAGACTTCAACACTTCTATTCACTATCATTTCTATCTTGAAGGGTCATAACTCCGCTTTTAGGATTCTTAGATTGAAAATTGTCAACACCTTGGAAATGAAAGCTTTGATTCTTCATATTCATATCAATGGATGTTGTTTCATCCTCCATATGTGTCTTCTTGCTACAACTCCCAAATTCACCATTAGAAACCTCCTATGAGATTCAAATAACTAACAGAACTGTGGGATAAGCTTATATTGCTTTGTTTCTTACTTTGACTTGCTTTCTCCACCTTGGTAGCATACTTCAACTATTTTAAGACTTCAACACTTCTATTCACTATCATTTCTATCTTGACGGGTCATAACTCTGCTTTTAGGATTCTTAGCTTGAAAATTGTCAAATCCTTGGAAATGAAAGCTTTGATTCTTCATATTCATATCAGTGGATGTTGTTTCATCCTCCATATGTCTTCTTGCTACAACTCCCAAATTCACCATTAGAAACTCCTATGAGATTCTAATAATTAACAGAACTGGATAAGCTATATTGTTTGTTTTACTTTGACTTGCTTTCTCCACCTTGGTAGCATACTTTAACTACTTTAAGACTTCAACACTTCTTATTCACTATCATTTCTATCTTGAAGGGTCATAACTCCTTTTTTAGGATTCTTAGTTTGAAAATTGTCGTTTCCTTGTAAATGTAAGCTTTTATTCTTCATATTCGTATCAGTGTATGTTGTTTCATCCTCCATATGTGTCTCTGCCACAACTCCCAAATTCACCATTAGAAACTCCTATGAGATTCAAATAACTAACAGAACTGGGGATAAGCTTATATTGCTTTTTTCTTACTTTCACTCGCTTCTCCACCTTGGTAACATGCTTAAACTACTTTTAAGACTTCAACACTTCTATTCACTATCATTTCTATCTTGAAGGGTCATAACTCCGTTTTTAGGATTCTTAGCTTGAAAATTTTTCAAATCCGTGGAAATGAAAGCTTTGATTCTTCATATTCATATCAGTGGATGTTGTTTCATCCTGCTTATGTGTAGTCTTGCTACAACTCCCAAATTCACGATTAGAAACTGCTATGAGATTCAAATAACTAACAGAACTGGGATAAGCCTATATTGCTTTTTTTTTACTTTGACTTGCTTCTCCACCTTGGTAGAATACATTAACTACTTAAAGACTTCAACACTTCTATTCACTATCATTTCTATCTTGAAGGGTCATAACTCTGTTTTTAGGATTCTTAGCTTGAAAATTGTCAAATCCTTGGAAATGAAAGCTTTGATTCTTCATACTCATGTCCGTGGATGTGGGTTCATGCGCAGTTCTCGGTGGCTGCCGACACCTCCAAAATTCACCATTAGAAACTCCTATGAGATTCAAATAACTAACAGAACTGGGATAAGCTTATATTGCTTGTTTCTTACTTTGACTTGCTTCTCCACCCTGGTAGCATACTTAACTACTTTAAGACTTCAACACTTCTATTCACTATCATTTCTATCTTGAAGGGTCATAACTTCCTTTTAGGATTCTTAGCTTGAAAAATTGTCAAATCCTTTGAAATGAAAGCTTTGATTCTTCATATTCATATCAGTGGATGTTGTTTCATCCTCCATATGTCTTCTTGCTACAACTCCCAAATTCACCATTAGAAACTCCTATGAGATTCTAATAACTAACAGAACTGTGGATAAGTTTATATTACTTTTTTTCTACTTTGACTTGCTTCTCCACCTTGGTAGCATACTTTAACTACTTTAAGACTTCAACACTTCTATTCACTATCATTTCCATGTTGAAGCGCCAGAACCCCAGGTTTAGGATTCTTAGCTTGAAAATCGTCAAATCCTTGGAAATGAAAGCTTTGATTCTTCATATTCATATCAGTGGATGTTGTTTCATCCTCCAGATGTGTCTTCTTGCTACAACTCCCTATATTCACCATTAGAAACTCCTATGAGATTCAAATAACTAACAGAACTGTGGGATAAGCTATATTGCTTGTTTCTTACTTTGACTTGCGTCTCCACCTTGGTAGCATACTTTAACTACTTTAAGACTTCAACACTTCTATTCACTATCATTTCTATCTTGAAGGGTCATAACTCTGTTTTTAGGATTCTTAGCTTGAAAATTGTCAAATCCTTGGAAATGAAAGCTTTGATTCTTCATATTCATATCAGTGGATGTTGTTTCATCCTCCATATGTGTATTCTTGCTACAACTCCCAAATTCACCATTAGAAACTCCTATGAGATTCAAATAACTAACAGAACTGTGGGATAAGCTATATTGCTTGTTTCTTACTTTGACTTGCTTCTCCACCTTGGTAGCATGCTTCAACTACTTTGAGACTTCAACACTTCTATTCACTCTCATTTCTATCATGAAGGGTCATAACTCTGTTTTTAGGATTCTTAGCTTGAAAATTGTCAAATCCTTGGAAATGAAAGCTTTGATTCTTCATATTCATATCAGTGGATGTTGTTTCATCCTCCATATGTCTCTTCTTGCTACAACTCCCAAATTCACCATTAGAAACTCCTATGAGATTCTAATAACTAAGAGAACTGTGAGATAAGTTTATATTACTTTTTTTCTTACTTTGACTTGCTTCTCCACCTTGGTAGCATACTTCAACTACTTTAAGACTTCAACACTTCTATTCACTATCATTTCTATCTTGAAGGGTCATAACTCCGTTTTTAGGATTCTTAGCTTGAAAATTGTCAAATCCTTGGAAATGAAAGCTTTGATTCTTCATATTCATATCAGTGGATGTTGTTTCATCCTCCATATGTGTCTTCTTACACAACTCCCAAATTCACCATTAGAAACTCCTATGAGATTCAAATAACTAACAGAACTGGGATAAGCCTATATTGTTTGTTTCTTACTTTGACTTGCTTCTCCACCTTGGTAGCATACATTAACTACTTTAAGACTTCAACACTTCTATTCACTATCATTTCTATCTTGAAGGGTCATAACTCCGTTTTTAGGATTCTTAGCTTGAAAATTGTCAAATCCTTGGAAATGAAAGCTTTGATTCTTCATATTCATATCAGCGGATGTTGTTTCATCCTCCATGTGTCTTTCACTACAACTCCCAAATTCACCATTAGAAACTCCTATGAGATTCAAATAACTAACAGAACTGGATAAGCTTATATTGCTTTTTCTTACTTTGACTTGCTTTCCCACCTTGGTAGCATACTTTAACTACTTTAAGACTTCAACACTTCTATTCACTATCATTTCTATCTTGAAGGGTCATAACTCCGTTCTTTTTAGGATTCTTAGCTTGAAAATTGTCAAACCTCTGGAAATGAAAGCTTTGATTCTTCATATTCATATCAGTGGATGTTGTTTCATCCCTCTATATGTCTTCTTGCTACAACTCCCCAAACCACCATCAGAAACTCCAATGAGATTCAAATAACTAACAGAACTGTGGATAAGCTTATATTGCTTTGTTTCTTACTTTGACTTGCTTTCTCCACCTTGGTAGCATACTTTAACTACTTTAAGACTTCAACACTTCTATTCACTATCATTTCTATCTTGAAGGGTCATAACTCCGTTTTTAGGATTCTTAGCTTGAAAATTGTCAAATCCTTGGAAATGAAAGCTTTGATTCTTCATATTCATATCAGTGGATGTTGTTTCATCCTCCATATGTCTCTTCTTGCTACAACTCCCAAATTCACCATTAGAAACTCCTATGAGATTCAAATAACTAACAGAACTGTGGGATAAGCTTATATTGCTTGTTTCTTACTTTGACTTGTTTCTCCACCTTGGTAGCAGGCTACAACTCTTTTAAGACTTCAACCCTTCTATTCACTACCATTTCTATCTTGAAGGGTCATAACTCCGTTTTTAGGATTCTTAGCTTGAAACTTGTCAAATCCTTGGAAATTAAAGCTTTGATTCTTCATATTCATATCAGGGGATGTTGTTTCATCCTCCATATGTGTCTTCTTGCTACAACTCCCAAATTCACCATTAGAAACTTCTATGACTTTCAAATAACCAACAGAACTGTGGGCTCATCTATATTGCTTGTTTCTTACTTTTACTTGCTTCTCCACCCTGGTAGCATACTTTAACTACTTTAAGACTTCAACACTTCTATTCACTATCATTTCTATCTTGAAGGGTCATAACTCTGTTATTAGGATTCTTAGCTTGAAAATTGTCAAATCCTTGGAAATGAAAGCTTTGATTCTTCATATTCATATCAGTGGATGTTGTTTCATCCTCCATATGTGTCTTCTTTCTGAACCTCCCTAATTCACCAATAAAAACTCCTATAAGATTCAAATAACTAACAGAACTGGGATAAGCTATATTGCTTGTTTCTTACTTTGACTTGCTTCTCCACCTTGGTAGCATACATTAACTTACTTTAAGACTTCAACACTTCTATTCACTATCATTTCTATCTTGAAGGGTCATAACTCTGCTTTTAGGATTCTTAGCTTGAAAATTGTCAAATCCTTGGAAATGAAAGCTTTGATTCTTCATATTCATATCAGTGGATGTTGTTTCATCCTCCATATGTGTCCTCTTGCTACAACCTCCCAAATTCACCATTAGAAACCCTATGAGATTCTAATAACTAAGAGAACTGTGGATAAGTTTATATTGCTTTTTTCTTACTTTGACTTGCTTTCTCCACCTTGGTAGCATACTTCAACTACTTTAAGACTTCAACACTTCTATTCACTATCATTTCTATCTTGAAGGGTCATAACTCTCGCTTTTAGGATTCTTAGCTTGAAAATTGTCAAATCCTTGGAAATGAAAGCTTTGATTCTTCATATTCATATCAGTGGATGTTGTTTCATCCTCCATATGTCTTTCTACAACTCCCAAATCCACCATTAGAAACTCCTATGAGATTCAAATAACTAACAGAATCTGGGATAAGCTTATATTGCTTGTTTCTTACTTTGACTTGCTTCTCCACCTTGGTAGCATACTTATAACTACTTTAAGACTTCAACACTTCTATTCACTTTCATTTCTGGATTGAAGGGTCATAAGTTCCTTTTTAGGATTCTTAGCTTGAAAATTGTCAAATCCTTGGAAATGAAAGCTTTGATTCTTCATATTCATATCAGTGGATGTTGTTTCATCCTCCATATGTCTCTTCTTGCTACAACACCAAAATTCACCAATAGAAACTCCTATGAGATTCCAAAAACTATATGAACCGTGGGATAAGCTATATTGCTTGTTTCTTACTTTGACTTGCTTCTCCACCTTGGTAGCATACATTAACTACTTAAAGACTTCAACACTTCTATTCACTATCATTTCTATCTTGAAGGGTCATAACTCCGTTTTTAGGATTCTTAGCTTGAAAATTGTCAAATCCTTGGAAATGAAAGCTTTGATTCTTCATATTCATATCAGTGGATGTTGTTTCATCCTCCATATGTGCCTTTGCTACAACTCCCAAACTCTCAATTAGAACCCCATATGAGATTCAAATAACTAACAGAACTGTGGGATAAGCTTATATTGCTTTTTTTTACTTTGACTTGCTTTCTCCACCTTGGTAGCATACTTTAACTACTTTAAGACTTCAACACTTCTATTCACTATCATTTATATATTGAAGGTCCATAACTCCGCTTTTAGGATTCTTAGCTTGAAAATTGTCAAATCCTTGGACATGAAACCATTGATTCTTCCTATTTTAATCAGTGGATGTTGTTTCATCCTCCATATGTGTTTCTTGCTACAACCCCCAAATTCACCATTAGAAACTCCTATGGGGTTCAAATAACTAATAGAACTGGGGATAAGCTTATATTGCTTGTTTTTACTTTGACTTGCTTTTCCACCTTGGTAGCATACTTTAACTACTTTAAGACTTCAACACTTCTATTCACTATCATTTCTATCTTGAAGGGTCATAACCCGCTTTTAGGATTCTTAGCTTGAAAATTGTCAAATCCTTGGAAATGAAAGCTTTGATTCTTCATATTCATATCAAGGGATGTTGTTTCATCCTCCATATGTTTCTTCTTGCTACAACTCCCCAAATTCACCATTAGAAACTCCTATGAGATTCAAATAACTAACAGAACTTGGGGATAAGCTGTATTGCGTGTTTCGTACTTTGACTGGCAGCTCCACCTTGGGAGCATACTTCAACTACTTTAAGACTTCAACACTTCTATTCACTATCATTTCTATCTTGAAGTGTCATCACTCCGCTTTTAGGACTCTTAGCTTGAAAATTGTCAAATCCCTGGACATGAAAGCGTTGACTCTTCATATTCATATCAAGGGATGTTGTTTCATCCTCCATATGTGTCTTCTTGCTACAACTCCCAAAATTCACCATTAGAAACTCCTATGAGATTCAAATAACTAACAGAACTGTGGATAAGCTTATATTGCTTGTTTCTTACTTTGACTTGCTTCTCCACCTTGGTAGCATACTATTAACTACTTAAAGACTTCAACACTTCTATTCACTATCATTTCTATCTTGAAGGGTCATAACTCCGCTTTTAGGATTCTTAGCTTGAAAATTGTCAAATCCTTGGAAATGAAAGCTTTGATTCTTCATATTCATATCAGTGGATGTTGTTTCAACCTGCATAGGTATCTTCTTGCTACAATTCCCAAATTCACCATTAGAGACCCCTATGACATTCAAATAACTAGCAGAACTGTGGGATAAGTTTATATTGCTTGTTTCTTACTTTGACTTGCTTCTCCACCTTGGTAGCATACTTTAACTACTTTAAGACTTCAACACTTCTATTCACTATCATTTCTATCTTGAAGGGTCATAAACTCGCTTTTAGGATTCTTAGCTTGAAGATTGTCAGATCCTTTGAAATGAAAGCTTCGATTCTTCATATTCATATCAGTGGATGTTGTTTCATCCTCCATATGTGTCTTCTTGCTACAACTCCCAAATTCACCATTAGAAACTCCTATGAGATTCAAATAACTAAGAGAACTGTGGATAAGTTTATATTGCTTTTTTTCTTACTTTGACTTGCTTCTCCACCTTGGTAGCATACTTCAACTACTTTAAGACTTCAACACTTCTATTCACTATCATTTCTATCTTGAAGGGTCATAACCTGCTTTTAGGATTCTTAGCTTGAAAATTGTCAAATCCTTGGAAATGAAAGCTTTGATTCTTCATATTCATATCAGTGGATGTTGTTTCATCCTCAATGTTTCTCCTTGCCACAACCTCCCAAATTCACCATTAGAAACCCTATGAGATTCTAAATAACTAAGAAAAACTGGATAAGTTTATATTGTTTTTTCTTACTTTGACTTGCTTCTCCACCTTGGTAGCATACTTTAACTACTTTAAGACTTCAACACTTCTATTCACTATCATTTCTATCTTGAAGGGTCATAACTCGTTTTTAGGATTCTTAGCCTTGAAAAATTGTCAAATCTTTGAAATGAAAGCTTTGATTCTTCATATTCATATCAGGGGATGGTTGTTTCATCCTCCATATGTCTTCTTGCTACAACTCCCAAATTCACCATTAGAAACTCCTATGAGATTCAAATAACTAACAGAACTGTGGGATAAGCTATATTGCTTGTTTCTTTTACTTACTTCTCTTCCACCTTGGTAGCATACTTTAACTACTTTAAGACTTCAACACTTCTATTCACTACCATCTCTAACTTGCAGGGCCATAACCCTCTTTTTAGGATTCTTAGCTTGAAAATTGTCAAATCCTTGGAAATGAAAGCTTTGATTCTTCATATTCATATCAGTGGATGTTGTTTCATCCTCCATATGTGTCTTCTGCTACAACTCCCAAATTCACCATTAGAAACTCCTATGAGATTCAAATAACTAACAGAACTGTGGATAAGTTTTATATTGTTTGTTTCTTTGACTTGCTTCTCCACCTTGGTAGCATACTTTAACTACTTTAATACTTCAACACTTCTATTCACTATCATTTCTATCTTGAAGGGACATAACTCTGCTTTTAGGATTCTTAGCTTGAAAATTGTCAAATCCTTGGAAATGAAAGCTTTGATTCTTCATATTCATATCAGAGGATGTTGTTTCATCCTCCATATGTCTTCTTCTGCTACAACTCCCAAATTCACCATTAGAAACTCCTATGAGATTCAAATAACTAAGAGAACTGTGGATAAGTTTACATTTTTTTTTCTTACTTTGACTTGCTTCCTCCACCTTGGTAGCATACATTCAACTACTTTAAGACTTCAACACTTCTATTCACTATCATTTCTATCTTGAAGGGTCATAACTCCGTTTTTAGGATTCTTAGCTTGAAAATTGTCAAATCCTTGGAAATGAAAGCTTTGATTCTTCATATTCATATCAGTGGATGTTGTTTCATCCTCCATATAAGTCTTCTTTCTACAAATCCCAAATTCACCATTAGAAACTTCTATAAGATTCAAAGAACTAACAGAACTGGGGATAAGTTTATATTGCTTGTTTCCTTACTTTGACTTGCTTTCTCCACCTTGGTAGCATACTTTAACTACTTTAAGACTTCAAACACTTCTATTCACTATCATTTCTATCTTGAAGGGTCATAACTCCGCTTTTAGGATTCTTAGCTTGAAAATTGTCAAATCCTTGGAAATGAAAGCTGTGATTCTTCATCTTCATACAAGTGGATGTTGTTTCGTCCTCCATATGTCTCTTCTTGCTACAACTCCCGGGTTCATCAGTAGAAACTCCTATGAGTTCATTCTAATAACTAACAGAACTGTGGGATAAGCTTATATTGTTTGTTTCTTACTTTGACTTGCTTTCCACCTTGGTAAGCATACTTCAACTACTTTAAGACTTCAACACTCCTATTCACTGTCACTTCTATCTTGAAGGGTCATAACCTAGTTTTAGGATTCTTACCTTGCAAATTGTCAAATCCTAAAAAATGAAAGCCTTGATTCTTCATATTCATATCAGTGAATGTTGTTTCATCCTCCATATGTGTCTTCTTGCTACAACTCCCAAATTCACCATTAGAAACTCCTATGAGATTCAAATAACTAACAGAACTGTGATAAGCTTATATTTGCTTTTTCTTACTTTGACTTGCTTCTCCACCTTGGTAGCATACATTAACTACTTTAAGACTTCATCACTTCTATTCAACATCATTTCTATATTCCAGGGTCATAACTCGTTTTTTAGGCTTCTTAGCTTGACAAGTGTCAACTCCTCTGAAATGAAAGCTTTGATTCTTCATATTCATATCAGTGGATGTTGGTTGCGGCTCCCTATGTATCTTTTTGCTGCAACTCCCGAATTCACCATTAGAAACTCCTATGATATTCAAATAGCTAACAGAACCTTGGGATAAGCTTATATTGCTTTGTTTCTTACTTTGACTTGCTTCTCCACCTTGGTAGCATACTTTAACTACTTTAAGACTTCAACACTTCTATTCACTATCATTTCTATCTTGAAGGGTCATAACTCCGTTTTTAGGATTCTTAGCTTGAAAATTGTCAAATCCTTGGAAATGAAAGCTTTGATTCTTCATATTCATATCAGTGGATGTTGTTTCATCCTCCATATGTGTCTTCTTGCTACAACGCCCCTTATTCACCATTAGAAACTCCTATGAGATTCTTAGAACTAACAGAACTGTGATAAGTTTATATTGCTTGTTTTCTTCTTTGACTTGCTTCTCCACCTTGGTAGCATACTTCAACTACTTAGAGACTTCAACAATTCTATACACTATCATTTCTATCTTGAAGGGTCATAACTCCGCTTTTAGGATTCTTAGCTTGAAAATTGTCAAATCCTTGGAAATGAAAGCTTTGATTCTTCATATCCATGTCAGTGATGTTGTTTCATCCTCCATATGTATTCTTGCTACAACTCCCAAAATTCACCATTAGAAACTCCTATGAGATTCAAATAACTAACAGAACTGTGATAAGCCTATATTGCTTTGTTTCTTACTTTGACTTGCTTCTCCACCCTGGTAGCATACTTTAACTACTTTAAGACTCCAACACTTCTATTCAATATCACTTCTTTCTTGAAGGGTCATAACTCTGTTTCTAGGATTCTTAGCTTGACAATTGTCTTATCCTTGGAAATGAAAGCTTTGATTCTTCATATTCATATTAGTGGATGTTGTTTCATCCTCCATCTGTGTCTTCTTGCTACAACTCCCAAATTCACCATTAGAAACCCCTATGCGATTCAAATAACTAACAGAACTGTGGTATAAGTTTATATTACTTTTTTCTTACTTTGACTTCGCTTTCTCCACCTTGGTAGCATACTTCAACTACTTTAAGACTTCAACACTTCTATTCACTATCATTTCTATCTTGAAGGGTCATAACCTCCCTTTTAGGATTCTTAGCTTGAAAATTGTCAAATCCTTGGAAATGAATGATTTGATTCTTTCATATTCATATCAGGGGATGTTGTTTCATCCTCCATATGTGTCTTCTATAACTCCCCAAATTCACCATTAGAAACTCCTATGAGATTCAAATAACTAACAGAACTGGGATAAGCTATATTGCTTTGTTTCTTACTTTGACTTGCCTTCTCCACCTTGGTAGCATACTTTAACTACTTTAAGACTTCAACACTTCTATTCACTATCATTTCTATCTTGAAGGGTCATAACTCCGTTTTTAGGATTCTTAGCTTGAAAATTGTCAAATCCTTGGAAATGAAAGCTTTGATTCTTCATATTCATATATCAGTGGATGTTGTTTCATCCTCCATATGTGTCTTCTGCTACAACTCCCCATTTCACCGTGAGAAACCCCTATGAGATTCAAATAACTAATGAACCGTGGGATGTTTGCTATATTGCTTTTTTTACTTTGACTTGCTTCTCCACCTTGGTAGCATACTTTAACTACTTTAAGACTTCAACACTTATATTCACTATCATTTCTATCTTGAAGGGTCTTAACTCTGCTTTTTAGGATTCTTAGCTTGAAAATTGTCAAATCCTTTGGAAATGAAAGCTTTGATTCTTCATATTCATATCAGTAGGATGTTGTTTCATCCTCCATGTGTATTCTTGCCTATAACTCCCAAATTCACCGTTAGAAACTCCTATGAGATTCAAATAACTAACAGAATTGTGGGATAAGCTATATTGCTTGTTTCTTACTTTGACTTGCTTCTCCACCTTGGTAGCATACTTTAACTACTTTAAGACTTCAACACTTCTATTCACTATCATTTCTATCTTGAAGGGTCATAACTCTTTTTTTAGGATTCTTAGCTTGAAAATTGTCAAATCCTTGGAAATGAAAGCTTTGATTCTTCATATTCATATCAGTGGATGTTGTTTCATCCTCCATATGTGTATTCTTGCTACAACTCCCAAATTCACCATTAGAAACTCCTATGAGATTCAAATAACTAACAGAACTGTGGATAAGCTTATATTGCTTGTTTCTTACTTTGACTTGCTTCTCCACCTTGGTAGCATACCATTAACTCCTTTAAGCCTTCAACACTTCTATTCACTATCATTTCTATCTTGAAGGGTCATAACTCTGTTTTTAGGATTCTTAGCTTGAAAATTGTCAAATCCTTGGAAATGAAAGCTTTGATTCTTCATATTCATATCAGTGGATGTTGTTTCATCCTCCATATGTGTCTTCTTGCTACAACTCCCCATATTCCCCATTAGAAACTCCTATGAGATTCAAAGAACTAATTATGGTATAAGCTATATTGCTTGTTTCTTACTTTGACTTGCTTCTCCACCTTGGTAGCATACTTTAACTACTTTAAGACTTCAACACTTCTATTCACTATCATTTCTATCTTGAAGGGTCATAACTCCGTTTTTAGGATTCTTAGCTTGAAAATTGTCAAATCCTTTGAAATGAAAGCTTTGATTCTTCATATGCATATCAGTGGATGTTGTTTCATCCTCCATATGTGTCTTCTAGCTACAACTCCCAAATTCACCATTAGAAACTCCTATGAGATTCTAATAACTAACAGAACTGTGGGATAAGCTTATATTCTTGTTTTTACTTTGACTTGCTTTCTCCACCTTGGTAGCATACTTTAACTACTTTAAGACTTCAACACTTCTATTCACTATCATTTCTATCTTGAAGGGTCATACCTTTCTTTTAGGATTCTTAGCTTGAAAATTGTCAAATCCTTGGAAATGAAAGCTTTGATTCTTCATATTCATATCAGTGGATGTTGTTTCATCCTCCATATGTCTCTTCTTGCTACAACTCCCAAATTCACCATTAGAAACTCCTATGAGATTCAAATAACTAACAGAACTGTTGGATAAGCTATAATGCTTTTTTCTTACTTTGACTTGCTTCTCCACCTTGGTAGCATACTTCAACTACTTTAAGACTTCAACACTTCTATTCACTATCATTTCTATCTTGAAGGGTCATAACTCCGTTTTTAGGATTCTTAGCTTGAAAATTGTCAAATCCTTGGAAATGAAAGCTTTGATTCTTCATATTCATATCAGTGGATGTTGTTTCATCCTCCATATGTGTCTTCTTGCTACAACTCCCAAATTCACCATTAGAAACTCATATGAGATTCAAATAACTAACAGAACTGGGATAAGTTTATATTGCTTGTTTGTTTGACTTTGACTTCTCCACCTTGGTAGCATACTTTAACTACTTTAAGACTTCAACACTTCTATTCACTATCATTTCTATCTTGAAGGGTCATAACTCTGTTTTTAGGATTCTTAGCTTGAAAATTTTCAAATCCTTGGAAATGAAAGCTTTGATTCTTCATATTCATATCAGTGGATGTTGTTTCATCCTCCATATGTGTCTTCTTGCTACAACTCCCAAATTCACCATTAAAAACTCCTAAGAGATTCTAATAACTAACAGAACTGTGGGATAAGCTATATTACTTTTTTCTTACTTTGACTTGCTTCTCCACCTTGGTAGCATAGTTGAACTAGTTTAAGACTTCAACACTTCTATTCACTATCATTTCTATCTTGAAGGGTCATAACTCCGTTTTTAGGATTCATAGCTTAAAAATGGTCAAATCCTTGGAAATGCAAGCTTTGATTCTTCATATTCATATCAGTGGATGTTGTTTCATCCTCCATATGTCTTCTTGCTACAACTCCCAAATTCACCATTAGAAACTCCTATGAGATTCTAAGAACTAATAGTACTGTTGGATAAGCTATAATGCTTGTTTCTTACTTTGACTTGCTTCTACACCATGGTACCATGTTTCAACTACTTTAAGACTTCAACACTTCTATTCACTATCATTTCTATCTTGAAGGGTCATAACTGCGTTTTTAGGATTCTTAGCTTGAAAATTGTCAAATCCTTGGAAATGAAAGCTTTGATTCTTCGTATTCATATCAGTGGATGTTGTTTCATCCTCCATATGTGTATTCTTGCTACAACTCCCAAATTCACCATTAGAAACTCCTATGAGATTCAAATAACTAATGAACTGTGGATAAGCTTATATTGCTTGTTTCTTACTTTGACTTGCTTCTCCACCTTGGTAGCATACTTTAACTACTTTAAAGACTTCAACACTTCTATTCACTATCATTTCTATCTTGAAGGGTCATAACTCGTTTTTAGGATTATTAGCTTGAAAATTGTCAAATCCTTGGAAATGAACGCTTTGATTCTTCATATTCATATCAGTGGATGTTGTTTCATCCTCCACATGTGTATTCTTCCTACCACTCCCAAAACCCGCCTTAGATCCTCCTATGAGATTCAAATAACTAACAGAACTGTGGGATAAGCTATATTGCTTGTTTCTTACTTTGACTTGCTTCTCCACCTTGGTAGCATACTTTAACTACTTAAAGACTTCAACACTTCTATTCACTATCATTTCTATCTTGAAGGGTCATAACTCTGTTTTTAGGATTCTTAGCTTGAAAATTGTCAAATCCTTGGAAATGAAAGCTTTGATTCTTCATATTCTTATCAGTGGATGTTGTTTCATCCTCCATATGTCTTCTTGCTACAACTCCCAAATTCACCATTAGAAACTCCTATGAGATTCAAATAACTAACAGAACTGTGGGATAAGCTATATTGCTTGTTTCTTACTTTGACTTGCTTCTCCACCTTGGTAGCATACTTCAACTACTTTAAGACTTCAACACTTCTATTCACTATCATTTCTATCTTGAAGGGTCATAACTCCGTTGTTAGGATTCTTAGCTTGAAAATTGTCAAATCCTTGGAAATGAAAGCTTTGATTCTTCATATTCATATCAGTGGATGTTGTTTCATCCTCCATATGTGTCTTCTTGCTACAACTCCCAAATTCACCATTAGAAACTCCTATGAGATTCTAATAACTAACAGAACTATGGGATAAGCTATATTGCTTGTTTCTTACTTTGACTTGCTTCTCCACCTTGGTAGCATACTTTAACTACTTTAAGACTTCAACACTTCTATTCACTATCATTTCTATCTTGAAGGGTCATAACTCCGTTTTTAGGATTCTTAGCTTGAAAATTGTCAAATCCTTGGAAATGAAAGCTTTGATTCTTCATATTCATATCAGTGGATGTTGTTTCATCCTCCATATGTGTCTTCTTGCTACAACTCCCAAATTCACCATTAGAAACTCCTATGAGATTCAAATAACTAACAGAACTGTGGGATAAGCTATATTGCTTGTTTCTTACTTTGACTTGCTTCTCCACCTTGGTAGCATACTTTAACTACTTTAAGACTTCAACACTTCTATTCACTATCATTTCTATCTTGAAGGGTCATAACTCCGTTTTAGGATTCTTAGCTTGAAAATTGTCAAATCCTTGGAAATGAAAGCTTTGATTCTTCATATTCATATCAGTGGATGTTGTTTCATCCTCCATATGTCTCTTCTTGCTACAACTCCCAAATTCACCATTAGAAACTCCTATGAGATTCTAAGACCTAACAGAACTGTGGGATCAGCTATAATGCTTGTTTCTTACTTTGACTTGCTTCTCCACCTTGGTAGCATACTTTAACTACTTTAAGACTTCAACACTTCTATTCACTATCATTTCTATCTTGAAGGGTCATAACTCCGTTTTTAGGATTCTTAGCTTGAAAATTGTCAAATCCTTGGAAATGAAAGCTTTGATTCTTCATATTCATATCAGTGGATGTTGTTTCATCCTCCATATGTCTATTCTTGCTACAACTCCCAAATTCCCCATTAGAAACTCTTCTGAGACTCAAATAACTAACAGAACTGTGGGATAAGTTTATATTGCTTGTTTCTTACTTTGACTTGCTTCTCCACCTTGGTAGCATACATTAACTACTTTAAGACTTCAACACTTCTATTCACTATCATTTCTATCTTGAAGGGTCATAACTCCGTTATTAGGGTTCTTAGCTTGAAAATTGTCAAATCCTTGGAAATGAAAGCTTTGATTCTTCATATTCATATCAGTGGGTGTTGGTTTATAGTTCACAGGGATCGTCTTGCTATCACTCCCAAATTCACCATTAGACACGCCTATGAGATTCAAATAACTAACAGAACTGGATAAGCTTGCATTTTTTTCTTACTTTGACTTGCTTCTCCACCTTGGTAGCATACTTTAACTACTTTAAGACTTCAACACTTCTATTCACTATCATTTCTATCTTGAAGGGTCATAACTCCATTTTTAGGATTCTTAGCTTGAAAATTGTCAAATCCTTGGAAATGAAAGCTTTGATTCTTCATATTCATATCAGTGGATGTTGTTTCATCCTCCATATGTGTCTTCTTGCTACAATTCCCAAATTCACCATTAGAAACCCCTATGAGATTCAAATAACTAATGTAACCTGTCGGATAAGCTATATTGCTTGTTTCTTACTTTGACTTGCTTCTCCACCTTGGTAGCATACTTTAACTACTTTAAGACTTCAACACTTCTATTCACTATCATTTCTATCTTGAAGGGTCATAACTCCGTTTTTAGGATTCTTAGCTTAAAAATTGTCAAATCCTTGGAAATGAAAGCTTTGATTCTTCATATTCATATCAGTGGATGTTGTTTCATCCTCCATATGTCTCTTCTTGCTACAACTCCCAAATTCACCATTAGAAACTCCTATGAGATTCAAATAACTAACAGAACTGTGGGATAAGCTATATTGCTTGTTTCTTACTTTGACTTGCTTCTCCACCTTGGTAGCATACTTTAACTACTTTAAGACTTCAACACTTCTATTCACTATCATTTCTATCTTGAAGGGTCATAACTCCGTTTTTAGGATTCTTAGCTTGAAAATTGTCAGATCCTTGGAAATGAAAGCTTTGATTCTTCATATTCATATCAGTGTATGTTGTTTCATCCTCCATATGTATATTCTTGCTACAACTCCCAAAGTCACCATTAGAAACTCCTATGAGATTCAAATAACTAACAGAACTGTGGGATAAGCTATATTGCGTGTTTCTTACTGTGACTGACTTCTCCACCTTGCTAGCATACATTAATTACTTATAGACTTCAACACTTCTTTTCACTATTATTTCTATCTTGAAGGGTCATAACTCTGATTTTAGGATTCTTAGCTCGAAAATTGTCCAATCCTTGGAAATGAAAGCTTTGCTTCTTAATATTAATATCAGTGGATATTGTTTCTTCATACATATGTCTCTTCTTTACAACTCCCAAATTCACCATTAGAAACTCCTATGAGATTCAAATAACTAACAGAACTGTGGGATAAGCTTTAGTGCGTGTGTCTTACTTGGACTTGCTTCTCCACCCTGGTAGCATACTTTAACTACTTTGAGACTTCAACGCTTCTATTCGCTATCATGTCTATCTTGAAGGGTCATAACTCGCTTTTAGGATTCTTAGCTTGAAAATTGTCAAATCCTTGGAAATGAAAGCTTTGATTCTTCATATTCATATCAGTGGATGTTGTTTCCTCCTACATATGTGTCTTCTAGCTACAACTCCCAAATTCACCATTAGAAACTCCTATGAGATTCAAATAACTAACAGAACTGTGGATAAGCTTTATATTGCTTGTTTGTTACTTTGACTTGCTTCTCCACCTTGGTAGCATACTTTAACTACTTTAAGACTTCAACACTTCTAGTCACCACCACTTCTATCTTGACGGCTCAGAACTCCGCGTTTAGGGTCCTTAGCTTGAAAATTGTCAAATCCTTGGAACTGACAGCTTTGATTCTTCCTATTCATATCAGTGCATGTTGTTTCAGCCGCCATATGTCTCTTGCTACAACTCCCAAATTCACCATTAGAAACTCCTATGAGATTCAAATAACTAACAGAACTGTGGGATAAGCTATATTGCTTGTTTCTTACTTTGACTTGCTTCTCCACCTTGGTAGCATACTTTAACTACTTTAAGACTTCAACACTTCTATTCACTATCATTTCTATCTTGAAGGGTCATAACTCTGTTTTTAGGATTCTTAGCTTGAAAATTGTCAAATCCTTGGAAATGAAAGCTTTGATTCTTCATATTCATATCAGTGGATGTTGTTTCATCCTCCATACATCGATCCTCCCAACTACTCCCAAATTCACCATTAGAAACTCCTATGAGATTCAAATAACTAACAGAACTGTGATAAGCTTATATTGCTTTGTTTCTTACTTTGACTTGCTTCTCCACCTTGGTAGCATACTTCAACTACTTTAAGACTTCAACACTTCTATTCACTATCATTTCTATCTTGAAGGGTCATAACTCTGTTTTTAGGATTCTTAGCTTGAAAATGGTCAAATCCTTGTAAATGAAAGCATTGATTCTTCATATTCACATCAATAGGTGTTGTTTCAGCCTCCATATGTGTCTTCTTGCTACAACTCCCAAATTCACCATTAGAAACTCCTATGAGATTCAAATAACTAACAGAACTGTGGGATAAGCTATATTGCTTGTTTCTTACTTTGACTTGCTTCTCCACCTTGGTAGCATACTTTAACTACTTTAAGACTTCAACACTTCTATTCACTATCATTTCTATCTTGAAGGGTCATAACTCCGTTTTTAGGATTCTTAGCTTGAAAATTGTCAAATCCTTGGAAATGAAAGCTTTGATTCTTCATATTCATATCAGTGGATGTTGTTTCATCCTCCATATGTGTCTTCTTGCTACAACTCCCAAATTCACCATTAGAAACTCCTATGAGATTCTAAGAACTAACAGAACTATGGGATAAGCTATAATGCTTGTTTCTTACTTTGACTTGCTTCTCCACCTTGGTAGCATACTTCAACTACTTTAAAACTTCAACACTTCTATTCACTATCATTTCTATCTTGTAGGGTCATAACTCCGTTTTTAGGATTCTTAGCTTGATAATTGTCAAATACTTGGAAATGAAAAGCTTTGATTCTTCATATTCATATCAGTGGATGTTGTTTCATCCTCCATATGTGTCTTGCTACAAATCCCAAATTCACCATTAGAAACTTCTATAAGATTCAAAGAACTAACAGAACTGTGGGATAAGTTATATTGCTTGTTTCTTACTTTGACTTGCTTCTCCACCTTGGTAGCATACTTTAACTACTTTAAGACTTCAACACTTCTATTCACTATCATTTCTATCTTGAAGGGTCATAACTCCGTTTTTAGGATTCTTAGCTTGAAAATTGTCAAATCCTTGGAAATGAAAGCTTTGATTCTTCATATTCATATCAGTGGATGTTGTTTCATCCTCCATCTGTGTTTTCTTGCTAACTCCCAAATTCACCATTAGAAACTCCTATGAGATTCAAATAACTAAAGAACTGTGGATAAGCTATGTTACTTTTTTCTTACTTTGACTTGCTTCTCCACCTTGGTAGCATACTTCAATTACTTTAAGACTTCAACACTTCTATTCACTATCATTTCTATCTTGAAGGGTCATAACTTTGTTTTAGGATTCTTAGCTTGAAAATTGTCAAATCCTTGGAAATGAAAGCTTTGATTCTTCATATTCATATCAGTGGATGTTGTTTCATCCTCCATATGTGTCTTCTTTCTACAACTCCAAAATTCACCATTAGAAACTCCTATGAGATTCTAATAACTAACAGAACTGTGATAACTTGTTTCTTACTTTGACTTCTTCTCCACCTTGGTAGCATACTTCAACTACTTTTAAGACTTCAACACTTCTATTCACTATCATTTCTATCTTGAAGGGTCATAACTCCCGTTTTTTAGGATTCTTAGCTTGAAAATTGTCAAACTTGGAAATGAAAGCTTTTATTCTGCATATTCATATCAGGGGATGTTGTTTCATCCTTCATATGTGTTTTTTTGCTACAACTCCCAAATTCACCATTAGAAACTCCTATGAGATTCAAATAACTAACAGAACTGTGGATAAGCTTATATTGCTTGTTTCTTACTTTGACTTGCTTCTCCACCTTGGTAGCATACTTTAACTACTTTAAGACTTCAACACTTCTATTCACTATCATTTCTATCTTGAAGGGTCATCACCCCGGTTTTAGGATTCTTAGCTTAAAAATGGGCAAATCCTTGGAAAGGAAAGCTTTGATTCGTCATATTCATATCAGTGGATGTTGTTTCATCCTCCATATGTGTCGTCTAGCTACAACTCCCAAATTCACCATTAGAAACTCCTATGAGATGCAAGTAACTAACAGAACTGTGTGATAAGCTATATGGCGTGGGTCTTACTTTGACTTGCTCCGCCGCCTTGGTAGCAGCCTTCAACTACTTTAAGAATTCAACACATCTATTCCCTATCATTTCTATCTTGAAGGGTCATAACTCCGTTTTTAGGATTTTAGCTTGAAAATTGTCAAACTCCTGGAAATGAAAGCTTTGATTCTTCATATGCATATCAGTGGATGTTGTTTCAGCCTCCATATGTGTCTTCTTGCTACAACTCCCAAATTCACCATTAGAAACTCGTATGAGATTCTAAGAACTAATAGTACTGTTGGATAAGCTATATTGCTTGTTTCTTACTTTGACTTGCTTCTCCACCTTGGTAGCATACTTTAACTACTTTAAGACTTCAACACTTCTATTCACTATCATTTCTATCTTGAAGGGTCATAACTCCGCTTTTAGGTTTCTTAGCTCGAAAATTGTCAATTCCGTGGCAATGAACGCTTTGATTCGTCAGATTCATATCAGTGGATGTTCTTTCTTCCTCCATATGTGTATTCTTGCTACAACTCCCAAATTCACCGTTAGAAACTCCTATGAGATTCAAATAACTAACAGAACTGTGGGATAAGCTATATTGCTTGTTTCTTACTTTGACTTGCTTCTCCACCTTGGTAGCATACTTTAACTACTTTAAGACTTCAACACTTCTATTCACTATCATTTCTATCTTGAAGGGTCATAACTCCGTTTTTAGGATTCTTAGCTTGAAAATTTTTCAAATCCTTGGAAATGAAAGCTTTGATTCTTCATATTCATATCAGTGGATGTTGTTTCATCCTCCATATGTGTATTCTTGCTACAACTCCCAAATTCACCATTAGAAACTCCTATGAGATTCAAATAACTAACAGAATTATGGGATAAGCTAGAATGCTTGTTCTTACTTTGACTTGCTTCTCCACCTTGGTAGCATACTTTAACTACTTTAAGACTTCAACACTTCTATTCACTATCATTTCTATCTTGAAGGGTCATAACTCCGGTTTTAGGATTCTTAGCTTGAAAATTGTCAAATCCTTGGAAATGAAAGCTTTGATTCTTCATATTCATATCAGTGGATGTTGTTTCATCCTCCATATGTGTATTCTTGCTACAACTCCCAAATTCACCATTAGAAACTCCTATGAGATTCAAATAACTAACAGAACTGTGGGATAAGCTATATTGCTTGTTTCTTACTTTGACTTGCTTTTCCACCTTGGTAGCATGCTTCAACTACTTAAAGACTTCAACACTTCTATTCACTATCATTTCTATGTTGAAGGGTCATAACTCTGTTTTTAGGATTCTTAGCTTGAAAAATTGTCAAATCCTTGGAAATGAAAGCTTTGATTCTTCATATTCATATCAGTGGATGTTGTTTCATCCTCCATATGTCTCTTCTTGCTACAACTCCCAAATTCACCATTAGAAACTCCTATGAGATTCTAATAACTAAGAGAACTGTGGGATAAGCTATATTGCTTGTTTCTTACTTTGACTTGCTTCTCCACCTTGGTAGCATACTTTAACTACTTTAAGACTTCAACACTTCTATTCACTATCATTTCTATCTTGAAGGGTCATAACTCCGTTTTTAGGATTCATAGCTTAAAAATGGTCAAATCCTTGGAAATGAAAGCTTTGATTCTTCATATTCATATCAGTGGATGTTGTTTCATCCTCCATATGTCTCTTCTTGCTACAACTCCCAAATTCACCATTAGAAACTCCTATGAGATTCTAATAACTAACAGAACTGTGGGATAAGCTATATTGCTTGTTTCTTACTTTGACTTGCTTCTCCACCTTGGTAGCATACTTTAACCATCTTTAAGACTTCAAACACTTCTATTCACTATCATTTCTATCTTGAAGGGTCATAACCCGTTTTTAGGATTCGTAGATTGAAAATTGTCAAATCCTTGGAAATGAAAGCTTTGATTCTTCATATTCATATCAGAGGACGTTGTTTCATCCTCCATATGTCTTCTTGCTACAACTCCTAAATTCACCATTAGAAACTCCTATGAGATTCAAATAACTAATAGAACTGGGATAGCTTATATTACTTTTTTCTTACTTTGACTTGCTTCTCCACCTTGGTAGCATACTTTAACTACTTTAAGACTTCAACACTTCTATTCACTATCATTTCTATCTTGAAGGGTCATAACTCCGCTTTTAGGATTCTTAGCTTGAAAATTGTCAAATCCTTGGAAATGAAAGCTTAGATTCTTCATATTCATATCAGTGGATGTTGTTTAAGCCTCCATATGTGTCTTCTTGCTACAACGCCCAAATTCACCATTAGAAACGCCTATGAGATTCAAATAACTAACAGAACTGTGGGATAAGCTATATTGCTTGTTTCTTACTTTGACTTTCTGCGCCACCTTGGTAGCATACTTAACTACTTTAAGACTTCAACACTTCTATTCACTATCATTTCTATCTTGAAGGGTCATAACCTGCTTTTTAGGATTCTTAGCTTGAAAATTGTCAAATCCTTGGAAATGAAAGCTTTGATTCTTCATATTCATATCAGTGGATGTTGTTTCATCCTCCATATGTCTTCTTCGCTACAACTCCCAAATTCACCATTAGAAACTCCTATGAGATTCAAATAACTAATAGAACTGGTGATAAGTTTATATTGCTTTTTTCTTACTTTGACTTGCTTTCTCCACCTTGGTAGCATACATTAATTACTTAACGACTTCAACACTTCTATTCACTATCATTTTTATGTTGAAGGGTCATAACTCTGCTTTTAGGATTCTTAGCTTGAAAATTGTCAAATCCTTGGAAATGAAAGCTTTGATTCTTCATATTCATATCAGTGGATGTTGTTTCATCCTCCATATGTTCTTCTTGCTACACTTCCCAAATTCACCATTAGAAACTCCTATGAGATTCAAATAACTAACAGAACTGTGGATAAGCTTATATTCTTGTTTCTTACTTTGACTTCGCTTTCTCCACCTTGGTAGCATACTTAACTACGTTAAGACTTCAACACTTCGATTCACTATCATTTCTAGCTTGAAGGATCATAACTCCGTGTTTAGGTTTCTTCGCTTGAAAATTGTCAAATGCTTGGAACTAAAAGCGTGGATTCTTCATATTCATATCAGTGATGTTGTTTCATCCTCCATATGTGTATTCTTGCTACAACTCCCAAATTCACTCATTAGAAACCCTATGAGATTCAAATAACTAACAGAACTGTGATAAGTCTATATTGCTTGTTTCTTACTTTGACTTGCTTCTCCACCTTGGTAGCATACGCTAATCACTTAATGACTTCAACGCTTCCATTCAAAATCATTTCTGTCTAGAAGGTTGATAACTCTGGTGTTAGGAATCGTAGCTTGAAAATTGTCAAATCCTTGGAAATGAAAGCTTTGATTCTTCATATTCATATCAGTGGATGTTGTTTCATCCTCCATATGTATATTCTTGCTACAACTCCTAAATTCACCTTTAGAAACTCCTATGAGATTCAAATAACTAACAGAACTGTGGGATAAGCTATATTGCTTGTTTCTCACTTTGACTTGCTTCTCCACCTTGGTAGCATACTTCAACTACTTTAAAACTTCAACACTTCTATTCACTATCATTTCTATCTTGAAGGGTCATAACTCCGTTATTAGGATTCTTAGCTTGAAAATTGTCAAATCCTTGGAAATGAAAGCTTTGATTCTTCATATTCATATCAGTGGATGTTGTTTCATCCTCCATATGTCTCTTCTTGCTACAACTCCCAAATTCACCATTAGAAACTCCTATGAGATTCAAATAACTAAGAGAACTGTGGGATAAGCCATTTTACTTTTTTCTTACTTTGACTTGCTTCTCCACCTTGGTAGCATACTTCAACTACTTTAAGACTTCAACACTTCTATTCACTATCATTTCTATCTTGAAGGGTCATAACTCCGTTTTTGGGATTCTTAGCTTGAAAATTGTCAAATCCTTGGAAATGAAAGCTTTGATTCTTCATATTCATATCAGTGGATGTTGTTTCATCCTCCATATGTGTATTCTTGCTACAACTCCCAAATTCACCATTAGAAACTCCTATGAGATTCAAATAACTAACAGAACTGTGGGATAGTTTATATTGCTTTTTTCTTACTTTGACTTGCTTCTCCACCTTGGTAGCATACTTCAACTACTTTAAGACTTCAAACACTTCTATTCACTATCATTTCTATCTTCAAGGGTCATAACTCCGCTTTTAGGATTCTTAGCTTGAAAATTGTCAAATCCTTGGAAATGAAAGTTTTGATTCTTCATATTCATATCAGTGGATGTTGTTTCATCCTCCATATGTTCTTTCTTGCTAACTCCCAAATTCACCATTAGAAACTCCTATGAGATTCAAATAACTAACAGAACTGTGGATAAGCTTATATTACTTTTTTTCTTACTCTGACTTGCTTCTCCACCTTGGTAGCATACTTCAACTACTTTAAGACTTCAACACTTCTATTCACTATCATTTCTATCTTGAAGGGTCATAACTTTGTTTTAGGATTCTTAGCTTGAAAATTGTCAAATCCTTGGAAATGAAAGCTTTGATTCTTCATATTCATATCAGTGGATGTTGTTTCATCCTCCATATGCTGTCTTCTTGCTACAACTCCCAAATTCACCATTAGAAACTCC
>CM051386.1:26459650-26480683 GCA_028015245.1 Cardamine occulta | reverse complement strand
CCCAAATTCACCATTAGAAACTCCTATGAGATTCAAATAACTATCGAACTGTGGGATACGCTATATTGCTTGTTTCTTACTTTGACTTGCTTCTCCACCTTGGTAGCGTACTTTAACTTACTTTAAGACTTCAACACTTCTATTCACTTATCATTTCTATCTTGAAGGGTCATAACTCCGTTTTTTAGGATTCTTAGCTTGAAAATTGTCAAATCCTTGGAAATAAAGCTTTGATTCTTCATATTCATATCAGTGGATGTTGTTTCATCCTCCATATGTGTCTTCTTGCTACAACCCCAAATTCACCATTAGAAACTCCTATGAGATTCAAATAACTAAAAGAACGTGGGATAAGCTATATTGCTTGTTTCTTACTTTGACTTGCTTCTCCACCTTGGTAGCGTACTTTAACTACTTTAAGACTTCAACACTCCTATTCACTATCGTTTCTATCTTGAAGGTTCATAATTCCGTTTTTAGGATTCTTAGCTTGAAAATTGTCAAATCCTTGGAAATAAGCTTTGATTCTTCATATTCATATCGGTGGATGTTGTTTCATCCTCCTATGTGTCTTCTTGCTTTACAACTCCCAAATTCACCATTAGAAGCTCCTATGAGATTCAAATAACTAACAGAACTGTGGGATAAGCTATATTGCTTGTTTCTTACTTTGACTTGCTTCTCACCTTGGTAGCATACTTAATTACTTTAAGACTTCCACACTTCTATTCACTTATCATTTCTATCTTGAAGGGTCATAACTCCGTTTTTAGGATTCTTAGCTTGAAAATTGTCAAATCCTTGGAAATAAGCTTTGATTCTTCATATTCATATCAGTGGATGTTGTTTCATCCTCCATATGTGTCTTCTTGCTACAACTCCCAAATTCACCATTAGAAACTCCTATGAGATTCAAATAACTAACAGAACTGTGGGATAAGCTATATTGCTTGTTTCTTACTTTTACTTGCTTCTCCTCCTTGGTAGCATACTTTAACTTCTTTAAGACTTCAACACTTCTATTCACTATCATTTCTATCTTGAAGGGTCATAACTCCGTTTTTGGGATTCTCAGCTTAAAAATGGTCAAATCCTTGGAAATGAAAGCTTTGATTCTTCATATTCATATCAGTGGATGTTGTTTCAGCCTCCATATGTGTCTTCTAGCTTTAACTCCCAAATTCACCATTAGAAACTCCTATGAGATTCTAATAACTAACAGAACTGTGGGATAAGCTATATTGCTTGTTTCTTACTTTGACTTGCTTCTCCACCTTGGTAGCATACTTCAACTACTTTAAGACTTCAACACTTCTATTCACTATCATTTCTATCTTGAAGGGTCATAACTCCGTTTTTAGGATTCTTAGCTTGAAAATTGTCAAATCCTTGGAAATGAAAGCTTTGATTCTTCATATTCATATCAGTGGATGTTGTTTCATCCTCCATATGTGTATTCTTGCTACAACTCCCAAATTCACCATTAGAAACTCCTATGAGATTCAAATAACTAACAGAACTGTGGGATAAGCTATATTGCTTGTTTCTTACTTTGACTTGCTTCTCTACCTTGGTAGCATACATTAATTACTTAAAGACTTCAACACTTCTATTCACTATCATTTCTATCTTGAAGAGTCATAACTTCCGTTTTTAGGATTCTTGGCTTGAAAATTGTCAAATCCTTGGAAATAAAGCTTTGATTCTTCATATTCATATCAGTGGATGTTGTTTCATCCTCCATATGTGTCTTCTTGCTTCAACTCCCAAATTCACCATTAGAAACTCCTATGAGATTCTAATAACTAAAGAACTGTGGGATAAGCTATATTGCTTTTTTCTTACTTTTACTTGCTTCTCCACCTTGGTAGCGTACTTTAACTACTTTAAGACTTCAACCTTCTATTCACTATCATTTCTATCTTGAAGGGTCATAACTTCCGTTTTAGGGATTCTTAGCTTGAAAATTGTCAAATCCTTGGAAATAAGCTTTGATTCTTCATATTCATATCGGTGGATGTTGTTTCATCCTCCATATGTGTCTTCTTGCTACAACTCCCAAATTCACCATTAGAAACTCCTGTGCGGTTCAACTACCTAACAGCACTGTGGGATGAGCTATGTGGCTTGTTTATTACTTTGACTTGCTTCTCCACCTTGGTAGCAACCATTAATTACTTAAAGACTTCAACACTTCTATTCACTTTATCATTTCTATCTTGAAGGGTCATAACTTCCGTTTTTAGGATTCTTAGCTTGAAAATTGTCAAATCCTTGGAAATAAGCTTTGATTCTTTATATTCATATCAGTGGATGCTGTTTCATCCTCCATATGTGTACTCTTGCTTCAACTCCCAAATTCACCATTAGAAACTCCTATGAGATTCAAATAACTAACAGAACTGTGGGATAAGCTATATTGCTTGTTTCTTACTTTGACTTACTTCCTCACCTTGGTAGCATACTTTACTACTTTAAAGACTTCAACACTTCTATTCACTATCATTTCTATCTTGAAGGGTCATAACTTCCGTTTTTAGGATTCTTAGCTTGAAAATTGTCAAATCCTTGGAAATAAGCTTTGATTCTTCATATTCATATCAGTGGATGTTGTTTCATCCTCCATATGTGTCTTCTTACTACAACTCCCAAATTCACCATTAGAAACTCCTATGAGATTCTAATAACTAACAGAACTGTGGGATAAGCTATAATGCTTGTTTCTTACTTTGACTTGTTTCTCCACCTTGGTAGCATGCTTAATTACTTTAAGACTTCAACACTATTCACTTATCATTTCTATCTTGAAGGGTCATAACTTCCGTTTTTAGGATTCTTAGCTTGAAAATTGTCAAATCCTTGGAAATAAGCTTTGATTCTTCATATTCATATCAGTGGATGTTGTTTCATCCTCCATATGTGTATTCTTGCTACAACTCCCAAATTCACCATTAGAAACTCCTATGAGATTCTAATAACTAAGAGAACTATGGTATAAGCTATAATGCTAGTTTCTTACTTTGACTTGCATCTACACCTTGGTAGCATGCTTAATCACGTCATCAAGAGTTCAACACTTCTATTCACTATCATTTCTATCTTGAAGGGTCATAACTCCGTTTTTAGGATTCTTAGCTTGAAAATTGTCAAATCCTTGGAAATGAAAGCTTTGATTCTTCATATTCATATCAGTGGATGTTGTTTCATCCTCCATATGTCTCTTCTTGCTACAACTCCCAAATTCACCATTAGAAACTCCTATGAGATTCAAATAACTAACAGAACTGTGGGATAAGCTATATTGCTTGTTTCTTACTTTGACTTGCTTCTCCACCTTGGTAGCATGCTTATTAACTTCAAAGACTTCTATATTCACTATCATTTCTATCTTGAAGGGTCATAACTCCGTTTTTGGATTCTTAGCTTGAAAATTGTCAAATCCTTGGAAATAAGCTTTGATTCTTCATATTCATATCAGTGGATGTTGTTTCATCCTCCATATGTGTCTTCTTGCTACAACTCCCAAATTCACCATTAGAAACTCCTATGAGATTCAATATAACTTGAACTGTGGGATAAGCTATATTGCTTGTTTCTTACTTTGACTTGCTTCTCCACCTTGGTAGCATACTTTAACTACTTTAAGACTTCAACACTTCTATTCACTATCATTTCTATCTTGAAGGGTCATAACTCCGTTTTTAGGATTCTTAGCTTGAAAATTGTCAAATCCTTGTCCCTGAAACCAATGATTCTTCATATTCACATCAATAGGTGTTGTTTAAGCCTCCATATGTGTCTTCTTGCTACAACGCCCCTTATTCACCATTAGAAACTCCTATGAGATTCAAATAACTAACAGAACTGTGGGATAAGCTATATTACTTTTTTCTTACTTTGACTTGCTTCTCCACCTTGGTAGCATACTTCAACTACTTTAAGACTTCAACACTTCTATTCACTATCATTTCTATCTTGAAGGGTCATAACTTCCGTTTTTAGGATTCTTAGCTTGAAAATTGTCAAATCCTTGGAAATAAGCTTTGATTCTTCATATTCATATCAGTGGATGTTGTTTCATCCTCCATATGTGTTCTTCTTGCTTCAACTCCCAAATTCACCATTAGAAACTCCTATGAGATTCAAATAACTATGAGACTGTGGGATAAGCTATATTGCTTGTTTCTTACTTTGACTTGCTTCTCCACCTTGGTAGCACATTAATTACTTTAAGACTTCAACACTTCTATTCACTATCATTTCTATCTTGAAGGGTCATAACTTCTGTTTTAGGATTCTTAGCTTGAAAATTGTCAAATCCTTGGAAATAGCTTTGATTCTTCATATTCATATCGGTGGATGTTGTTTCATCCTCCATATGTGTCTTCTTGCTACAACTCCCAAATTCACCATTAGAAACTCCTATGAGATTCAAATAACTAACAAGAACTGTGGGATAAGCTATATTGCTTGTTTCTTACTTTGACTTGCTTCTCCACCTTGGTAGCATACTTTAACTACTTTAAGACTTCAACAACTATTCTTTATCATTTCTATCTTGAAGGGTCATAACTTTCCGTTTTTAGGATTCTTAGCTTGAAAATTGTCAAATCCTTGGAAATAAGCTTTGATTCTTCATATTCATATCAGTGGATGTTGTTTCATCCTCCATATGTGTCTTCTTGCTACAACTCCCAAATTCACCATTAGAAACTCCTTTGAGTTTCAAAATAACTAATGAACTGTGGGATAAGCTATATTGCTTGTTTCTGACTTTGACTTGCTTCTCCACCTTGGTAGCATACTTACATTCTTTAAAGACTTCAACACTTCTATTCACTATCATTTCTATCTTGAAGGGTCATAACTTCCGTTTTTAGGATTCTTAGGCTTGAAAATTGTCAAATCCTTGGAAATAAGCTTTGATTCTTCATATTCGTATCAGTGGATGTTGTTTCATCCTCCATATGTGTCTTCTTGCTACAACTCCCAAATTCACCATTAGAAACTCCTATGAGATTCAAATAACTAACAGAACTGTGGGATAAGCTATATTGCTTGTTTCTTACTTTGACTTGCTTCTCCCCCTTGGTAGCATACTTTTACTTACTTAAAGACTTCAACTTATTCACTTATCATTTCTATCTTGAAGGGTCATAACTTCCGTTTTTAGGATTCTTAGCTTGAAAATTGTCAAATCCTTGGAAATAGCTTTGATTCTTCATATTCATATCGGTGGATGTTGTTTCAGCCTCCATATTTGTCTTCTTTCTACTACTCCCAAATTCACCATTAGAAACTCCTATGAGATTCAAATAACTAACAGAACTGTGGGATAAGCTATATTGCTTGTTTCTTACTTTGACTTGCTTCTCCACCTTGGTAGCATACTTTAACTACTTTAAGACTTCAACACTTCTATTCATTATCATTTCTATCTTGAAGGGTCATAACTCCGTTTTTAGGATTCTTAGCTTGAAAATTGTCAAATCCTTGGAAATGAAAGCTTTGATTCTTCATATTCATATCAGTGGATGTTGTTTCATCCTCCATATGTCTCTTCTTGCTACAACTCCCAAATTCACCATTAGAAACTCCTATGACATTCAAATAACTAACAAAACTGTGGGATAAGCTATAATGCTTTTTTTTTACTTTGACTTGCTTCTCCACCTTGGTAGCATACTTTAACTACTTTAAGACTTCAACACTTCTATTCACTATCATTTCTATCTTGAAGGGTCATAACTCCGTTTTTAGGATTCTTAGCTTGAAAATGGTCAAATCCTTGGAAATGAAGCTTTGATTCTTCATATTCATATCGGTGGATGTTGTTTCAACCTCCATATGTGTCTTCTTGCTACAACTCCCAAATTCACCATTAGAAACTCCTATGAGATTCTAATAACTAACAGAACTGTGGGATAAGCTATATTGCTTTTTCTTACTTTGACTTGCTTCTCCACCTTGGTAGCATGCTTCAACTACTTTGAGACTTCAACACTTCTATTCACTCTCATTTCTATCACGAAGGGCTAACTTTCGTTTTTAGGATTCTTAGCTTGAAAATTGTCAAATCCTTGGAAATAAGCTTTGATTCTTCATATTCATATCAGTGGATGTTGTTTCATCCTCCATATGTCTCTTTTTGCTAGACTCCCAAATTCACCATTAGAAACTCCTATGAGATTCAAATAACTAACAAACTGTGGGATAAGCTATATTGCTTTTTTCTTACTTTGACTTGCTTCTCCACCTTGGTAGCATACTTTAACTTCTTTAAGACTTCAACTTCTATTCACTTATCATTTCTATCTTGAAGGGTCATAACTCCGTTTTTAGGATTCTTAGCTTGAAAATTGTCAAATCCTTGGAAATAAGCTTTGATTCTTCATATTCATATCAGTGGATGTTTTTTCATCCTCCATATGTGTCTTCTTGCTACAACTCCCAAATTCACCATTAGAAACTCCTATGAGATTCAAATAACTAACAGAACTGTGGGATAAGCTATATTGCTTGTTTCTTACTTTGACTTCTTCTCCCACCTTGGTAGCATCTTTAACTTCTTTAAGACTTCAACACTTCTATTCACTATCATTTCTATCTTGAAGGGTCATAACTTCCGTTTTTAGGATTCTTAGCTTGAAAATTGTCAAATCCTTGGAAATAAGCTTTGATTCTTCATATTCATATCGGTGGATGTTGTTTCATCCTCCATATGTGTCTTCTTGCTACAACTCCCAAATTCACCATTAGAAACTCCTATGAGATTCAAATAACTAACAGAACTGTGGGATAAGCTATATTGCTTGTTTCTTACTTTGACTTGCTTCTCCACCTTGGTAGCATACTTTAACTACTTTAAGACTTCAACTCTTCTATTCACTATCATTTCTATCTTGAAGGGTCATAACTCCGTTTTTAGGATTCTTAGCTTGAAAATTGTCAAATCCATGGAAATATAAGCTTTTGTTCTTCATATTTATATCGGTGGATGTGGTTTCATACTCCATATGTATATTCTTGCTACAACTCCCACATTCACCATTAGAAACTCCTATGAGATTATAATAACTACGAGAACTGTGGGATAAGCTATATTGCTTGTTTCTTACTTTGACTTGCTTCTCCACCTTGGTAGCATACTTCTTACTTTAAGACTTCAACACTTCTATTCACTTATCATTTCTATCTTGAAGGGTCATAACTCCGTTTTTAGGATTCTTAGCTTGAAAATTGTCAAATCCTTGGAAATAGCTTTGATTCTTCATATTCATATCAGTGGATGTTGTTTCATCCTCCATATGTGTCTTCTTGCTAAACTCCCAAATTCACCATTAGAAACTCTATGAGATTCAAATAACTAACAGAACTGTGGGATAAGCTATATTGCTTGTTTCTTACTTTGACTTGCTTCGGCACCGTGGCAGCATACGTTAACTTCTTTATGACTTCGACACCCCTACTCACTATCATTTCTATCTTGAAGGGTCATAACTCCGTTTTTCGGATTCTTAGCTTGAAAATTGTCAAATCCTTGGAAATGAAAGCTTTGATTCTTCATATTCATATCAGTGGATGTTGTTTCATCCTCCATATGTGTATTCTTGCTACAACTCCCAAATTCACCATTAGAAACTATTATGAGATTCAAATAACTAACAGACTGTGGGATAAGCTATATTGCTTGTTTCTTACTTTGACTTGCTTCTCCACCTTGGTAGCATACTTTAACTACTTTAAGACTTCAACACTTCTATTCACTATCATTTCTATCTTGAAGGGTCATAACTCCGTTTTTAGGATTCTTAGCTTGAAAATTGTCAAATCCTTGGAAATGAAAGCTTTGATTCTTCATATTCATATCAGTGGATGTTGTTTCATCCTCCATATGTGTATTCTTGCTAACTTTCCCAACTTCACCATTAGAAACTCCTATGAGATTCAAATAACTAACAGAACTGTGGGATAAGCTATATTGCTTGTTTCTTACTTTGACTTGCTTCTCCCCTTGGTAGCGTACTTTAACTTCTTTAAAGACTTCACACTTCTATTCCTTTTCATTTCTATCTTGAAGGGTCATAACTCCGTTTTTAGGATTCTTAGCTTGAAAGTTGTCAAATCCTTGGAAATAAAGCTTTGATTCTTCATATTCATATCGGTGGATGTTGTTTCATCCTCCATATGTGTCTTCTTGCTACAACTCCCAAATTCACCATTAGAAACTCTATGAGATTCAAATAACTAAGAAGCTGTGGGATAAGCTATATTGCTTGTTTCTTACTTTGACTTGCTTCTCCACCTTGGTAGCATACTTTAATTACTTTAAGACTTCAACACTTCTATTCACTATCATTTCTATCTTGAAGGGTCATAACTTCCGTTTTTAGGATTCTTAGCTTGAAAATTGTCAAATCCTTGGAAATAAAGCTTTGATTCTTCATATTCATATCAGATGGATGTTGTTTCATCCTCCATATGTGTCTTCTTGCTACAACTCCCAAATTCACCATTAGAAACTCCTATGAGATTCAAATAACTAAGAGACTGTGGGATAAGCTATATTGCTTGTTTTTACTTTGACTTGCTCCTCACCTTTGTAGCATACTTTAATTACTTTAAAGACTTCAAACTTCTTATTCACTATCATTTCTATCTTGAAGGGTCATAACTCCGTTTTTAGGATTCTTAGCTTGAAAATTGTCAAATCCTTGGAAATGAAAGCTTTGATTCTTCATATTCATATCAGTGGATGTTGTTTCATCCTCCATATGTATATTCTTGCTACAACTCCCAAATTCACCATTAGAAACTCCTATGAGATTCAAATAACTAAACGAACGGTGGGATAAGCTATATTGCTTGTTTCTTACTTTGACTTGCTTCTCCACCTTGGTAGCATACTTAATTACTTTAAGACTTCAACACTTCATTCACTTATCATTTCTATCTTGAAGGGTCATAACTTCCGTTTTTAGGATTCTTAGCTTGAAAATTGTCAAATCCTTGGAAATAAAGCTTTGATTCTTCATATTCATATCAGTGGATGTTGTTTCATCCTCCATGTGTCTCTTCTTGCCACCACTCCGAAATTCACCATTAGAAACTGGTATGAGATTCAAATAACTAACAGAAGTGTGGGATAAGCTATATTGCTTGTTTCTTACTTTGACTTGCTTCTCCACCTTGGTAGCATACTTCAACTACTTTAAGACTTCAACACTTCTATTCACTATCATTTCTATCTTGAAGGGTCATAACTCCGTTTTTAGGATTCTTTGCTTGAAAATTCTCAAATCCATGGAAATGAAAGCTTTGATTCTTCATATTCTTATCAGTGGATGTTGTTTCATCCTCCATATGTGTCTTCTTGCTACAACTCCTAAATTCACCAATAGAATCTCTTATTAGATTCAAATAACTAAAGAAGCTGTGGGATAGGCTATGTTGCTTGTTTCTTACTTTGACTTGCTTCTCCACCTTGGTAGCGTACCTTAATTACTTTAAAACGACTTCACTTCTATTCACTATCATTTCTATCTTGAAGGGTCATAACTCCGTTTTTAGGATTCTTAGCTTGAAAATTGTCAAATCCTTGGAAATGAAAGCTTTGATTCTTCATATTCATATCAGTGGATGTTGTTTAAGCCTCCATATGTGTCTTCTTGCTACAACGCCCCTTATTCACCATTAGAAACTCCTATGAGATTCTTAGAACTAACAGAACTATGGGATAAGCTATATTGCTTGTTTCTTACTTTGACTTGCTTCTCCACCTTGGTAGCATACTTTAACTACTTTAAGACTTCAACACTTATTCACTATCATTTCTATCTTGAAGGGTCATAACTTCCGTTTTTAGGATTCTTAGCTTGAAAATTGTCAAATCCTTGGAAATAAGCTTTGATTCTTCATATTCATGTCGAGTGGATGTTGTTTCATCCTCCATATGTGTCTTCTTGCTACAACTCCCCAAATTCACCATTAGAAACTCCTATGAGATTCTAATAACTAACAGAACGTGGGATAAGCTATATTACTTTTTTCTTACTTTGACTTGCTTCTCCACCTTGGTAGCATACTTATATACTTTAAGACTTCACAACTCTATTCACTTATCATTTCTATCTTGAAGGGTCATAACTTCCGTTTTTAGGATTCTTAGCTTGAAAATTGTCAAATCCTTGGAAATAGCTTTGATTCTTCATATTCATATCGGTGGATGTTGTTTCATCCTCCTATGTGTCTTCCTTTCTGCAACTCCCAAATTCACGGTTAGACACTCCTATGAGATTCAAATAACTAACAGAGCTGTGGGATAAGCTATATTGCTTTTTTCTTACTTTGACTTGCTTCTCCACCTTGGTAGCGTACTTTAATTACTTTGAGATTTCAACACTTCTATTCATTCTCATTTCTATCTTGAAGGGTCATAACTCCGTTTTTAGGATTCTTAGCTTGAAAATTGTCAAATCCTTGGAAATGAAAGCTTTGATTCTTCATATTCATATCAGTGGATGTTGTTTCATCCTCCATATGTGTCTTCTTGCTACAACTCCCAAATTCACCATGAGAAACTCCTATGAGATTCAAATAACTAACAGAACGTAGGGATAAGCTATATGGCTTGTTTCTTACTTGGACTTGCTTCGCCACCTTGATAGCGTACTTTAATTACTTTAAAGACTTCAACACTTCTATTCACTATCATTTCTATCTTGAAGGGTCATAACTCCGTTTTTAGGATTCTTAGCTTGAAAATTGTCAAATCCTTGGAAATAAAGCTTTGATTCTTCATATTCATATCGGTGGATGTTGTTTCATCCTCCCTATGTCTATTCTTGCTTCAACTCCCAAACTCTTCATTAGAAACTCCTATGAGTTTCTACTAATTAACAGAACTGTTGGATACTCCATATTACTTTTTTCTTACTTCTACTTGCTTCTCCACCTTTGTAGCGTACTTTAATTACTTTTAAGACTTCAACTTCTATTCACTTATCATTTCTATCTTGAAGGGTCATAACTTCTGTTTTAGGATTCTTAGCTTGAAAATTGTCAAATCCTTGGAAATAAGCTTTGATTCTTCATATTCATATCGGTGGATGTTGTTTCATCCTCCATATGTATCTTCTTGCTACACTCCCAAATTCACCATTAGAAACTCTATGAGATTCAAATAACTAACAAGCTGTGGGATAAGCTATATTGCTTGTTTCTTACTTTGACTTGCTTCTCACCCTTGGTCGCATACATTATCCTTAAAGACTTCAACCTTCTATTCACTTATCATTTCTATCTTGAAGGGTCATAACTCCGTTTTAGGATTCTTAGCTTGAAAATTGTCAAATCCTTGGAAATAAGCTTTGATTCTTCATATTCACATCAATAGGTGTTGTTTAAGCCTCCATATGTGTCTTCTTGCTACAACTCCCAAATTCACCTTTAGAAACTCCTATGAGATTCAAATAACTAACAGAACTGTGGGATAAGCTATATTGCTTGTTTCTTACTTTGACTTGCTTCTCCACCTTGGTAGCATACTTCAACTACTTTAAGACTTCAACACTTCTATTCACTTATCATTTCTATCTTGAAGGGTCATAACTTCCGTTTTTAGGATTCTTAGCTTGAAAATTGTCAAATCCTTGGAAATAAGCTTTGATTCTTCATATTCATATCAGTGGATGTTGTTTCATCCTCCATATGTGTCTTCTTGCTAAACTCCCAAATTCACCATTAGAAACTCCTGAGATTCAATAACTAACAGAACTGTGGGATAAGCTATATTGCTTTTTTTTACTTTGACTTGCTTCTCCACCTTGGTATCATACTTTAACTATTGAAAGACTTCAACACTTCTATTCACTATCATTTCTATCTTGAAGGGTCATAACTATGTTTTTAGGAGTCTTAGCTTGAAAATTGTCAAATCCTTGGAAATGAAAGCTTTGATTCTTCATATTCATATCAGTGGATGTTGTTTCATCCTCCATATGTGTATTCTTGCTACAACTCCCAAATTCACCATTAGAAACTCCTATGAGATTCAAATAACTAACAGAACTGTGGGATAAGCTATAGTTCTTGTTGTTTTACTTTGACTTGCTTCTCCACCTTGGTAGCATACTTAATTACTTTAAGACTTCAACACTTCTATTTGCTCTCATTTCGATCTTCAAGGATCATAACTACCGTTTTAGGATTCTTAGCTTGAAAATTGTCAAATCCTTGGAAATGAAAGCTTTGATTCTTCATATTCATATCAGTGGATGTTGTTTCAGCCTCCATATGTGTCTTCTAGCTACAACTCCCAAATTCACCATTAGAAACTCCTATGAGATTCAAATAACTAACAGAACTGTGGGATAAGCTATATTGCTTGTTTCTTACTTTGACTTGCTTCTCCACCTTGGTAGCATAC
Organism: Cardamine occulta; assembly: GCA_028015245.1. Lineage (NCBI taxonomy): Eukaryota > Viridiplantae > Streptophyta > Magnoliopsida > Brassicales > Brassicaceae > Cardamine > Cardamine occulta. Next base: position 26,468,256 of record CM051386.1, on the reverse strand, counting down.
TTTAACTACTTTAAGACTTCAACACTTCTATTCACTATCATTTCTATCTTGAAGGGTCATAACTCCGTTTTTAGGATTCTTGGCTTGAAAATTGTCAAATCCTTGGAAATGAAAGCTTTGATTCTTCATATTCATATCAGTGGATGTTTTTTCATCCTCCATATGTCTCTTCTTTCTACAACTCCCAAATTCACCATTAGAAACTCCTATGAGATTCAAATAACTAACAGAACTGTGGGATAAGCTATATTGCTTGTTTCTTACTTTGACTTGCTTCTCCACCTTGGTAGCATACTTTAACTACTTTAAGACTTCAACACTTCTATTCACTATCATTTCTATCTTGAAGGGTCATAACTCCGTTTTTAGGATTCTTAGCTTGAAAATTGTCAAATCCTTGGAAATGAAAGCTTTGATTCTTCATATTCATATCAGTGGATGTTGTTTCATCCTCCATATGTGTCTTCTTGCTACAACTCCCAAATTCACCATTAGAAACTCCTATGAGATTCAAATAACTAACAGAACTGTGGGATAAGCTATATTGCTTGTTTCTTACTTTGACTTGCTTCTCCACCTTGGTAGCATACTTTATTTACTTTAAGACTTCAACACTTCTATTCACTATCATTTCTATCTTGAAGGGTCATAACTCTGTTTTTAGGATTCTTAGCTTGAAAATTGTCAAATCCTTGGAAATGAAAGCTTTGATTCTTCATATTCATATCAGTGGATGTTGTTTCATCCTCCATATGTGTCTTCTTGCTACAACTCCCAAATTCACCATTAGAAACTCCTATGAGATTCAAATAACTAACAGAACTGTGGGATAAGCTATATTGCTTGTTTCTTACTTTGACTTGCTTCTCCACCTTGGTAGCGTACTTTAACTGCTTCAAGACTTCAACACTTCTATTCACTATCATTTCTATCTTGAAGGGTCATAACTCCGTTTTTAGGATTCTTAGCTTGAAAATTGTCAAATCCTTGGAAATGAAAGCTTTGATTCTTCATATTCATATCAGTGGATGTTGTTTAAACCTCCATATGTGTCTTCTTGCTACAACCCCCCTAATTCACCATTAGAAACTCCTATGAGATTCAAATAACTAACAGAACTGTGGGATAAGCTATATTGCTTGTTTCTTACTTTGACTTGCTTCTCCACCTTGGTAGCATACTTTAACTACTTTAAGACTTCAACACTTCTATTCACTATCATTTCTATCTTGAAGGGTCATAACTCTGTTTTAGGATTCTTAGCTTGAAAATTGTCAAATCCTTGGAAATGAAAGCTTTGATTCTTCATATTCATATCAGTGGATGTTGTTTCATCCTCCATATGTCTCTTCTTGCTACAACTCCCAAATTCACCATTAGAAACTCCTATGAGATTCTAATAACTAACAGAACTGTGGGATAAGCTATATTGCTTTTTTCTTACTTTGACTTGCTTCTCCACCTTGGTAGCATACTTCAACTACTTTAAGACTTCAACACTTCTATTCACTATCATTTCTATCTTGAAGGGTCATAACTCCGGTTTTAAGATTCTTAGCGTGAAAATTTTCAAATGCTTGGAGATGAAAGCTTTGATTCTTCATATTCATATCAGTGGATGTTGTTTCATTCTCCATATGGGTATTCTTGCTACGACTCCCAAATTCACCATTAGAAACTCCTATGAGATTCAAATAACTAACAGAACTGTGGGATAAGCTATATTGCTTGTTTCTTACTTTGACTTGCTTCTCCACCTTGGTAGCATACTTTAACTACTTTAAGACTTCAACACTTCTATTCACTATCATTTCTATCTTGAAGGGTCATAACTCCGTTTTTAGGATTCTTAGCTTGAAAATTGTCAAATCCTTGGAAATGAAAGCTTTGATTCTTCATATTCATATCAGTGGATGTTGTTTCATCCTCCATATGTCTCTTCTTGCTACAACTCCCAAATTCACCATTAGAAACTCCTATGAGATTCTAATAACTAACAGAACTGTGGGATAAGCTATATTGCTTTTTTCTTACTTTGACTTGCTTCTCCACCTTGGTAGCAAACTTTAACTACTTTAAGACTTCAACACTTCTATTCACTATCATTTCTAATTTGAAGGGTCATAACTCCGTTATTAGGATTCTTAGCTTGAAAATTGTCAAATCCTTGGAAATGAAAGCTGTGATTCTTCATATTCTTATCGGTGGATGTTGTTTCATCCTCCATATGTCTCTTCTTGCTACAACTCCCAAATTCACCATTAGAAACTCCTATGAGATTCAAATAACTAACAGAACTGTGGGATAAGCTATATTGCTTGTTTCTTACTTTGACTTGCTTCTCCACCTTGGTAGCATACTTAAACTACTTTAAGACTTCAACACTTCTATTCACTATCATTTCTATCTTGAAGGGTCATAACTCCGTTTTTAGGATTCTTAGCTTGAAAATTGTCAAATCCTTGGAAATGAAAGCTTTGATTCTTCATATTCATATCAGTGGATATTGTTTCATCCTCCATATGTGCTTCTTGCTACAACTCCCAAATTCACCATTAGAAACTCCTACGATGTTCAAAGAACTAACTGAACTGTGGGATAAACTATAATATTTATTTCTTACTTTGACTTGCTTCTCCACCTTGGTAGCATACTTTAATTACTTAAAGACTTCAACACTTCTATTCACTATCATTTCTATCTTGAAGGGTCATAACTCTGTTTTAGGATTCTTAGCTTGAAAATTGTCAAATCCTTGGAAATGAAAGCTTTGATTCTTCATATTCATATCAGTGGATGTTGTTTTATCCTCCATATGTCTCTTCTTGCTACAACTCCCAAATTCACCATTAGAAACTCCTATGAGATTCAAATAACTAACAGAACTGTGGGATAAGCTATATTGCTTGTTTCTTACTTTGACTTGCTTCTCCACCTTGGTAGCATACTTTAACTACTTTAAGACTTCAACACTTCTATTCACTATCATTGCTATCTTGAAAATTCATAACTCCTGTTTTAGGATTCTTAGCTTGAAAATTGTCAAATCCTTGGAAATGAAAGCTTTGATTCTTCATATTCATATCGGTGGATGTTGTTTCATCCTCCATATGTGTCTTCTTGCTACACTCCCAAATTCACCATTAGAAACTCCTATGAGATTCAAATAACTAACAGAGCGTGGGATAAGCTATATTGCTTGTTTCTTACTTTGACTTGCTTCTCCACCTTGGTAGCATACTTTAACTACTTTGAGACTTCAACACTTCTATTCACTATCATTTCTATCTTGAAGGGTCATAACTCTGTTTTTAGGATTCTTAGCTTGAAAATTGTCAAATCCTTGGAAATGAAAGCTTTGATTCTTCATATTCATATCAGTGGATGTTGTTTCGTCCTCCATATGCGTCTTCTTTCTACAAATCCCAAATTCACCATTAGAAACTCCAATGAGATTCAAATAACTAACAGAACTGGATAAGCTATATTGCTTTTTTCTTACTTTGACTTGCTTCTCCACCTTGGTAGCATACTTAACTACTTTAAGACTTCAACACTTCTATTCACTTATCATTTCTATCTTGAAGGGTCATAACTTTCCGTTTTTAGGATTCTTAGCTTGAAAATTGTCAAACCCCTGGAAATGAAGGCTTTGATTCTTCATATTCGTATCAGTGGATGTTGTTTCATCCTCCATGTGTGTCTTCTTGCTACAACTCCCAGATTCCCCATTAGAACCTCCTATGTGATTCAAATAACTACCAGAATAGTGGGATAAGCTATCTGGCTTGTTTCTTTCTTTGACTTGCTTCTCCACCTTGGTAGCATACTTTAATTACTTAAAGCCTTCAACACTTCTATTCACTATCATTTCTATCTTGAAGGGTCCTAACTTTGTTTTAGGATTCTTAGCTTGAAAATTGTCCAATCCTTGGAAATGAAGCTTTGATTCTTCATATTCATATCGGTGGATGTTGTTTAAGCCTCCATATGTGTCTTCTTGCTACAACACCCCTTATTCACCATTAGAAACTACTATGAGATTCAAATAACTAACAGAACTGTGGGATAAGCTATATTGCTTGTTTCTTACTTTGACTTGCTTCTCCACCTTGGTAGCTACATTAATTACTTAAAAACTTCAACACTTCTATTCACTATCATTTCTATCTTGAAGGGTCCTTAACTCCGTTTTTAGGATTCTTAGCTTGAAAATTGTCAAATCCTTGGAAATGAAAGCTTTGATTCTTCATATTCATATCGGTGGATGTTGTTTCATCCTCCATATGTTTCTTCTTTCTACGTCTCCCAAATTCACCATTAGAAACTCCTATGAGATTCTAATAACTAACAGAACTGTGGATAAGCTATATTCCTTTTTCTTACTTTGACTTGCTTCTCCACCTTGGTAGCGTACTTTACTACTTTAAGACTTGAACACTTCATTCACTATCATTTCTATCTTGAAGGGTCATAACTCTGTTTTTAGGATTCTTAGCTTGAAAATTGTCAAATCCTTGGAAATGAAAGCTTTGATTCTTCATATTCATATCAGTGGATGTTGTTTAAGCCTCCAAGTGTGTCTTCGGCCTACAACTCCCAAATTGACCATTAGAAACTCCTATGAGATTCAAATAACTAACAGAACTGTGGGATAAGCTATATTGCTTGTTTCTTACTTTGACTTGCTTCTCCACCTTGGTAGCATACATCAACTACTTTAAGACTTCAACACTTCTATTCACTATCATTTCAATCTTGAAGGGTCATAACTCTGTTTTTGGAATTCTCAGCTTGAAAATGGTCAAATCCTTGGAAATGAACGCTATGATTCTTCATATTCACATCAACAGGTGTTGTTTCACCTCCATATGTGTCTTCTTGCTACAATTTCCAAATTCACAATTAGAAACTCCTATGAGATTCAAATAACTAACAGAACTGTGAAATAAGCTATAATGCTTGTTTCTTACTTTGACTTGCTTCTCTACCGTGGAAGCATACTGGAACTACTTTAAGCCTTCAACACTTCTATTCACTATCAATTCTATCTTGAAGGGTCCTAACACCGTTTTTAGGATTCGTGGCTTGAAGATTGTCAAATCCTAATAAAGGGAAGCTTTGATTCTTCATATTCATATCAGTCGATGGTGTTTCTTCCTCCATATGTGTTCTTGCTGCACTCCCAAGTTCCCCATTAGAAACTCCTATGAGCTTCAAATAACTACCAGTACTGAGGGATAAGTTATATTGCATGTTTCTTACTTTGACTTACTTCCCCACCTTGGTAGCGTACATTAATTACTTAAAGACTTCAACCTTCTATTCACTTATCATTTCTATCTTGAAGGGTCATAACTTCTGTTTTAGGATTCTTAGCTTGAGAATTGTCAAATCCTTGGAAATAGAAAGCTTTGATTCTTCATATTGATGTCAGTGGATGTTGTTTCATCCTCCATATGTCTCTTCTTTTCAGCTCCCAAATTCACCATTAGAAACTCTATGAGATTCAATAACTAACAGAACTGTGGGATAAGCTATATTCTTTTTTCTTACTTTGACTTGCTTCTCACACCTTGGTAGCGTACTTCAACTACTTTAAGACTTCAGCACTCCCATTCCGTATCATTTCCATCTTGAAGGATCATAACTCTGTTTTTAGGATTCTTGGCTTGAAAATTGTCAAGTCCTTGAAATGAAAGCTTTGATTCTTCATATTCATATCGGTGGATGTTGTTTCATCCTCCATATGTGTATTCTTGCTACAACTCCCACATTCACCATTAGGATCTCCTATGAGATTCAAATAACTATGAGAACTGTGGGATAAATTATATTGCTTTTTCTTACTTTGACTTACTTCTCCACCTTGGTAGCGTCCTTAATTACTTAAAGACTTAACACTTCCATTCACTATCATTTCTATCTTGAAGGGTCATAACTCTGCTTTTAGGATTCTTAGCTTGAAAATTGTCAAATCCTTGGAAATGAAAGCTTTGATTCTTCATATTACATATGGGTGGATGTTAATTCATCCTCCCTATGTCTTCTTGCACAACTCCCAAATTCACCATTAGAAACTCCTATGAGATTCAAATAACTAAGAGAACGTGGGGATAAGCGATACTTTTTTTACTTCGACTTGGCTTTCTGCAGCAGGTAGCGTCCTTGATTACTTAAAGACGACAACACTTCTTCCTTTATCATTTCCATCTTGAAGGTCGCCATTAACTCCTCTTTAATAGGATTCTTGGCTTGAAAATTGTCAAATCCTTGGAAATGAAAGCTTTGATTCTTAAATATTCATGTCGATGGATGTTGTTTCATCCTGCGCGTATGTCTCTTCTCTGCTGCCTCCCAAATTCACTAATTAGAAACTCCTGACCAAGATTCAAATAACTAGCAGATTCGTGGGATAAGCCATGTGCATTTTTCTTCTTTGACATACAACCTGCCTTGGTAGCATCCTTATTACTTTAAGACTTCAACAGTTTTATTCTACTATCATTGCTATCTTGAAGGGTCATAGCTCCGTTTTAGGATTCTTAACCGGAAAATTGTAAAATCCTTGGAAATGAAGCTTTGATTCTTAAACCCGGTATCGAGGATGATGACTGAAGTCCTCGACTATGTCTCTTACTTTCTGACTCACGGTATTCACCATTGAAGACTCCTATAAGATTCAAATAACTGAAAGAGAACCGTAGGATAAGCCTATATTGCTTGTTTAGCACATTGACATACTGCCCACCTTGGTAGCGTACTTTAATTACTTTAAAAATTGACACATACATTCACTATCGTTACTGTCTTGAAGGATCATAACTCCGTTTTTAGGATTACATGGCTTGAGAATGGTGAAATCCTTCGAAATAAGCTTTGATTACTTCGTAATGAATATGGGTGGATGTTGTTTCAGCCTCCGTTATGTGTCTCCTTGTAGGTCTCCCGAATTCGGACCATTAGAAACTCCTGTGAGATTAAAATAACTAACAGAACTATGGGGATAAAAATTTATATTGTATTTCTTAGCCCGACACTTCTCCACCTTGGTAGCATGCTTTGCTACTTTAAAACGGCCGAAGCAGTGCTATTCCTTGTCATTCCCCATCTTGAAGGGTCCTTAATAGTTTTAGGATTCTTAGCTTAAAATTGTCAAATCATGGAAATAAGCTTTGGGATGTCATATTCATATCAGTGGATATTTGTTTCATCCTCCATATGTCTCTTCTTTACTACAACTCCCAAATTCACCATTAGAAACCTCTTGTAAAGAGATTGAATAACTTTCTTGACATGGGATAAGCTATGTTGCTTGTTTTCTTACTTTATTTATGTCTCCACTTTGCCAGTGGCGTACTTCCTTCTTTAAGAAACACAACACTTCTGTATTCACTATCATTTCTATCTTGAAGGTCATAACTCCGTTTAAGGATTTTGAACGCTTAAAAATTATCGAATCCTTGAAATAAGCTTTGATTCTTCATATTAAGTATCCAGTGGATATTTGTTTAGTCCTCCCTTGTGGCCTCTTCTTTACTACAACTCCAAATTCACCATTGAAACTCCTATGAGATTCAAATATTTAACAGAACTGTGGGATAAAAGCTGATATTGCTTGTTTCTTACTTTGTTATACTCACCTTGGTAGCATGCTTCCTTTGCTAGAAACTTGTTGGCTTCCCCACCCCATTCATATCATTTCTATCTTGAAGGAGTCGTAACTCAAGATTTTTAAGGTTCTTAGCTTGAAAATTGTCAATCCTTGAAATAAGCTTTTGATTCTTCATATTCATATCAGTGAATGTTGTTTCATCCTCCATATGTGTATTCTTTCTGACTCCCAAATTAGCATTTGAAGCTCTATGAGATTGAATATTATGAACTTTGGGATAAGCTATATTTAGCATTTCTTACTTTGACCCTTCTTTTGCTTGGCCGCATACATTAGTGCCGAACTTCTTACTTTGTTCACTTATCATTTCTATGTTGAAGGTCATAACTCTGTTTTTAAGGTTCTTAGCCAAGGTGCTCGAATCCTTGGAAATTATAGCTTTTGATTCTTCATCAATGCATATCAGTGGATATTTGTTTCATCCTCCATATGTCTCTTCTTGCTACAACTCCCAAATTCCCTATTAAAACTCTATGAGATTCTAATAACTAACAGAGGCTGTGGGATAAGCTATGTTACTTTTCTTACTTTGACATTTGCCAGCTTGCCAGTAGCATCACTTATTGCACAAGACCCAGCCAACCCCCCCATTCACTTCATCATTTTACATCTTGAAGGGACATAACTCCGTTTTTAGGATTCTTAACTTGAAAATTGTCAAATCCTTGAAATGAGCTTTTGATTCTTCATATTCATATCGGTGGATGTGGTTTCATCACCCATATGTGTCAATCTTTGCTCTTCCCAAATTCACCATTTAAAACTCCTATGAGATTCAAATAACTAACAAGCTGTGGGGATAATTTATCTTCTTGTTTCTTACTTTGACTTTTTTTTCTTCTCCACCTTGGTAGCCATTTTTAAATGCTTAAAGAACTTCTTACTTCTATTCACTATCATTTTTCTGTTGAAGGATCATAACTCTGTTTTA
>CM051386.1:26411735-26455101 GCA_028015245.1 Cardamine occulta | reverse complement strand
CTGTGTTTCAGGAGACGGCAAAAAGCTACGCTTCAGCATCTTTGTCTTCAGTTTCCTCTAGTTTCTCCAAATCTTCTTTTACCTTAATAAGGAGGTCTCCAACATGGTTCGCTCATACCTTCTCGCTCCACTCAAATGCATCATTGGTTCTTCTTCGAGCACACAGTGCAGTGGCCAGAGATCCAATGCGTAATATAGAGAACCATGCCTTTCTCCAACATATATTTCCCCAGGTCTGATCCTAAATTGATATAACAACTTCATCAGCATCACTACTGTAGTTGTTTTCGGAACCAAGATCTTTACCAGCAAATGTTTTCTTGTTTCTCCTTTTTAATTTTTATTAAATGATTTGAAGATGACCTTCCTGATTTGTAAATGGGTGTGATGGTGAAGGGTAATCACTTAGCAATTGAAACAACTAGACAGAAATGAGATGGATATATATATATATATATATATATATAGTCTTACAGATGAAGGGTTCCAAAGCTATAATTTTTTGTATTATGTTTGTAGAATATATCTGCAAGATAACTCGGAGCCAGCACCACAGGTTTTAAAGCGAATGGAGATATGAGCCTTCTTGCCTTTTGTCAAGATGTTAGCTACAGTAGAGGTGTCAAGTAAGTTAAATCTTTGCTGGTAACACTAAACCACACTACTATAGGACAGGTTAGGGTTCATGTTTTTATTATCAAAAACAAACGCCGGACATTGAGGTTGATACTGCACTACGATATATGGTCTTTTGGACAACTCTGCATGGGTTATAGATTAATCCATGGGTTAAAATTTACTTTTATATTAATTTTTTTATATATAGTTATGGATTATAACCCATTAATCCTTTAAATTATTTTTTCCAAATTCCCAAAATTTTAAAAAACTTTGAATATTAAAATAAGCTTGTCATAATTAACCTCCAAAATTAGTTGTCCAAGAAAAACTCTTTATATGTTTTTTGTATATATGTCAAGAGGTAAGACTAAGTATTCGATTCTGAAGAAGCTGATGAAGTTCCTCGCAATGTCATATCGATGTCTAAATCCATATCTCTTGATGTATAGCATATTTAATATCTTCTAAAGTTGCAAAGTTTTTTGGTTTTTCTATTTTTTAGAGTCTTATCAGATTAAAATCGTTGGAAAGAAGTTTGATCCACGTAGAACCAGGATAGAACAATACAGCAGACAGAGCTGGACATTTTTGGAGCTCGGATCGGTCGTTCCCCGTCGAGGATCGATCGATCCGTGCTCTGGGAAAAGCTGGATGTTTACCGGATCAATCGGTAGAACCCGGATAGATCGTGCCACTTCGGATCGATCGATCCGAAGTCTCGAAGAAGTGCGGATACTAATCAGATCGATCGATCCACCTAGCTAATGTAACCAAATCGTGAAAAGGGAATTTGGTTTCTTTTCTATTTAGGTTTATTTTCGACCCTAGACGTGTTTTGACCTAGTTATTCTATTTTCAACCATTGTTTGATCTCGCTTTATTATTATTCAGACTTTCGCTTTTGGAACTTGTTAGTCTCGAGAGAGATCTCGACGTCTACATCTCTAGAAAATTTCTAAACCCTTTTGGATTTCTATTATTGATTATATGTTCTTCTTCATCTTTTTGTTATTTCTCTGTTTTATGGTGAGTAGTCTTTTAGTTGGGTTTAGTGTTTCAAGAAGTTATGAATCAATGAATTATACATAGATAAGGGATTATCTTTAGATTCTTCATCTATTGTTGATCTTAATGCTGGAACTTGATTAACTAGCTAGTTTCAGATCTTAGGTTGTTTAGTGTTCGAAAGTGTTTGTTTAAAGGCCTGAAAGAATATAGATGGCGGTATGTCCTTAGCAAGGAAGTTGATGCTAAAGGCATTAGTGAACGATCGAACCTGTTCATTAATGTTTGTTTAGAATTCTAAATTCAGCGAAAGTTTAGATACTTAGGTTGCTTAGAAAGTAGTTTATACCATGGAAGTGGATTAGTTATACATTCATGTTTGAGTTTAGAAGGTGCTTATTTGTTCACTGAATAGTTATACGATTCATGATCTCGAATTCGATAATAACCCTTGACCTAGCGTTTACGTTTAATTGATATTTTACGTAGTTTTTATTTGCTATTTTTGTTTTATATCACAACAATGATCATATCATTGTCTTAACTTAGTTTCATTCTCAAAGAATGCAGTAGTGTAACCTAGGTCCTTGTGGATTTGATCCTACATTACTTGCTGACATTTGTTGTACACTTGCGATAGTTTATTTAGGGTTAAAACTCTTTATATCAAGTTTTTGGCGCCCTTTGCGAGACGGTTGGGTTACCTTCATTTCTAAGATTGAAGTTTAGTCTAGATTTACTAACTAAGTTTTATTTTTGCTTGCTTGTGTTTTTGCATGTGTATGCGGAGAGAAAAGTAAAGGCTCTGACATTCTGCGACTCACTAATCAAGAGCTAGCAAAGCAGGCGATACTAATAACAAAGAAAGAAGCAAAAGTAAACACTAGCCATCATGGGCAACAATTTTGATAACGGCACTTGTTGATGCTCGAGCAGAAGCTACACAACTTCAAAATATGAAACAACATTAGATCAGTTCTTGAAACAGCAACTTGACAACTAGAGCTTCAAGCAATAACAACGTGGTATTGGGGACAACACCCATATATGTAACATCCCAAATTCAATTTTGAGGTTTAAATTGAATAATTATAAGTTAGGGTTTTTAAATGTGTAAATCAATTTTACGGTTGGGTTTAATTGATAATTTTGGAAGTTTAGGGGCAAGTGTGAATTCCCAAAATTGTGGACTAAATTGGTCGAATTGAAAGTTGTTTGGATGGACTATTTTGATAAATTAAGTTTAGGGGTCGAGTCTTGAAATTGATAAAAAGCGAGGATTGAGCGAATAAGCAAATTATCTATATACGTATATATGTGTGTAAGGATCGACGTCTTCGTTGTGTTAAAATGTAAATCCTAGCTAAAGGAAGAGTTGCGTTGGTTTTTGGCGTTGAGCTGGAGCTTAGAAGAGAGAACTAAGGAGGAGAGTGTTGGCGTGAAGATAAGTGAGTAGAGAGAGCGCGATCGCGAGTTATGGATATGATCTCGGCTGTTGGGAGGAGAATTGAGTAAGCTTCTCTGCCTTTGTGTCTTATGGTTGTGTGTTTTGTTCGGTGGTGTTGATGTTATTATGATCGATCGTCGGCGTGGTGAGTTTTTGAGCAGCCGCGATTGGAATCGGTAGTAGTGTGTCGGCGGTGTGAGCTGTGGCTGGTGGTGAATGACGGAGGATGGTGATGGTGATGGTGATGGTTTACGGTGTGATGCGGTGAAAGTCTTGTGATGTTCGGATCGATGGCGTGGAGCTTAATTGGTGGCTTTAAGGAGACTTGGCGAGAAGTCACCGTGAGGGATGAAAAACTTTTAGTGATAATGCATCGCGTGTTGGTATAAAAGTGCTATGTCGGTAGCATTATGTTGTAAAGGATGTAATTAGTTAGGGTATTATTTAATTAAGCATTATTTATTTATTAGTTATTTAATAATAATTAAATATTATTTAATTATTTTTTTAGGTTATACATTCGAAGCTAGGGTTTAGGCGTTCTGGAAAGTTTCGAAATGCGGAAAGAATTTATCTGCGATTTTTGTGAAGGCCAAAATGAGTGCTTGCGTATTAGGCTATAGTTAGTCGAGGACTTGAGTGGTCTTCGTTTAAGTATTCTTGTTGTTGATCCATTGGAGTAATTGATGTTATTGATTGTTGATTGCATGGTGTTGATGTATTTTGTGATAAACGTTGTTTAGCTAACAATGGTGTTTGTTAGCTAGTAGTTGGGTTGCCTCATTCAGTATCTTTATCTTGAGGCATCTCGTTATATGATCCGGTAAGGATTGAGTCTTGCTTGCTAGTGGAACCTGTTTGTGGAGTGGATAACATGACGAGTCGGGTTTTATTGTTATTGGTTTGGTGTTATTGTTGTTGAATTGCTTAAGTTAGAGTGGATAGAATCTTTTTATTTATTTCAATTGGATCTAAATGAATGAATTGATTTAATTATTAGAAATTTTAAAATCACCGGTTTGTGTGATTTGTTGTGGTTGAACCAGTTCGGTTTAGGAGTTCTAGGATGGAGTCGTTTCAATTTTGGTATCGGGCGGAGTTGTTTCTAGGGCTCTCTAATTGGTGATAAAGGTTGTATAGTGTTGATAGCTAGGTGTAGCTATGTTACGTATTGAGTTACGAGGTCATATCATCTCTTAGCGTTATGTGATTCTCTGTAGACTCGTTTTGTTGTTATGTTAATTTTTGGTGTAAATTAGTATAAAGTTATATTGCGGTGGTTGACCACGGAAGAGTCTATAGTTAGACTTCAGGTGGGTTGCTAATTAATAAGACAGGTGAGAGGGTCTGAGAGTTATGGCGTAAAGTTGGCAGAGGTAGCAATCAAAAGCAGTGGAGCACGCTGAGGTTGTAGGTGAGCGTTACGGTGAGCATCCGAGGTTGAGTTTCGGTGGTGACGGTGGTGCGTGTGGTGGATATAGTGTTATACCGGGCATGGTGAGGCTCAAATAGGTGGACCGGATCACGAAGAAAGGCTGTGTTTGGAGATAGTTGACCCGATTGTTTGGATGAAGATACCAATTATGGTACAATTTACGGCCTAGTGGCGTTACATGGAGTTCTTCTTTCCAGGGTGTTGTTGCGGTGGTTGAAAGTTGTAGTTATGGAGTGTTTTATGGGTGTTATAGATCCTTGCGATTGGATCTTATATAGGTTGTTTAGGACCTTGTTGGTAGTTGCAGGCTGAGATCGTTGTTGATTGATCTTGTTGTAAGTCTTCTTTGTTGATCTTCTTGTAGGTAGTTTTATTGGTGTTCTTGATGTGGGTAAAGAGTTCTTATTGACGCTTGTGATCGAGGACGAGTCGTGTTATGGGGATTGTTTCCGTCCCGTGTTGCTGGTTGTTGTGTTTGTTAGTCTTAGCTTATTGTTTCCATAGGGATCTTAAAGCGTGGCGAAATCGAGTCTCGTATGTTTGTTGACTCGGAGAATCTCAATCTTTTTTTCCACCGGTAGGTGTGCAGAATGGGATCGGGAATTGTCTGTGATCGTTGGGGTAGTAAGAGTTGTTGAGGGTCAGTTGTTGGAGATTCGGGGTTGTCTTTGAGGGCATCGACATTCTCATCACCGGAGAGTTGATGTCAATTGATTTGATAGTTTATCCGTTGGACCTTTATTCAATAATAAAGTGGAGTTTTATTTGAATATCTTTGGTTTTTGTTATTTATAGTTAGTTGGCTGTGGGGATCGTCTTGTGTTGATCCTAATACTTGGTTTGGCTGATTAGGACTTATCTTAATGGTTGAGGCCTTGTAAGTAGTCGATCTTGGAGATAAAAGCAAAGAAGCTTTGAGTCGTTAGCGTTCTAGTGTTAGAATGTCATCATTTTAAGCGAGTTGTGGTTGAGCTAAGTACCGTCTTATGAGATGTGGTACTTGTGGATGTGTTATAAAAGGTGTCGATGTTGGGTCGGCTGTTATTAGATCTGGAGATGAGTTCTAGGATTTTTTGGGTGAATGTTAGGTTTGGTTAAGGTTGTCGATGGGGATTACGGGTGGAGGATCTTCATTGTTCGGTGTTTACGGTGGGTTACCGCGTTGAGTGGTTTGCTTGTACATCATTGCGTTGTGATGATAACCAGTAGACTACAGTTTAGATATCTTTGTAAGTTATGCGGTCGAGTTGGAGTTCAGTTGAGTTTTGAACTTGTCAGCTGCGGAGAGTTGATATTGTCTTAGAATGGATTTGTCTTGGCATTAGAGGACAAGTGGGACGAAGGAATCGGGGACCATCGTTAGTTAAGATCTTCCTCTTACTGTACTTGTTTGTTTGAGAAAGATTAAGGTTTCATTATTGTTGTGTTTGTATTTGGAAATGCTTAGATGTTCTGGCGTGATTACCTAAGCGTGGGTGAAGCGGATACCTGTATTGTTTGTTTGGTAGTTGGTTATTTGACCTCGTGGCGATTCACTTTTTTATATAACACTAGGTGGGTGTTAAGTGGATCCGGGAGTGTTAATGGTGAATATTCTGTGAGTCTTTGAGAGTCGATTACTGATTAGCCGTGTGGGCTATGGGTTTACTAGTTGATTAGTAGACTTGGAGTAATTCTGCGGTTACTAAGTGTTGGTAATTCGAGGACCGATGGTATTTTCTATCTTGGTTTGGGGGTGATAGGAGGATACCATGTTCACACAATTGGGATGTTGATATCTCGAGGTTGATAGTCGGTGGTGCTTTGTCGAGTGGGTTATTGGTGGATTTGGTGTGAGATCTAGATGTTGTACGATAAACCACTAGAGGATTAGTTATCCGGCTCTCTATGCATGGAGCTGATCGATTTGTGCAGATACAATCGAGAAGCTAGCTGTTTCGTCAAGGTTGTCGGCGTGGGGTGAACCAAAATAAGTATGAACTTATAGCCGTGTCGTAGTAGAGAAATCTGGAATTGCGGTTGAATAATATACTGTATCATCACATGAGTGGGTCCAGAGAGATGATGCGGTGGGATTCGCGATAAAGTAAAGGGAGGTGACTTGGGCGGAAGCCGAGAGGAGGCAAGTTTTCCAAGTGGTTGATGAACTAGGGGTTAGCGGGTTGTTCGTAGCGTTGTATCCGCATGGTGTTGGGGTATGGGTTATGGTGTTATGGTACTCGTTTATTTTGATGGTGTTATAATTTAATGGATGTACTTTTGGAGTTTAGGGTTATCAATAAAGGTTTTTTATTGAATATGTTATGGTGTGTTTACTAGAGGATTAGTAGACATGTGGTGGGCTCTTAGTATTAGTGGTCCGATAAGCGGTGATCGTTGTTCAATAGCTGTATAAGGCTGTTAGTTTTTAGATTGGTTTGATGGATCGATTCAAGGTGTTGGAGTCGTGAAATCGTTATACTCCTAGGTGTTGAGTTGTGGGCTCTATGCATTAGGCGGATCAATTCAGGTGTTGGGTCATGAAGTGTAATACTCCCGGTGTTGAGTGGTTGGCCTAACCAAGAAAGAACCTATAGTACTATGGCGTTGAGCCGTGATACCATTGTTGGTGGAGTTAGATATAAGTGGTTGGTCCGGGTTGGGGGTTTGTTAGATTAGGGCGAAACTATGTTAATGAGGAGAATTGTAACATCCCAAATTTAATTTTGAGGTTTAAATTGAATAATTATAAGTTGGGGTTTTAAATATATAAATCAATTTTATTGGTTAGGTTTAATTGATAATTTTGGAAGTTTGGGGCCAAGTATGAATTCTCAAAAATTGTGGACTAAATTGATCGAATTGAATGTTGTTTGGATAGTATTTTGATAAATTAAGAAGTTTTTGGGTCAATTCGAAATTGATAAAAAGCTTGAGTTGAGCATTTGTAATAAGCAAAATTATCTATATATCCGTATATATAATAGTAAGGATCGCGTCTTTGTTGTGTTAAGTGAAACCTAGCACTTGAGAGAAGATTTGCGTTGGTTTTTGACGTTGGAGCTGGAGCTTAGAGAGAGATATAGCTAAGGAGGAGAGTGCTTGGCGTGAAGATCAAGTGAGTATAGGAGGCAGCGATCCGAGTTATGGATGTGATCTCGGCTGTTGGGAAGGAGAATTGAGGCAAGCTCTCGCCTTTGTGTCTTATAGTTGTGTTTGTTGGTGGTGTTGATGTTATTGTGATCGATCGTCGGCGTGGTGAGTTTTTGAGCAGCGATTGGAGTCGGTGTGGTGTGTCGGCGGTGTCGAGCTGTGGCTGGTGGTGAGTGGTGGAGGATGGTGATGGTGATGGTGATGGTTTACGGTGTAGTCGGTGAAATCTTTGTGATGTTCGGATCGGTGGCGTGGAGCTTAATTGGTGGCTTTCTCGGAGACTTGGCGAAGTCACCGTGAGGATGAAGAAACTTTTAGTGATAATGCATCACGTGTTGGTATAAATCTTTGTGTCGGCGCGTTATGTTGTAACAGGATGTAATTAGTTAGGTGGTTATTTAATTAAGCATTATTTATTTATTAGTTATTTAATAATAATTAAATATTATTTAATTATTTTATTTAGGTTGTCCATTCGAAGCTAGGGTTTAGGCGTTCTCGGATAGTTTCGAGATTGTGGAAGGGTTATCGCGGGATTTTTGGCGGAAGGCCAAGGTGAGTGCTTGCGTGTTAGGCTGTGGTTAGTCGAGGACTTGGAGTGGTCCTCGTTTACGTATTTTTGTTGTTGATCCATTAGGAGTAATGGATGTTATTGATTGTTGATTGCGTTGATTGCTGGTGTTGCATGTTATTTTTGTGATTGCGTTGTTTAGCTAACAATGGTGTTTGTTAGCTGGTAGTTGGGTTGCCTCATTCAGTATCTTATATCTTGAGGCATCTAGTTATATGATGCATGT
The DNA here is from genome assembly GCA_028015245.1 of Cardamine occulta. Taxonomy (NCBI): domain Eukaryota; kingdom Viridiplantae; phylum Streptophyta; class Magnoliopsida; order Brassicales; family Brassicaceae; genus Cardamine; species Cardamine occulta. Next base: position 26,446,664 of record CM051386.1, on the reverse strand, counting down.
AAGGATTGAGTTTTGCTTGGGCTACGTGGAACCAAGGCTGTGGAGTGGTTGACATGACGGTCGGGTTTTATTGTTTGGATATTGTTATTCGGTTTGGTGTTATTGTTGTTGAATTGCTTCCGCTAGAATGGATAGAATCTTTCTATTTATTTCAATTGGATTTAAATGAATGAATTGATTAAATTGTTAGAAATTTTAAAATCACGGTTTTGTGTGATTTGTTGTGGTTGAGCAGGTTCGGTTTAGAAGTTTAAGGGGGTCGTTTCACCTTCTACAGAATAGATTTGCTATCTGTCCACGAAGATTGCGGCAAGACTATGAGATCAAACTTCAGATGATCGCATTGGTGAAGCAACACTTGTTCCATAGTTTACCAGTTGAGAATCCCATGGATCACATAGAGAACTTTTGAGGAGATTTGCGGCACTACTAAGTCAAATGGGGTTCCTCTGATTACATCAAGTGCAAGCTCTTTCACTTCTCTTTGGTAGACAAAGCACTAAGATGGCTTTGATCATTACCTGCAGGGTCATTGAAGACTTAGGTTGAATCAGAGCTGCCTTCTTGGATCACTTATACACCTAATCGAAGACAACCGTTGAGAAACAAGATCCCTTTACTTTCGGGCAGCATTCATGTGAATCTTTTTGTTAGGCATGGGAGAGATTTAAAGTACACGAGAGTGTCCTCACCATGGATACGCTGATGAGCAGATTCTGAGTATCTCTTATGATGGAGTCGATTGGGACTACAAAAATGTGCTCAATCTTTGGAAGTAATGGAGATTTTATGACACAGTGTAGCTGGAGCAAACAAACTGTTAGAGAACTTGGCTGTAAGTTCCAACGATAAGCTACTTGGTATGATCAATCTAAGGGGTCAACAGTATGGATTCTCGGAAGATTGATGAGTTGAGTGCTAAGGTTAGTCTTCTGTTGAAAGCAAATCAAAGAGGTGTTTAGTTTTGTGAAGGCAGGACAAATCCGGTTCTTGTCAAGAGAGTTATGAGGAGAGGCTGATGAGTTGCAAAAGTAAACTATGTGAATGGACAAGGCTTTGTGCAGAATAGAGGATTCAACCAAAATTACAGGAGCCACCCAAATCTGTTATATAGAAGCACAAATGTTGAAAACTTGCAGGATCAAGTCTATCCACGTGAGGGAGCCTCCCCAGGGAAACATTTTCGGGAAAACCATTACGTGCAAAATCCGAGTGTCTAGGTGTTTCTCGGGGATTTACAAGACGGTCGGCGTGCAAAATCTAAGTTTTTAGAATAATTTTCCTCGGAGTTTTCGAGCAAATAGATTACGTGCAAAACTAGGGCCATAACAGATTTTAGGGTAACTTTCAGCGAAAGCAACCATTCAACAACTTTCGGGCCTACTCCAACCTCATTCCAAGCTCCTGCGAGCTCTTGAATAATTCTCAAGATGAACTCAAAGTTCTTATGCAGCCCTCCTCCTACAGCAACAAAAGTTATCCAATGAGATCCATGTGAAGGTGGACAACATGTATAATGTTCTCAACAGCAAATATGAGGCTGCCTCCACACGTGAAATTGATAGATACTAAAGTTGCTCAAACTCTGATACAATGAAAAGACAGCAAGGGGGGTCCTTCCAGCAAAGGAGAATAAAATCCTAAAAAAGTATATTTAAACCCATTTACTCTGAGTGGACATACATTCTTTGTTGATGACTCATTGGAAATTTCTAACACGGTGGTTGAAGATATCGTAATTGATGATCCATTGAATATTGTTTTGATAAAAGCTGAAAGTGAGTATATATTTTTGAGTGAGGATACAACTGGGTATCTGAAGATGCTTTAAATTCATGTCACTTAGTGGGAAAGATGGTTGCTTACATGGGCTTGGATAAAACGCCAGAGAAAACCCCACCGAAACCTCTTCTATGCCCTTTCTAATCCGTGGAGGGAGCTGAAAGCTCAAAGGTTGAGCTCAAACACTTCCAGTTAGGCTAAGGCACACATTTCTTGGTTCTAACTCTACTTATCTTGTGATAATCAATTCTGCTTTGAACAATCTTTGAGACTGCTTTACTTCTTTGTGAACTTAGAAAGTATCCATAGAACCATAGGCTATTCACTTGATGATATCCCAAGAATTTCACCTGATCTTTGTATGCATAGGATACATCTAGAAGATGAATCGATGACTTTTATAGAATATCGAGGCTGATTAAACCTGAATCTGAAAGATGTTATATAGAAAGAGATATTGGAAACTTCTAAGGCGGACATTATATATACTATCTCCGATAGTACTTGGTATAGCCGGTCCATGTTGTACCAAAAAAAAATTGGTGTAACAGTTATTAAGACTGATAATAATGAATTGATTCCAAATAAGAACTATTCGGGGTATTTTCCTTTTGCCTTTTATTGATCAAATGATTGAGAGATTGGCTAACCACCTATACTACTGCTTTCTAGATGGGTATTCTGGTTTCTTTCAGATTCTTATTCATCAGAGGATCAAGAAGACCACGTTCACATGTCCTTATGGTACTTTTCCTATGTGAATGCCTTTTTTAGTTTGTCAATGCTCGTGATATTTCAGCGTTGCATGATGTCAATTTTCACTGATTTGATTAAGGATAAAATAGGGGTTTTAGTGGATGATTTTTTTCTGTGTATGGTTCTTCTTTCTCTGTTTGTCTAGCTAATCTTTGCAAGGTATTACAGCAATGTGAGGAGAAGCATCTTGTGTTAAAGCTGGGAAGTGTCACTTCATTATCGAGAGATGGGATTGTTCTAGGACATAGGATTTCAGAATAAGGTATTGAAGTGGATAAAGCAAAGATTGAGGTAATGATGAGTTTTGCAGCCACATCATTCTGTCAAAGGTGCTAGAAGCTTTCTGTGATATCGGGGTTATAGAAGGTTTATCAAGGATTTCTCTAAACTTGCTAGACCTCGACACAGCTGTTGTGTAAAAATGTGAAGTTTCACTTTGATGATGCTTGCCTTGAGGCCTTCCACACTATTAAAGAAGCACTTGTGAGTGCACCAATTGTCCAACCACCGGACTAGGAGCTGCCCTTTGAGGTGATGAATGATGCTAGTGACTACGTAGTGGAAGCAGTTTTGGGACTAAGCGAGAAAAAACTTCATGTTATTTATTATGCTAGTAGAACTCTTGACGATCGCAATGCAAGTATGCTACTTCTGAGAAAGAGCTACTGGCCATTGTATTTGCTTTTATGAAGTTCAAATCCTATCTTGTGGGTTTTAAGGTATTTGTGCATATAGACCATACAGCTTTGAGGTATCTTCTAACAAAAAGGATGCTAAACCAAGACTACTATGATGGAGACTCTTGTTGCAGGAGTATGACTTAGAGATTAAGGACAAGAAAGGGATTGAGAATGGTGTTGCTGATCATTTGTCTAGACTACGTAGAAGAAAAGGTTCCTTTGGATGATAGTCTACTTGGGAGAACGTGTATGCCATTAGCATCGGGACTGCAACCAACTACTACTCCTCATGCCTCCGCACCTCCTATGATGCCTTGGTTTGGTGAGATTAACTTCTTAGCCACAGAGAAAGAACCATATAATTTTGTTGGATCTGGAAAGAAGAAGTTCTTGAGAGAGATAAGACACTTCTCGGGATCGCCGTATTTGTATAAGCATTGCTCATATGGTATTTTCGGGTGATGCATTTGGGAGGAAGAAGTTCCACGTATTCTCTTTCATTGTCATGGATTCGAACTATGTTGGACATTTTGCTACTTTTAAAACAGTGTCCAAGGCTCTACAAGCCGGTTTAAGGTGTGCACTATGTTCGAGATGCCCGTACTTTTGTGTCAAAATGTGATTAAATGTAGGCAGGAAACATTACTAAGAGAAATGAGATACCTCATAATTTTATCTTGGAAGTTGAGGTGTTTGATGTTTAGAGTATTGATTTCATTAGCCCTTTCCCATCATCTTATGGGAATGAGTATATCATTATTATGATGGACTATGTGTCTAAATAGGGTTGAAGCACTGGCTTCACCAACTAATGATTCTAAAGTTATCTTGAAGATGTTTAAATCTATTATATTCCCAAGGTTTGGATTACCTAAAGTTGTGATTAGTGATGGTGGTTCTCATTTCATCAACAAATGCTTTGAAAGTTTGCTAAAAACCGGAGTCAAACACATTGGCACCCCTTACCATCCGTAAATAAGTGGACAAGTAGAGATTTCCAAGCTGGGAGATCGATAGCATTCTGAAAACTGTGAGCACAACATGGAAGGATTGGTGCAGTTAAACTGATGATGCTCTCTGGGCATACATGACTGTATAAAAACACCATTAGGATAACCTCTTTCCACCTTGTTTGGAAATCATTCCACCTTCTAGTGGAACTAGATTACAAGGTAGCATGGACGTTGAAGCTGCTAAATTTTGACATTAAACCGGGACAAGAAGGTTGATAAAGTTGAATGAGCTAGATGAAATCGATCATATGGCATATGAGAACTCCAGGATCTACAAAGAGAGGACTAAGGCCTACCATGACAAGAAGATCACCCTAGGAACTTTGCTGCCAATGATCAGGTCTTACTTTCCAACTCTCGTCTGAAACTCTTCCCGGAAGCTAAGATCGCGATGGTCGGTCCTTTCACCACCAAGGAAGTAAGACCGTATGGTGCTGTAGTGCTGTTTAACACATCATGAGATGAATTTATCTTCAATGGTCAATGCCTTAAGCCATACCTTGCGGAAACAGCACTCACGAAGGAGACTCTATTCCTCTCGGTGATCCGTCTCAAGCCTAAAAGGCATCCAAGTCCAAGCTAAAGACTTAAAACAAGCACTTGGTGGAAGGCAACCCACCGGTAAGTGTATACACTTTTGTTTTTATTTTTGTTTCTCTAACACTTGCCTCTGTTTTCCGTCTTTTCATCTCAAAAATAAAAACTCGCGCAGATCTTTGATCGATCGACCCAAGGGTGGATCGATCGATCCAATGGAGTTAAGATTTGTGAGAGATTCTCAGATCGATTAATCCATCTCATAATGATCGATCTGAGGTGAAACGATCGATCCCTATCTGGACCCGATCGATCCAGCTTTCTGATAAAATTGCGAATGATCATCAGAGCGATCGATCGGGTTTCGTATTTTCGGTTTAATTCGGTTTTACTTTGGTTTTATTCGGTTTTCTTCAACAAATCAAACCGAAAAACACGGTTTCCAACCTTCTAACCCGATTTAAGGATCAAAAACACCATTTTTTCTCCTCCACGTGATTTTGAGGTGTTCTTGATGAAAATTTTCTCCAAACCCTAACTTCTTACATTCTTCGTCGATTTCAATGCTTTTGGGCCTAAATTCCTTGAAGTTTCATCCTCTATCTGTTTCTAGTACTCCCTATCTCGATCAATAAAGGTATGATGCTTTTCTCCACTTTTAATTTCCGAAAAATCAATGTCGAAACTTGGAAAGGTGAGTTGTTTGTTTGCTCCTTAAATGATTTACGTGGCTTGCTCTTGATTTATGGGCTGAATTCGACCTTCATGCGCCTTCCCTCATTGATTTGTGTGATTGGAATTGAAAATTTGTGTCTAAAAAATAAATTGAGAATTTGTGTATAGGGACAAAATTGAGTTGATGGGTTGAGATATTGAGCTTAAATTAGATGCATATGTTGATATAAATGGTGATAATGATAGCAATATAGTTGATATTGAGATTATCCAATTTTTTTTTCATTCTTAAGAAATTTTGATGCATATGAGTTTGACTTTGAATTTGCAGCCGATCGCTAGAAAAGGTGAAGATGGCATCACTCGAGAAACCCACCGCTTCTACCAAGCCTAATCCTGCGATGAAGACAAAAGCCTGCGGAAGGATAAAGAGATTGCCACATCTTGGAACCCCATGAAGAAGAAGACATATCTGAAGACCTTTGCCCACCGCTCCTTGGCCTCGACCGATAACGCACCCGTCGACTTTGGCGAAGTTGATTTATGCGATGCTAACCACTTAAGGAAATGCTAAATAGTATTTGCTACAAGAACCGTAAGTTTGGGGACCCTTAGGCTCGATTCAACAATATGTGCTACAGCGGGTTCTACGTGTTGAGATAGTTCATGCCAAATTTCTATGTGCTTGACATTGCTTAAGATGGGTATTCTTTGAAGATGTGTTAACCATGTTTGATAAGATGGGAATGAATACATTAGGATCGCTGCATATCCTCTATATCCAAAGTTAGTTAAGTCAATTCCTTGCTTCTTGAGCTCAAGTACAAGTTTGATAACTACCTTATAGCTCAAGTACTCTCTTATCTCTCCGTTGGTATTCTTTATGAGATTTCTGTTCTGGATTTGTGTGTTCTCTATGGTTTTGACAAGGATAAGGAGCATTGCACTTTTTCTCCTTATGAGGTTTTCATGAGTAATACAAGTTATGGAATGTGATTGGTGGTTCGAATAGTGGCCAAGATCATGGGCCATACTCTATTTAGCAAAGAGGACTTTGCATATCCAACTCTGATCCAATGGAGCCACTCCTTCCCCGACACAGGTGAGTATGATCTCTCCCTTCCTGCGGATGCTACCAATGAAGCTCGCTGGGCATGGATGGTTGAGTCTCGGGAAAACAGAGTTCGATGTTGCGAGAGGATTTGGGGTGCGCTGCCATGTTACAGTGTCCTCACCCTCCTTCTTGTTTTTAGAGCTCCGAAACTACAGCACCTGCAGATACAGTTATCGACATGATTGATGCTGCTGCTACTGACCCGGGCGTTGCTTGGGCGCGGGCTGCAGCATATGATGATACCAATGTTCATAGGCGCCCACCTCGGCGTAGGAGAGTACTAGGCGAGGTCAGGTGGCACTTCGGGAGGCGACAATTGAGCATAGTATTATCTCTTTCCCATTGTATTATTCCTTTGTTATTTTTCTTTTTATTTTTCTACATTTGTAGATCCTTCTTAGGATTTATTTTTTACTCGAGGCATTGTGAAGTAAGTCTTGGGAGGGTACTTGCTGGGACTAATGTCATTTCTTTGTTTTGTTTCTTTTGAGTCATTTTGGTGTTTTCTTGGAGTTAGTCCAAGTTGTTTTATTGAGTCAAAACCTTGTTGAAACCATGAGCTTTTCTTGGAACTAATCACTTTGTTTTACCACTTGAAGAACCATTGTTACAGCAGTTGATTGCAGATCCTACTAAGTAGAACTCTAAGGGTGGATCAATCTAAGTGAGAAGGTTTATGTTTCTAAGGGTTTGAAAGATCTAACGTTGACCCCGCTCCAAATGAACTTAATCCTCTCAGATTGGGGCTTGGTATACATTGAGCCTGATTCATCTTTCAGTTATGTCCAGATAAGTTTGTCATTGATCTCTCTTTGATCTTCCCAAAAAAAAAAAAGGGTTGGTTCAAGAACGGTCCAAGTCCCATTAAAAGGGCCGATGAAGGCAAGCCTCATGAAAGCGTCTCCTCACAAGGACCACGAAAGTGAGTTTACGTCTTGATCTCCTCACAAGGAACACAATAGTGATTAACACACAGTTCTTGGACTAGTGAAATTATGGGAAGAGAAATAAGAGGTTGCACAACTCTAGTCTGTGTTTTAAAGGGCTTGGAAGGAAAGAATCTTTAAAGTTCTTTGATCGATACTCCCTTGCTGAGACCACAAACCTAATTTATTACAAGGGTTAACAATGGAGATTTCAAATTTCTCTAAGGGCTTGAGCTGTATTGGGGCGATTGCTAAGCTTATGGTTAATATACTAACTCACTACCTAATCTTGGCTATGTGGTATGTGGATTCATGGGTGTGGATCATTGTGATGTTCTAAAGATTGGTGAGTTTCTGTTTTCGAACCTCACCTCTATTCTTGGTAGTTTGCTTGAGGACAAGCAAAATGCTAAATCTGGGGAGTTGATGTATAGCATATTTCGTGTCTTCTAACTTTGTTTTAAAAAGGTTATGGAGTCTTTTCTATGTTTTTAGAGTCTTATCAGGTTAAAATGCGTTGGGAAGAACTTTGATGCATGTAGAGCAAGGATGGGAGCAATGCAGCTCAAAGTGGACAGTTTTGGAGCTCAGATCGATCGTTCGCCATCAGGATCGTCGATCCATTACTCTGAGAAAAGCCGGATACTTACCAGATCGATCGAGCGGACACGGATCGATCGTGCCACTTCAGATCGATCGATCCAAGCCTCGAAGAATTGCGGATACTAATCAGATCGATCGATCCACACTTGGATCGATCGATCGACCCTTTATTATCAAATGCAGAAAAGGGAATTTGGGTTTCTTTTCCTATTTCGGTTTATTTTGACCCTAGGCGTGTTTTGATCTATTTATTATATTTTCAGCCATTGTTTTAGGCTCGCTTTATTATTATTCAGACTTATGGATTTTTGGAACTTGTAAGCCTTGGAAGGCGAATCTCGACTCTACATCTCTTGAAAATTTCTAAACCCTTTTGGATTTCTATTCTATTGATTATGAATTCTTCTTCATCTTTTTGTTGTTTCTCTATTTTCAGCCATTGTTTAGTCTTCTCTTGTTGATCTTAATGCTGGAACTTGATTAGCTAGCTAGTTTCAGATCTTAGGTTGTTTAAGCGCGCCAAAAGTGTTTGTTTAAAGGCCTGGAAGAACATAGATGGCGGTATGTCCTTAGCCAGCGGAAGTTGATGCTAAGGCATTCTGTGAATCGATCAAACCTGTTAGTTAATGCTTGTTTAGAATTCTAAGTTCAAGCGGAAGTTTAGATACTTAGGTTGCTAGAAAGTAGTTGATACCACGAAAGTGGATTAGTTATACATTCATCTTTGAGTTTGAGAAGGTGCTTATTTATTCCTGAATAGTTGTCTGATTCATGATCTCTGAATTCCCGAGAACAACCCTTGACCTAGCGTTTCGTTTAATTGATATTTTACATCGTTTTTATTTGCTATTTTTGTTTCATATCACAACAACAATCATATCATTGTCTTAGCTTAGTTTCATTCTCAAAGAATCGTAGTGTAACCTTGGTCCTTGTGGATTCGATCCCTATATTGCTACAACATTTGCTGTGCACTTGCAGTAGGTTATGTAGGGTTAAAACTCTTTGTGTCAGCTACTTGGATACCAGGGACATAAGGATAAAGAGGTAGTTGGGGAAGCCTCTTCAGACTGGTTTTACTTCAAGATAATTAAAAAACATTTTGTTATCATTTTTCCTAATAAATTAGAGACATTGATATAATTCTCATATCAATTTCAGATTCGAATCTTTGAAAACATATAACTTATTGATTTAGTTACAAGATGCATTTATTGTGTTATCTATGTATTTACATTATAAAGCTATAATCTCTACACTATTAAAAAAGGGTAATGGTGCACTTATTGTCAAACAAATTTTCAAAAGTACTTAAATTAAATACTTTCAAACTCTGTATCCAAACACAATTTATTTATTTATCTAATATTACAAATCTTTACAATCAAACACAATTATTTATTTATCTAATATTGAAATTTAATAATATGAATTATTATTCTTTAATCATCTTTGTTTGATCTTATTTTGAAAGATTATACAATACATATAATTAATTAAAAAATAGATTTTTCTGCATATGTTGAGATTTAAATTTTTTAAAACAAACATATATTACTCAATCGATGAAGAAAAATGTGTGTTTTCGTTCACATAGGCTAAAACATTTAAGTAATGATTCAGAGACATATTATTAAAAGGAACAAAATGATTCCAAATGAATGAACAATAAGCTTTATTTATCATACGTTCAAATTCAAAAGTTTTATTTGGTTTAATCTGGTTTTAGTTGAACCAATTTAAACTTTTAAAATATATAAATATTTAAACTCTGTACAAAAATTTAAATATATAAATATTTCAATCTATAAATATTTTAAAATATTAATAATATTTAAACTATATAAAGTTATTTAAAATTAATAATATTGAGACTCTATAAAAATTTAAAATATATAAAAAATAGACCATTTAAAAGAAAACTTTGAAATTGATTCAAGTTATATGTCTTTAAATAAAAAGTTTGTTACAAAATAGTAGAAAGATGTTTGAGGAACCAAAAATATCTTGTATTTTCTTTTACATTTTTCATAATCATTACATTAATAATAGTTATTTATTTTCAATGCAATTAAATCTCTTAAATATCTGATTTCCATAGACATATTTTTAAAAAATATTAAGTCATCAAGATCTTCGATGTAAATAATTAATATATTAAATATATATATCTTAATATCTTTGTTTAGATAAAAATTAAAAATTGTAAATTATTTTTATATATTAAAATATAAAAATTGTAAATATATTTTAAAATGTACTTCTCAAATAATAATATAGAGATTTCTTATTTTTTAAATATATTGCTGCATCTGATTTTATATGTGTTAATTATTATGAAAAGCAACTAACGATGTACTAATTTGTTTTTATTTTTTACAAAGAATATTAATGAAACTAAAAATAATCTAAAAACATCATAATGATCAATGAGTTTGTAAAATCATTATCACGGATATATTGTTGTAACCTCTTACTCCATTTCTTACCCGTTAGACTAAAATAATCAATCTAATTATATTAAATAAATGGGTTACAGGACATAAAGCTTCCGACTAATACAAGATATAATGAGTTTTTGTCCCAAAATGGACAAATAACTAATTTTATAATATTGACTAATAAATATATATATATATATATATATTTAATACTAGAACTACATATTTATAATAATTAATTTTTAATACAAATAGATTAAAATTATCAATAAAAATAGATAACTATACAATAGGATTGGTTATGGGATTAAAAGTTTCCGACGAGTACTGGATATGACAGATTTCCGTCCCAAAATGGACAGGGTTTAAGCCAAATATTGGACAACTAATCATATAATATATACTAAAAATAATATTTATATATATATATATCAATATAATGAAATTTGTTTTTTTAATTAGTAATCTGATATGGTAACAAAATAATGTAACTGTATGACATTATGAGTTATAAAAGACCACCAAAAGTGATTAATCTCCGTATATGCTTTGTTTTTTTGGTATTGATAGATGATGTCGATACATGTTTTGGTTTTCATTTAATTAGATTTTTTAAAAATTAATTTAATATCTAATTTGGTAGGATTTGCTCTAAATTATTTCAATGAGAATAAATAGCATAATTGATTTGGCATAGGTTTAAAGTATATAATAAACCATAAAAAAAATCCTATAAGTTTATGTTAAACAAAAAAATAAAAATATTTATAAACCATAAAAAAGAAAAATAGTAAATTAACTTACCGGAATAAAAACAAATATTTAGTAAAAACAAAAAATAACACATCTATATTAAAACAATTGACCCATGGTGTACCGCGGGTTCGAATCTAGTTTGTTTTTTAAAACTTTTTGATTTAGTTACAAGATGTATTTTTTGTGCTATCTATGCATTTACATTTTAAATCCATCCATATTAAAACAATTGACCCGTGGTGTCATGAGTTCGAATCTAGTTTGTTTTTTTTTAACTTGTTGATGTAGTTACAAGATGTATTTATTGTCTTATCTCTGAATTTACATTATAAAGCTTTAATTTTTTTATTAACTTAATTTTGAATTATGCGGTCCAACCCGCCAAAATCCGCAATGGGACTGATTAAATGGGGTTGGTTAACCCACTTTAACACTCCTAGCTCCAAATAGTCTTACAACCAAAAAGGAAAAAGTTATTTAATTGATCATATTTGAAGTCTACTTCCAGTCTGGAGATTGTCTAATACTATACTATCAGGAAACAATGTGATAACAAACTCTCGAAGAAAATGTTGAGCTCCTACTCACTAAGTATGATTCAGTAATCCCTAAAAGAAGCAACATCTTCCTTTTTGGATTTGTTGGCAAATTAGTAAGGCGCGAAGCGAACTTATATTCAATATGTATAAGCGGCTCCTACTGAAATACTTAGTATCTCAGCGGAGAATGTAATGGATCGATGCTATGTATATTCCACGATATCCACAGGTGTGTCAAGAGATTCCAGTTAGGTCACAGTTGAAGATGGCCCCAAACCAGAACAAGGAACAGTCAATGTTAATGTAGATGGCAGTTTCTTTCTACGGACAGTATGCTGGCGCCAGTTGGGCAGTCCGTGGCGACCAAGGTGCCTATTGTTTAGGTGGTTCTTCCGACCAACACAAGCTTCTTCTCCAATCCAAGCCGGGGCCTTGGCGGTCCTCCATGCGATTCAGGCAGTTAATTGTAGAGGTTATACAGAGTTGCTATTGATGGAGATGAAGCATGGGGATGGCATTTGGCATGACATTCTCGTACCAGAGGCGTTTGGAGCCGGGGACTCCCGGGAGGACAGCGGCGGAAACGTTTTCTCTTAAAAAAATGTATTTGTGATGTTAAATCTGTTTTTCAAAATTGAAAAACTTTAAAAATTGAAAGAAAAGCAAGTTAACAGCGTAAATAGTAATACTAGGGCTTTTAAATTAAACATCTATCTCTAATCTAACCTCAAGCCACTAGCATAAAACACAACTCTTCACCTCCTCTATTATTCCACCTTAGAACAATCGTTCACAAGTGACAAACCCTAGTTTACCCGTTATTGTTGCCGTACCCATACCGTACCCATTTTCTAAAAATTTGAATTGCCGTTTCCGTTCCTGTACCGTCCCGTTTCTCAATCCGGCGTATCCGTCTCTGTACATATTAAGGCTTTGTTTGAAGCAATTTAGAATATAATCATGGATATCCACTGTTGGTGGGATAGATTCTCTCACATCAATTCTCTTGGATACATTGGGAATGCAATTAAGTTACAGACAAGTTATCTAAGCTAGCGGTTTCACAACAGTGTATCTCTAGAATTTATGTTTCTCCTCCTGTGTTCTTAAGGAGATTACGGTTTAACGATCATGTAACCGTTTTTGATTAATTAATACAATGAGTCGTTAAAAAAGGATTATGGGAAGAAAAGTTATTAGTAACACAAACAAGAGCATTTAACAAAGGCATAAATGGAATCAGCCTAATTGTTATTTCTCAATATTAGATCCCTTAAATAATTGAAAACAACGAGAGAGACATGAAACAATTTTATGGATGATTTATAATGAAAAAACATTATCATATAATGCTACCTTCCTACAATTGGACAGGTTGATCCAAGAAGAGTATACATGCGTACAGCTTCCTTGCCCTTTCCAAGAGCATTGAGAAGGTCTAAGTGATGAAAATCGTGGATATTCACTGCAAAAAGCATTACCAGATTTTTGAAATTGATGAACCTAAATTTTCCAAGATTTACACGATTTTGCAACTAAACCTCTCTTTTATTTACTAGTTACAGATTGTTTTCTAACTTTTGCACCTATCAGAAACCCCTGCTATCTAGACAAACTCTAAACTTTTAAATTGATCAATTTAACTCAAAATTCTACTTTTCTTTTTTTTCCCCTTTTAATTTTGGGTGTTACATTTTTTTATTTTTTGAATACCAGGGAGGTTCGGATTGAATCTGTAATCCGGCTAGCAAAACATGTAATATTAGTTTTAGTTCAAGTGTCACTCGAACTGGTGACCTATAAGCCGCCTAGAGTCTTTAAAAATTAAACTAATGGCGCTTGGTGTGTGTTACATTTTCATTGTTGAAATGACATTATATTCAACAAATCTTTAGACTAGTTTCTAGAAAATAAATCAACCTTGTAAAAACTACCAATGTTATGAGATTCCACTCTCCAAAATATTTTTATAACAATAATGAAAACATGTAATAAATAAGTATTAAGGGAAAAATAAAATGTAAATGTATTACACAAAAAACAAGTTATAGAGATCGTGTAAAAGACATTATGTAATGTATTACATAAAAACAAGTACTAAGGGTAAAACCAAATTTTAAATTTTTTTAAAATATTATGTAATGAATCAAGTAATAGGGCCGATTGGTATGAGACTTTGAAGACTTTAGAAAATTTTAAAGTCTTAAAAGTTAATTTTCAACCAATCAGTTTTAAAACTTTTATTTTGTTTTTAAGTCTTAAAAGTCTAGCTGCTATTTTTTAAAGCCACTAGATCTTTTTTAGTTTAATTTTTAAAGTCTCAAAAATGAGACTTTTGAGGCTATCCTAAAATTTTTACGTAACAATTGTTTGAAAAAATATTTTTGTTTTGTTAATCATTTCAATAATACAAAATTAATAATAAATTACAACCAAATAATAAACAAACTAAAACATCATACATGTGACAATAAAATTATTCAAATTTTTTTTACTATTAATAAATTTTATTTATCAGTTAATGTCATTATTTTTTATTTAAATATGGTATAATAAAATATATTTATTTGAAAATTTCTACAGTTTTGTTACCAATCAAATTTTTATAAATATTTAAAGTCACAGTTTCTCCGGTTTTGTTACAATCGGACTTATTATTACAACAAACTTCTACAACCAAAGTCTCTCGGGTCAAAGTTTCTACTTGAAAAAGCCTGCCGAAAGCCTAAAATAACGGTCCTAACCATATAGATCGTTTATAAATGGACCGTGTTCTCTAACCAACTGTTTTAATTGTTATGAGAAAATATATAATCCAGATTTGAATATTTTATTATTATTATTCTGATCATACAGAATACATATAATATGATGAATTAATTAGTAATGAGTACATTAGTATCATAGGATATGGAGGATTCAGGAAATTCACTGATAAACTTTGCGCTAACAATGGTAAGGCTTTGCGCCGGGTTCTTCATAGTGTGCACAAAATCCACCAATATATTGAAAATCTTTTTTACCGCAAAATTCTAAGCATTTTTGTCGTTTTTACATCCTTCTTGTTCATAACAATAGTATTGTGTGGGTTCTGTTAAGTTGATAAAAAAAAAGCACATTAATACTACTGTAAGTACAAAAATGATCAATTAATTGTTTTTGCAAATTGGTACAACTAGTGCAAGTATACGTTTTTCGTTTTATCAGTAATTTTTACAATAATGATACAAATTTAAATTATTAAAAAAACTAATTAGGAATAAAAATTATTTAAAAGAAACCAAACTACTCCCCATGACATTTTAGATTGGGCGTACACTGAATATTTAGCTTGGGAGGAACACAAATTTGTCCAGTAGGGGATGAGTTAATATGGATTTGTTGGAGCTAACCCTAACATAGCTTAGATGCAGGGTAGATGGTTCTTGGAAAATATCCGATCCTACTACATGTTTATGTTGGGTTTGTATTCAGAGTGAAGATAATGTAAAGGCTGTTGGGTGCAAAATCTTACCAGAAAACCTGTTCACCTTTGCACGCGGAGTTAGAAACACTGCTATGGCTAATGTATTATATTCTTTCAGCATGACTTCTTTGTCATGTGTTGAAACTGATAGTGCAGAGCTCGTTTCAATGGTACAATCTCGGAAGAGTGGTTAGCTTTCTCCAATCAACGATAAACTCATTAAGTCTTGAGGATGCTTTATCTGCTTAGCATCTCAAGAATTCTAAGATCAAGAAATAAATATGCTGATTGTTTAGCTCGAACCTCTAGACTTATATTTTCTGAATTCGTTTGTAAATACTTTTCTTCAGGTTGGGCTACCAACATTGGAGTGAGTTTCTAATTTTTATTGTTTTGGCTGGAAAAAAAAAACTAAACTCTAATCTATAGTCAAATTTTATTTTAAAACTGTAACCTATTATATTCCAATTTTAACTATTGTATTTTAAATAACGCCAATATGGCATTCAATCATAGTGAATAAAATATATATAATATCTGCAAATATGGGTTGAAAGACGAGAGAAAATACCATCAACAATACGAGAAATGAAAACTTTTTTGGTTGCCATTAGTTTTGTTGCTAAAAGATACAACAAGTTCAACATTAAGATGAGGTCTATGTCTAATCTTAAAGATTTTTTACACCGTTTGATAAACAAGTCGTTGTCTTGTTCAAATTTCTTAAGAACTTAGATATATTTATAATCTAATTTAAGAATGAATATTTATATCATAATAGGTAAATAAATTAATATTCTAGAAACTGTCAGATTTATTTTATTGGATATTCCATAATATATAACAAATCTTTCATAATATATAAATATTTTTCCATAAGATATAAATTAATTTTAAAAGTATTAATTGGCCATTTAATCAAAATCATAATGTTAAGCAAAACATCTATCAAAATGGGACAGAGAGAGTATTAAGATTCTATTGTTATTGTATTAAGATTTTTAAAAACTCTACAAAAGTTTGATGTTATTACTTTATATATTTGTAAAAGTAATCTAAAATCTTCATAAGTTTAGAGTTATTGGATTCTTGAGTTTATAAAGTTAACAAAAGTTTTTGTGTTATTCAATTAAAATAAAAAGTAACTCAAAGAGTCATTGAATTAAATGTAATATTATAAAAAGACATAAAAACAACCCATATGATTTTTTTTGTTTTTGCCATCAAGTAACGTTGCTGAACATTGTTTCATCCTGACAAAGACAAAAACGGGGTTTTAGTTATAGATCATACCAATACCGTACTATGACATTAGATTTGCATCTTTTATCCAACTTAGCACTGAGATTTATGAAATTATTGTGAAGTACTTGGTGTGATATTCACACAAACTGAATCATAATAAAGGAAGAAAATCAAGACATCAATCGACAAAGGAACACCATATTCTCTGTCATGTCTGCATTGTGAGAAACTCTTGCTGCAGGAGAGTGTGAAAATCTTTAAAAATAAAACTCTGATAATCTTTAACAATAAAACTCAAAGCTAACTTGAACTTGCAAACACTGTTCCATGAAATCTTTCAAAATAAAACTCTGATAATCTTCGTAGTATGCTCCTGCTTCTCTAGCTCCTGCCCACATATTAGCGGCTATTGTGTCTCTCCAATTATTACCCAATTCTCTTTGCTGGGATTGGAGAATTCCCGCATCTTCACTTTCATCATAATTGTTTTCTTGATTATTTTTCATTGTTCTCACTGTTTTTCTTGGGAGGAAACTCATGGGATTAGGTTCTTAATCTCTAAATATTGCTATTCAATTTTTTATTTTTTTTTGTTATTTTTACAGTTTGGAAAATGAGTCTGATAGTAGTTATGAAACAGACCATACTCATTAAATAGTAAACATTTAATATTTTATCATCTATATTTAATTTTTCAATTTGGTTATAAAGACTAGATGCTGTTTTCTTTTCGGGAGACATTGCTATTTATTTTCTTTCTTAGGACAAATATGTCAATTTTAAAATCTATATTCTTACCCCTTAATGGAAACTAAATGTTAGCATGGTAATGCTATTCACATCTATATATATTTATAATAATAGAATCTCAATCAAAACAATATATAAAGATAATATTAACTTACATTATTTATAAATTCATTAAATATGCGGTGTGGAGATGTTAACTATCCTATGAATAAAAACATAGGTCTAATATTTAATTTCTAACATTTTTATATACAAATTAAAATTCAGCTATTTCCATCTTCAATACCTATGATTTATACACTCTCAATTACTTGAAAACCACAATATATATTAAACTAAAAAATTGAATTACTTTTTACAAAATATATTCTTATAAACATCAAACAAATAACTTCATTTTAGTCCAAATTTTAACACATTCAGCGCTTCTGCAAGGGCAAACCCTAGTATATATAAGAAATGAGAGTCATACTTGATTACATGGTCGATAGTTTCTTCATCATTATAACAAATATTTATATTTTACAGTTTAATATTATGTGTTCAATTTTTAAGATAATTTTTTAATTTTTAGATTTTGTTCGTTTGGTTTTTTATACCTATATTTCTTTTAGATATGTAATTTCAACTTCATTAAATTATAAAGTGTTAGTGTTGTTGGTTGTTTGACGTATATACTCATTTTAATCTTTTGTGCATGTCAATTTTTTCTTAAACATTGTAACAAATATTTATATTTTACTGTTTAATATTTTGTGTACAGTTTTGTAGACAATTTTTAGATTTTTAAATTTTTTTCGTTTAGTTTTTATAATTAATTTCTTTTCGTTATATATAATTTTAGCTTCATTAAATTATTAAGTACTAGTGTTATTGATTGATTAACGTATATACCTATTTTAATATTTTATAAATCGTTCTTATGTTGAAGTCTGCCTAGTACATCCAGCAGGTTAGCATACGGTCCTTGGTTTTTAATTTTCTAATTTTAAATAATTTAAATATTTTATAAAATTTAAATTAACAACTTTTAAAAAAATTTTTTAATATTCTCTTTTTGTAAATATTCTAAGTTTATATATATAAACTCTTTAAATTTTTAATATATCACATATTATATTTCATCAACTATATACAATTATTAATATATATATATATATTATTTTTTATTCACCATGATGGATCTTCTTTGACTTAACAGTAGTTTTCTGGTTATTGACACTTTTTATATGAGGCGTTGAAGCACTGTTTTTTCTTATTGATGGAGTAATATATGTTTATTTTTAAAACCTATCTTATTTGAAATCTCTACAAAATATAAAATTTGTTACTTATAAAATTTCCTGCAAAAACACATATGTAATTTTTGGCTAAAATGTATTTGATTCAGAACATAAGTTGAAAAAATTAAATTTTATGAATTATATAATAATTTATAATAATTTTAAAATAAGATCAAGAAAATTAAAATGAGAACCATTATTATTTTTGGCAATTTAAAATCAATGGTAGTTTCCATAATATTGCTAATTTAATCTGTTTGGATTCCTGATTTGTTATTTATTTTTAGTAGGTGTGTTTGGAAACAAGTTTAGTAATAATAGTAGTAGATTAGTGCATGTCTATTATTTTGATATAAATTATATTTTTTGGGTTCTTTAATGTTTATAAATATTAAATTAATTGAAATTAAAAAAGTCCTAACTAAATGAAAACCAATACAATTGTTAATCTTAATTATAATTAATTTTTCACCAAAACTAATCTGGTTCCTGCAAAAAAAAAGAGACTCTGATATTTTTATAACAAATTGCAAATTCATAATTTTCTGTCAAAATAAATACTTAGAAATTGTTTTTTCAAAAAGGTTATGTAATTTTCTGAAAAATAGATTTATTGATATTATATATCTTATAAAGCTTGAAGTTTAGGCCTTAAATAGATAAACAAACAAAAAACTCACTTAGGATGCATGGTAGCAAGTTTGGATAGAAATGGTTTCAGGTCTAGAGCCTAAGCAAAATTTCCAAACCTAACGCATCTATTGAAGAAAAAAACTCATATTGAAGAGACCTTGTCCGGTTGTCACATTTAGAAGTTGCTTAGCCCAAGGAATAAGATCCGATTTTCTCCTCATGAAAAGCATGAGCAGAGATTGGCAAGAAATCAGATTAAACATTTTGGCACCAGGTCTAGTAACTTACGTGTCCATAAGGTAGAGGAATCTCAAGCAAAGTTTGGTTCATCTTCCTCTTCTCCAGAGTCGATAAATTCTGAGCAGCCATATGTTAGTTTTGGACTTTGCTAATCTGCAAAGAAAGTGATAAATAGAAATTCCAACATCAGACTTTCAAAATTAGAATCTCCAAGGATACAACTTGTAAAGTCAGAGTATGCAGTATATAGATGTGCAAGAACCTGTCGTGTTTCTGAAGTCATCCTTCACAATAGGATTTTTACCAAACTTAAACGAATCAGGCATCTGCTTTTTTAGTAGATGGACGAAGAAAGTAGATTCGAACATGAAACACTTTTCTACTGCCCAGTACCCAAGCAATTGATATCACTAATATCTACTACACCATACAAAGCCAAGTTTTTTATGTATAGAATATAAAACATTACAAAATGCCAGCGTAAACCAAACTTCTTATTAAAATTAGATGGGCAGAATTGAGAAAACTACAGGTGAGGAGGGAGGAGATTACATGCCTTCACTGATGTAGTTTGGGTTTTTAAGATTGAAGTCTTCCACACTTTGGTTGTCCTCCTCCGTACCTACAACAAATCATGTGATAATTAGTACTCATCCACTACTAATTTATGATCGTTGTCTCCATATCTACACCTTGAGAACCCGATGAATGGTTTTCCTTTTGGTAAAATATTATTTGAAAGCTAGCAGCCTCCATATATAATTAATAGATTAAGTACCAGAAGAAAGATTTGGAAGCACATACCTCCCTCTGTTCTCTGCAGCCGATTTGAATTCTTGTTACCATTCTTTGTACCAACCATTTCTTGTAAACATACCTTCAAGACGTAACCATTTGTCTTCCTTCTGTGATGCTTCGATTGCACAGCACCATAGTGGAAAGGTAGAGAGATGCGTCGTATATGAGATCTAACACGTAGTAAAGAGGAAGTGGAAAAGTAGAATGGAAATAAGACGGCTCAACTTTCAGATGACAGTGATCTCTTGTGAAAACCCTAAGTCCTTAACACAGATTTAACTGTTGATGACGTGGCCACTTGGAAACAGTTTTAGAATCGAAGAGTAAGAAAAAATTAGTCTCTCATTGAGTATCTCATTTAATATAAAAAAATAAATAACAATAAAAACTGTGGGTTTCTCAAAATTGTAAGAACCATAGATGAGTCTTTCAATTGTATGCCCATTAAAACAGGCATTATGAACAAACTTATAGTGTACCTAGGAGATTTAGTGAGATTTGTCCAAGTAGATTGGTAGATCGACATGGGACAACCAATTTTTAATAAAGATAAATGAATTATATATATATAATTATATATAATTGATAAAATATAATCTATGATATATTTGAAAATATAAAGAATTTATGTATAAAATTAGAATATTTAGAAAAACAGAATATTAAAAATATTTCTATTTTAAAAGTTGTTAATTTTAATTTTCAAAAATATTTTATTTATTTAAATTATAAGAATCAAATCTACAGGCACTCATTTAATCCGTTGGACATAGTGAAGCGGAACTTGGACATAAGAACTACTTACAACAATAAGCAAAATTGGTATATACATCAACTTACTAACAACCCTAACATTTTATAATTTAATGAAATTAAATTACATATAACTAGAAAATAATAATTATATAAACTAAGCGAACAAAATCTATAAATCTATAAATTATACGAAAGCTGAACACAAAATATTAAATAGTAAAATATAAACATTTGTTACAATGATTAAAATCATTGACTCACGATATACTGCGGATTAGACTCTAGTAGATAGTTTACATACTCGACGAAAGGTTGAACATATTTTTGTTGGTATTTTCTTAAATATATGATGTTTTTGAACTTAATTGGAAAAGTACATCCTTTACTATTTACAATTAGAAAAATCTCTCTCTGGTATAGTGAGACAAAAAGTGCATATGAGATAGAACTTACAAAATGACCAAATTACCCTTATGACAGATGATACCACCTTGAGCAATGATGTCTCATACACCATTATGTGTATTTATACACCACCTTCATATATCGTGTTGTACCCGTCTTTGTAAACCATATTTGCATACCGTATTTGTACACCATTTTTAAGACCACATTTATAGACCATCTTTGGCCATTACATTTAAATATCGTATTTGTAGACCGTATTAATCCTCTACATTTGTATCCCGTATTTGTACACCACCTTAATATACCATACACCATCTTTGTATACCCATATTCACGGATCACATTTGTATATCGTATTTGTACCTTGTGTTGTACACCACTTTTTGTATATCGTATTTACACAGCTTTGTATCTCGTATTTGTACACCGTCTTTGTATACCGTATTTGTACACACATTTGTACATTACCTTTTGTACACGTGTTATACACGTATTTGTATTGTATTTGTACACCACTTTTATGTAAACCGTATTGTGCTGTATTTTTACACCGTATTTTTACACCGTATTTGTATATGAATTGTACACCACGTTTTGTATCAGTATTAGTACATATCCTTTGTATACTGTACTTGTACACCACTTTTGTATACCATATTTATACACCACCTTTATATATCATATTTGTCAGTAACTTTGTATACCATGTTTGTACATAATCTTTGTACACGTACTTTGTACCTTCTATATTTGTACACCACTTTTTGTATACCGTGTTTGTACACCACCTTTGAGATGATGCGAGAAAAATAAATGAGATGATGTATGAGAAAAGTGTATGAGGCGGTGTAAGAAAGAGTGTATGAGGCGGTGTCAAAAAAATTGTACAAGATGATGTACCTGAAAAGGTTTATAAAATAAATTTTAAGTTGGGATCCTATACAAATGGGTTTTATTAGATTTAAAAATTATTTTTAAATAGTAAATTTTTTTTTTTTTTGAAACTTTATTTTGATATAATCAGAAATTAAAATTGGAAAGAAAAAAGAGAGAGTGAAAAAATGAAAATGAGGGAAAAGAAAAAGAAAAAAAGAGAGAAAAGAGTTGTACGAAAAATAATGATTTTGGACCTCCGATATAGTAATGGCATTAAACGTAAATAATTATATAAGTTGGATGCAAAGTTGCCACCAAAGCGGATCGTCCCAAGGGGTATGGTTATGGAACACATTACGATGAACAGAAGGATGGAGAAAATACAAGTGAAATGGCGAATATGCAGAAAGATTGACGGGATGAGCGGAATGATGAATGTAACCGGAGATGACTCTATCGATGAGACATGATCACGATGAGCGGAAGGATGGTTAAATGAATGGAAGCGAGCAGCGGATATACAAAAGGATCGATGGATGAATGGAATAGAATGATAAATATCAGGCGATCGATGGGCGATAATCGGCCCTACGGATTATGGATGGTTCCATGATATGGTGACTGATAGATCCTGAACCTGACGAGGATCTAACGTGAAACATTTCAAGAGGAAAATGGCTCGATTGAAAAGAGAAAAGCGAGTTTCTGATTTAGGTTTATTCAAGGCTAACCTTATTATATGCGAGGGTTTCATTATTTATAGCTGGAACCTTTAGGTTTTTCAAGGAAAATAAAAGACTAGCATCCCTTAACACATGGCGGGTAAAGATAAAAGCTGTAAGTAAAGAAAGGAGACTCGTGTCATGGTAAGTCTCTAAGGATAGAAATAACACTCAATAATTACTCAACATTTCGTTGACATTTCCACGAGGAATAATTATATTTATTAAGTGTGATGCACCAAGATCGATCGCTTAGTTAAAACCTCTTTCGGTAAACCTCTTTGGGATAAACCCAGTAAAGGAAAAATAATTAACATTTCTTGGCGATTTAGGGATGCATTTCACGGTGATGGTGAAAATACAAAAGGTCAAAACTTATACATCCTCGGTGACCGTGGTGTCAATGATTAGTATTTAGTCCCATTCGCCTTGCTCAATGACCCACTCATGAACTTAGCTCATGTATCGTTCCTTTTCCTCTTGACTCCTTGTAGGATGATCGATGCTTGGATCTGAAGGGCAACCTCGGTTATGTCAGATGTAGGTGTGCTTAGGTCGTCTGGTGAATCCTCGATAGTCGGAGGTGTATCATACCCTTCCTCTTGATGAAGTTTTGTCTTAAAGCTGGGTGCGTAACCTAAATCCAAAGCGAGATAGGACAGAAACATTGAAGGTTAAAGACATTTTGTTGGTACCTAGGAATTCAAATCGTTAGACATTGTTGTTGATCCGCTCCAACACTTTGAATGGTCCGCCATACATCTTATAGCATCTCTTTCGTTCTTCACGAATCTCTAAGTTCGCATATGTAGCAAACCCATTCTCCCGGTTGCAAGATCATTGGTTGTCACCCTTTTCAACCTTCGCTTCTAGTGCTCGGTCCTCTTCTCTATACTTTCCCAGATCCATTCATGTAGCTTCCGGAAAAATTAAGTTTTGGGTGAACCCATTTTGGTGTTCAAGCTTCTCGGGGGTATAGGCAGCATGTCCAGCGTGATCGGGTTGAATCCATAGCATGTCTCAAGGAGATAAGTTAAGGCCAAGGAATACAGTTGCAGTAATCGCCTAAGGACCGTTCACCACCTTGGTTTATTCATCAATTTGGATATGAACTTACCATTGAGTATAACAGCTTTATTTCCATGCGATTCCATAAGGTTTGCCAAAAGTGACCAAGTAATTTAGGGATCTTGGTGGAGACATTGGTCCTCGGGATGTGGGTTAGCCTAACCACTTCCGGAAGAATATATCAGGCCGGTCAAGGTAGCGTCCCGTATCTTGGAACAAAGCTCAAAGTAAGCCGTCTTAGAGAACCGGTCGACTACTACCATTAAGCGAGTCCTTGCGTTTTGACAATTGCAATCCATGATAAAATCCACCGACAAATCTACCTGTGGTGAGGTTGGAATCGGCAAGGAGCATGAACAATCCGTGAGGGGTGGGTGCGGATGGGTAGCCCTTAAACACGTTAATCACCTTGCATATATTGTCTGCTACCATCGCTTCGTATATGGGCAAATAAAATGGCTCTTAAGCATCGCCAAAGTCTTATGAGATACAAATGTCTCATTAGGCCACCACTATCTTTCGAGTAATAGTTTTCTTACCGGATTTGGCGGAATACAAAACCTATGTCCCTGAAATGGAACCTGTCATGAAGATATAATGCCTTATAAGGTCCCTTGACATATTCGTGGCGATCTTCTAACCGGGTCGTCTTCATATTCTCCCCTAAGACTTTCAAAACCGAATACCTTGGTTTCCACCGTTGTGATCTAGGCATGTTTTAGGGATAGGCGTCGGCTATGATGTTCTCCTTCCTTGCTTATACTCCTCCATTTCTTATATTAAACATTTTGGAGCTTTGCCGTATATTAAGATAATTTATACTTTTAACTAAAATATCATATTTCTTTTTTTAAAACATTATTTAACCAAAAACTTGATTAAAGCAATTAAATCAACTAAAACAATGAAAGAAAAACTAAATATTACGTATTGAGCTCTTACAACTTGAAAAAATAAAGGCGATTTGTTTGACTTTATTATAAGTTGTGCATAAATCTGAAATCCAAGAAAGATAAATTAGCATTGTTTTTAATGTTTTTAGATAAATTATTTTTATATATATAGGAATGTGAAACACGTATATATTGAAACAGAAAAAACCCTCTAAAGCGTCTAATATAGTGAAGCGAAGTACTTGATAACATATAAGAACATCTCGATGAATTGAGCCGCGTATAAGCGTGCCTAAGGTTAGTTTTTCCCAGGAGATACTTCAAGGTTTTGTGGTCGTTGTGAATGGCGCTTCCTTGGAGAGAGATAGTGTTGCCCAGACCAGAACATCCGATTCATTATCATAAATGGGTAGTTGAAGTAGCTCCTCTTAGTTTCTAGTTAGAAATAGGCCACGGGTCTTGCGTCTTGGGTGAGCCTGTACCAATACCAATACGAAGCAACACATTCAATCTCAAATGTTCTTTGGAAGTTAGCTAAAGCTAGGAGGGCGCTGGGTGAGGCGGAGTTCAATTCCTGAAGCTTGCTCTTGCCTGTCTTCTCAAACAAACCTGGTGCTCTTCTTGATTCCGCACGTGAGTGGTGCCACGATGGTGCTAAATTCTTGGAGCGAAGCGGGGATAAAACTGGCCAGTTAATGGAAGCTCCTTACTTTGCTGATACTCGTTGGTGTAGGCCATTCTTCAATAGCCTAATCTTTTCTCTGTGTACTTTCAAAGCCACCGGACTGATCATCAAACCCAAAACACGAGCTCGATGATCCGAACCACGCATTTCTTCAAGTTACCATATAACTCCTCTTCTCTCAAGTTTTGGATAACGGCTTCTAGATGAACAACATGGTCTTCCAAGCTCTTGGTGTAGATCAGAATATAATTGAAGTAGACAACAACAAATTTGTTGATGTAGGCACGAGTATGGTTCATAAGCTTCATGAGCGTGGGGGCGTTGGATAGGCGAGGCATGATCGACCACTCATTATAAGGCTTGCTTGGTCTTTAATGTTGTCATCTACTCATCTTTTTCCCGTGTTCGACCTGATGATACCCACTTTTAAATCGACCATGGAAAATGGCCAGTACTATATTCTTCTGGTATGTAAGTCTAATCTTGGAATGGGGTATAAGTACTTGATTTTGATGTTATTGATGGGTAGGCGATCCACACATATCCCTCTAGCTACCATCTTTCTTTGGAACCAATAGAGCGGTACAATACGAACTCAAACTTTCTGGACGTATCCCTTGGATATCCAAGTCGAATACTTGTCTCTCAAGGCTCCTTGGCGTCTTCGGGTTAACATTGTAGACTGGCCTGTTAGGGAGGGCTCCCCAGGACAAAGTCGATCTGGTGCATGATCCCTCGGAGTGGTGGTAAGCCTTATGGGATTTCTTAGAAGTAAGCGTCTTGAAACTTAGCAAATGTTAACCCAGTCTTTTTCGGTACATCACCTTTGAAGGTACCTAGACTCAAATAGTCTTTGAAAACCATTAGTACAACCCGACACTCATTGTGGATGAACGTCTGAACATCATGAATAGTGATAAGGAAGTTTAGTATCCTTAGATAGTTTAGATTGTAATTCATGTATTTGAGCCAGTGCAAATGAGCTAAGGTTAATTTGTTTATGATCATGCATGAAAGATTAATAATATATCCTACCATTATTTGTAACATCCTTCTCAAAGTGCCATGGCCGTCCGAGAAGGACATTACCTACATAGAACGACATCAAAGGACCATGTTAAGCATTGGTCGATCTTTGAATCGACCTCTACTTGTTTATTGCGGGATAATAGTGTTATCATTTAACTTAACACAATTTATATGCTTAGTAGTAGGGAGAGAGAGTTTGGTCCAAGTATGTACTTACAACATTATTGCAAGAACCACCATCGATGATCCGAACCATCTGTCTTGCCACTACATGCTGCGGCATGGAAGATGTTGTCCGTTGACTCGTGGTGTCGGGAGCAAAAGTGGAGCTGAGATTTTGTTGGATCACGAGTGGCTCTCTCGTCCGAAACTTCAATGTCGTCTTCGATAATGCCATTTCTTCTTCTAATTTTAAGCTTCCCTTATCTTGCGACTCGTATTAGCCTTCTAGGGTGAGGATCATGATTTGGTTATTCGGGCAGTCCTCGGCGAAGTGTCCCTTTCTTTGGCACTTATAGCAGATCACGTCCGACTCGTCCAGGGTTAGCATCTCTCTTTTCATCTTGCCAAGGTATGTTTGGGAGCATAGGGTTCGAGGTTTGAACCAAGAATCAATAGCGGATGGCTTATTATTCTTGGGAAGCCGGGTAGTTTGGTTCGGTGAAAGTAAACTCAGTGACCATTTCGGATTTGCTTGTGGTGTCGGGTCATGCTTGTAACTGCGCTTGATTTGTTACTCGATTTAGATGTCAAGATGTAGTAGAATCTCGAACCCTCCATAGTGTTGCCTCTCGACCTTGCCACGATGCGGTCATGTATACCGTGGAGAATTGGGCCTGAAAGTCTCCTCGAAACTCAGCCAGGTTGCAAACTGTTCTAGAGATGCTAAAATTCCTCATAATACTCTTCCAGAATGGTTATCTTGGTGAAGCTTCTAGAATCGCTTTTGAAGGTCCTGAGTGGTATAGGAGAGGAATTATAATTGACGTCTCATAACAAACTTTATAATTTCCCAAGTTAGGATCATGTCTTCGTGGTGTCTCCGGCGTTACGTCGATCCCACCGCGTGAGGGCATGATTGGTGAATGGGCAACCACGTAAGTAACTTTCCTTGCCTTGGTAGATTACGTAGCAATCAAAGATATGATCCATATGGCGTTCCTAATCAAGGTATATCTCGGGTTCAACCTTTCCGACGGTAGGAAGTATGAGCTTATGGACTGGTTCTTTCAGGACTTGGAGCTCGGTCTTCCGTTCGTGTCTGGGTAGGTCTTCACGGTGTCTTAGTTAAGCTCTCAAGGTAGGAAATGATTGACCTTGTCATTGGATACTTCTCCTTGTTCCAGGTTAGGGTGTGGCGAGGTGCAAGGACGTCGCTTTATCGAAGGTTAGAAACCAAGCGGGTAAAGGTGGTGTCTCCATTCGGTCTGGCGGGTATCCATTGGTGGAATTAAGCTGATACCAGCCAAGATAGCCCTAGATTGGGTGGAGCCAGTGGATCGACCATCAAAAATAAGCTGAATGCGGATGGCGGCGTTCTGACCATCGAAATGCAGACTGGCGGAGTTAGGCAGCGGGATGAAGTCGGTGAGGTCGGTCTAGGAGACTGGCTAAATACGAATAGGGGCGTTGATCGGCGGTGATGTCAGATGTCAGAATAGTGCGGAGGAACTTAGGACGGCGAGGGCGATCGGCGATGATGGCGAGCGGAGGATGGTGCCCAATATGGTTGGCTGGTGTGATCTAGTTAGAGCCAACTGGGGTATATTAGCGAAAGCAGCCGAATGATCAGTGAGTCTGGACTGAAGGCTACAAAGTTGGCTAATGCGTTGACACGATTAGCTGCTAGTAACCTACGGTATTGGTACTGGGTAACTCTTGGTACCTACAAGTAAAATGTAAAAATTTTAGTGTCTAGTAAATGGGTAACTTGTTCAGCGGTCGCGATTCAATGGATAAAGCAAATATAATATTTAAGCAATTATTGGTAATGACAGTGAAAAAGTGAAGGAATCTTATACTTCTGAGACAAGAACTACTTTATGATGCATAAGCAAAAATTCAAACAAAAAGCAGGATAACCAAGAGCTAACTTCGTGTCTCTTTCTCGATCAAGAACTTCGTCTTTGACAGCGTGAAGAAACTCATCTTCCTCAATGCAAGAATACAAGCTGCAACAATAAGCGAATGCCGAACATAATTTATACAACCTAATAATTAACTAAATGTACTAACAATACAATAACACTAAGCAAGATGATATTTTTATGGCTTTTCTATTGATTTTTAAGCTAACGAATGCAAGAACAAAAATGAAAAGGATGAACAACGATATATTAAGATACATAAGGAAAGACACAACCTTCAGGGCGAAGCTCTGATACCAACTAATACATCCCTAGGGTATGACTCAGAACGGTGCGATGAGCGAAGGATGGAGAAAATACGGAGTGAAACGATAGATATGTGGAAGGATCGTGGGATGAATGGGGCGATGAGTGTAACCAGAGATGACTTTTATCGATGAGACACGATCGCGATGAGAAAAGGATGGTTGAATGAGCGGAGGCGGATAGCGGATCTCTGAAGGATCGATGGATGAATGGAGCGTAGCGATGAATATCACGGATGATCGATGGGCGATAATCGGTTACGGACTATGGATGGTTATGTGATCGATTGAGCGATAGATCCAGCTCGCCTACGAGGATCTAGCGTGAAACATTTCAAAAATGAAAAGCGGCTCGATTGAAAAGAGAAAATGAATTTCTGATTTAGGTTTATTCAAAGCTAACCTTATTACATCACGAGGGTTCTCATTATTTATAGCCGACACCTTTAGGTTTTACAAGGAAAATAAAAAGACTAGTGTTTCCGTAACACATGGCTGTGTAAAGGTAAAAATGCTAAATAAAGAAAGGAGACTTCAGTGTCACGGTAAGTCTCCTAAGGATAGAAATCCGAGCTCGGTAATTACTAGCGATGTCATTGACATTTCCCGGAATAATTACATTTGTCGAGGTGTGATCGTCAAGATAGATCGCCTTGTTTAAAACCTCTCGGTAAACCTCTTAGAAAAACCGAGTAGGAAAAAAAGTCCAACCTTTCTTGGCGACTTAGGGGTACATTTTCTAGGGTGATGGTGAAACGCTAAGGATCAAAACCTGTCGTCCTCGGTGACCGTGGTATCTTAACGGGTACTTGTCTCATCACACTTCTTTCGATGACCTGCTCCCGAGCGTAATAAACTTGGCTGGTAGCGTAGTTTTTTGTCTCTCTTGACTCTATCGGATGGGATGAGCGGTGCTTGGATCTAAAGAGCAACCGGTCATGTCGAATGTGGTGTGCTTTCGGATAAATCGGATAAATCCTCGATAGGCGAGATGTATAGAAACAATATCCAATTTCTACTTTTATCTCTATTACCTAATTATAAATAGTATATGCCCTTCCTCTCCTATTAAGTTTAAAAACATCTTATATACTAAATTCACCCAAATTAATTTTACATGAAAATAAGTAAATATGAAAATTTCCCAAAAGACAAAAATTGGAAAAATCACGAACAAAAATAATTTATATTAATCGATTAAATTAAAAGTATATGCTTAAGGGAGGCGCGACAAAGTCGACTTTAACTTTCTCACACAAAACACAATCCGCCCAATATAAAAATCCAATCGTTTCGTCAAATCCTCCTCATTGCGTTTCTTCGGCATTGACTTTTATAATCGCAAGTCAAATTTTTCTCCGGATCATAATTTTATCTTCGGTTTCACCAATGACTCATATCCTTTTGATTCTCTATTTGCTTCCAATCGTTTATTACCTCTGTTCTTGTTTTCAATTTTAGCTTCTGTATGCGATCTAACGAATCTATACAAAATCTTTGAAGGTTAAAGTTTTTCAGTTTAGGTTTTTTTTTTCCGGTAAAAGATTCTCAATTTAGGGTTGCAAGTGGAATTATCTCTGAATTTAGGGTTCTTCATTCTGTGTTTTTGAAGTTAGATTTAGATCTTGTAAAAACCAAAGTTTATTGTTTTCTTTGATTCAAGATTTGATTTTTTTGATGTGAAATCGACACGTGGAAGTCAGAGAAGCGTGATCGTGAAAGAGCTGCAGCTCGGGCTGGAGAAAGGGAAAGAACGCAGAAGATGGTCTGACGCCGGAGCAACGCCGTGAAAGGTAATAAAAATCGAATCTTTGAAGGTGTTTTGTGTTGAGTTTGGTCTGATTTGTGTTTTGTTGTTGTTGTGTAATGGATTTTTAGAGATGGCAAGGCATTACAAGAAGGCAGCTAAGAAGGCTGCTCAAGCTGCAACTGCTAGTTCTGGTGGTGGAGCTGGAGGCAAAGGAACTGCTAAGAAGTGATTATAATTATCCTTTTGGTTTGTCTCTTGGGATCATTGTAGACTTTATGTTTGGAATTAGGTTGTTTTCTCTCAGAATGTTTGAAAATTGGGTTATTTAGATGTGAGCTTTTGACTCTTTCTGGATCCCATTATATTGTCTCTTTGTTGAAATTGCAATTTGATGCTTATAGTTAAGGTCTTATTTGGTCTATGATCTGTTATTATTAAGTATACTTTGTGATTATACTGTCTCATTTGGGGACATTGTAGTTCTTGTTACTCTGATGAAATTGCAGTTTTAGTTCTTATGGTTATAGTGAAATCTTATTTTGGTCTTTCTTTGATCTGTTATGAAGTATTCTTGCTATATAACCGTCTCTTTTAGAACATTGTAGTTCTTGTTACTCTGGGTTTATGATTCTCTCAATCAGACTATTTAGTTGGAGCTGAGCTTTGTTTGTGTCGAATCACGTCATATTTGACTTTTTGTGTTGAAATTGCAATCTGATGCTTGTGGTGAAATATTTTATTTGGTCTTTGATCTGTTATTAGGAAGTATACTGATCTGTTATTAGGAAGTATACGTGCAATTTAAATATCTCTTTTAGGGATGTTGTAGTTCTTGTTACTAACTTTAATCACGTTAGGCTGTCTTTATATTGAAATTACAATTTAATGATTCTGGTAAAATCTTGGTTGGTCTTTGATTTGTACTGAAGTCTATGACAGTTATATGGAGGTGTACATAGTCATTGAATGGTGTTTAGGAACAATAGAACTAGAATTTGTAGATTTAGTCTAGTGCAAAGGGAATGAGAAGATGTTTTTTAGGTTTAAGTCCGTTTTGTTTCTGGAAAGTATTATCCGATTGACGAATTGTCGATGTGTGGTTGCTCAATTAATCTATCTTCCAGTAGATACATCTTTCTCTAGTATATGATGTGCATTATGGATCCATTGCTTTCATGTTTCCAAAATTTTGCAGTTACTTTGCTTGAGCTCTCTTTGCTTTGAGAGCAACAAAGGGATTCATTTTCTTATTCCACTAGTGTGAAAAAGCCTGTTTTCAAACCCCTCAGATTGTTCCATGTATAAGTCTTCTCCTAAACTTCTATATTGAAAAATTGTTTTAACATCCATTGCTCGTACTACAAGTCCTGAAGAAGGAAGACTGTTTTAACACTCTTCATAATCAATTCCCTCTCTTTGAGTGAAACACATTGCAACCAATCGTCTCTTGAATCTTTCGGGCTCAACGCCATGTATATACCATGCTTTTTTTTATACAACACCATGAATCAATTTACCTTTTGATTTTTTTGTTTGTTTATCAACAAGAATCTAAAACTCATTCTTAATCCATGAACTGATTTCTTCATGCATTGCCATTTCCCATTTAGGAGAGTGTCTTGACTTAAAGGCTAAGACTCGTTGGTTACTACAGTAACTTGAAGAAAAAAATCAAAAGTATTAACGGAAAATTTAGACAAGATTAATTTTAAAAAAAACGAAACTATGTAATTTCTGTTTCTTTAATGTTGCTGCTAAAGAAATTGCAGTTTAGATCAGTCAACTTGTGAAGACTTAATATGTTTCTATGAAGACTTAACTCACCTTTGAATTAATCGAAAATTGGAAAAAATGAAAGTATATGGAAAATTTACAGTTATAAAAGTTAAAACCAAAAACTTTTTACTCTCTAACTTTGAACGTGAGTAATACTCCAAGAAAGACTAAATTAGTGAGTAAAACTGATTGGATGAGTGTATTGTACTAGATATGGCCATGAAACCATATTATCATCCACAGTTTCCATTTTGATTCTCGTCTTCAAATTACTTTAGAAAAATTTGGAATGCTCTTGTAACTAAATGGGTATCATCATTCTTTTTACACTTTCTTTCTCCTCTTCAATTCAACTTTTGTGGTGCAACGCTACTTACTATTGTGCCCTGAAGACATTGGGATGCTCTTTTAAAGTTAAAGGAATAGGTTTCAACAATCTTTTCGTCCCTGCAAAGATATGAATTGAAGCACAACATATGGGAAAAAAAAGGAGATGGTTGTTCTTGGGATGGTATCACATGCAATAATAACTCGAGGAAGGAATGCAGCAAGACCTTGGTGGATCACCACTCACTAAACTATATTCATAGAGTTAACGCTACTCAACCTTTCCACTCTTCTTTTTCGGTCAAATCCCAACCGATCGAGCGGCTTCATCTAAATCAAGTTGGTGTCTCTTGACCTTTCTTCCTAATTTATTTTTTTTGAAAAATTTCAGCCTTTCTTCTGATTATTTATCAATTGAAAAATCATTTCTTGAAAAACTTGTCCATAATTTCACAAAACTCAAGAGCTAAGCCTAGGTTTTGTTGACATCTGCTCAGAAATTCCTAGAAGTTTACAAACTTATCTTATCTAAGATCATTCTTGTAATGTCCGTGTTTTCAGAAATTAATTAATTTAATTAATTTGGAAATCTTTCGAGTTTATGAACCTTAGACAAGTCTAGAAAAATTAATTATGGGGTTGAAATAATTAATTTAGATTTTTTTCGAAGTGTGTCATAAGTAGTTAATAGAAAGTTGTTGATTTTTTCTCCAAGAAAGAAGACAAAATTATTTTGGCTTCTTCTTCTTCTCCACCTTTGAGCTAGCCATTTTTGAAGAGTGTGAGAGAGCTGGTTGAGCTGAGTAGAGAGCTTGGAGAAAAGAAGAAGAAAGGATTTTTGTTAACTGAGGCTTGGATCTTTATGATCTTGTGTGTGAGAAGCTTGGGAAGCTTGGAAAAAGAGTGGGTTGGAGCTAGTTTTGGCCGTGGCTTTTGAGGAGGAAGTGTGATCTTTCTTGAGCTTGGGGAGGGTCATCTAGGTATAAATCCATCCATTCCCAGGTGAGTTTGTGACCAAGGTTAACATTAAGCCTTGTTTGGGGCTTGTGGGGTTTTGATAAGCATTGTGGTGTGGTTAGGATGCTTAGAGGTTTTGTGGTCATGTGTGGAGCTTTGCTAGAGTTTGCTAAGCTTCTGGTGGTTAGAGAACCATGGTTTTATGCTTGTTGTGCCTTGTTAAGCTTTGATTGTGAGTTCTTATGCTTGATTTGGTAATTGTGATTTTCAGTGGGTTCTTGGTAAATTCCATGGATCCTCGCGAAGCTTTAGTGAATGTTTACTAAGTTTGTGGTGGTTAGAGAACCATGGATTTGTGCTTGTTGTGCCTTGTTAAGCTTGGATTGTGAGTTCTTATGTTGATTTGGTGATTGTGATTTTTTCTTGGGTTCTTGGTGAATTCCATGGGTCGCTTGGGAAGCTTTAGTGAGTTTACTAAGCTTTTGGTGGTTAGAAGAACCAAATATTTGTTGTTGTTTGTGCCTTGAAAGCTTGATTGTGTTCATTTGCTTTTGCTTGGTGAATGGTGTATTGTGGTTTCTTGGTGATTTCATGGCTTGTTGGGGAGTGTTCCTTATTGATGATGTGGATTATTGCCTTGTTGAATTCCCATTGTTGTAGGCTTGTTGATTGGTTGGCCATTTTTTGTTAAAGCAATAAGGTGTTTAGGCGGCAGAGTTGTGTAGATTAGTGAAGCAGACTTGTGGCGGTGAGCAGTACCCATGTGTGAATAGTTATTAGATTTAATTCATGTTTTTGTTTGATTATTGATTAACTTTTCATGAGGTTTGGAATTGCTGAGTGGTTAGTCATCGGTGTATTTGATTAGCTTTTCATGGAGTTTGAATTATTAATTGGTTGTTTTGAAGTAATATGTGATGTTTTTATTTGTTGTTGTTGCTGGTTGTTTTGAAATTGCGTGTAGCTTTCTTATAACCTGTTTTTGGGAGGATTAATCTCACTCAGCGTTTGGTTTTCAAATGTTGATACATCACTTTAATCGATACATGTAAA
>CM051386.1:26397175-26411635 GCA_028015245.1 Cardamine occulta | reverse complement strand
CTAAAACTGAGCAATGAACTCTCAAGATAGAAAATGATAGTGATAGAAGTGGGGACAGTCTTAAAGAAGGAAGTATGCTACCAAGGTGGAGAAGCAAGTCAAAGCAAGAAAAAGTAATATAGCTTATCCTATACTATAGTTATTAGAATCTCATAGGAGTTTCTAATGGTGAATTTGGTTTGTGGAAGAAGAGACATACGGAGGACGAAACAAATATCCAATCGATATGAATATGGAAGAATCAAAAGCTTATTTCAAGGATTTGATAATTTTTCGCTTAAGAATCCTAAAAACAGAAAGTTATGACCCTTCAAGATAGAAATGATAGTGAATAGAAGTGCGTTGGAAGTCTTTAAAGAAGTTAAAGATGCTACCAAGGTGAAGATTCTAATGCAATCAAACGAAAAGAAGATTACATATGGAGGATGAAACAACATCCAAAGGATATAATATGAAAAATCAAAGCTTATTTCCAAGGATTTGACAATTTTCAAGCTAAGAATCCTATTAACGGAGTTATGACCCTTCAAGATAGAATGATAGTGAATAGAAGTGTTGAAGTCTTAAAGTAGTTGGAAGGATGCTAACAAGGTGGAGAAGCAAGTCAAAGTAAGAAAAAGTAATATGGCTTATCCCACAGTTTCTTAGTTAATAGGAATCAGAGTTTCTAATGGTGAATTTGGGAGTTGTAGCAAGAATACATATGGAGGATGAAACAACATCCACTGATATGAATATGAGAATCAGGGTCATTTCGAAGGATTTGCCACTTCGGGGGCCAAGAACTTAAAACGGAGTTATGAACCTTCAAGATAGAAATGATAGTGAATAGAAGTGTTAAAGTCTTAAAGTAGTCAAGTATGCTACCAAGGTGGAGAAGCAAGTCAAAGTAAGAAAAGTAATATAGCTTATCCTATTAAAGTCTTGTTAGTTAAATAGAATCTCATAGGAGTTTCTAATGGTGAATTTGGGAGTTGTGAAAAGAAGAGTACATATGGAGGATGAAACAAATATCCAATCGATATGAATATGAAGAATCAAAAGCCGCCTTGCAAGGCATCTTCTACAATTTTCAAAGCTAAGAATCCGAAAACGAAAGTTATGAACCTTCAAGATAGTAGTGATAGGGAATCGAAGGGTTGAAGTCTTAAAGAAGTTGAGGTTATCCTACCAAGGTGGAGAAGCAAGTCAAAAGTAAGAAAAAAGTAATATAGCCATCCCATAACTAAGTAGCGTTAGGGGAATCTCATAGGAGTTTCTAATGGTGAATTTGGGAGTGGTAGCAAGAAGAGACATATGGAGTGATGAAACAACATCCATCGAGCATATGAAGTGAAGAATCAAAGCTTATTTCCAAGGATTTGACACTTTCAAGCTAAGGAACTTAAAAACGGAGTTAAGGGACCCTTCAAGATAGAAAATGATAGTGAATAAGTGTTGAAGTTCCTAGCAGTCTGAAGTATGCGCTCAAGGTGGAGAAGCAAGTCAAAGTAAGAACAAGCACATAGCTTATCCCACAGTTCTCGGAGCAATATTTGAATCTCATAGGAGTTTTAAAGGTGAATTTGGGAGTCAGAAGTTAAGAATACACATGCGGAGGATGAAACAACATCCATCGACATTTAATATGAAGAATCAAAGCTTTCTATTTCCAAGGATTTGACAATTCTTCAAGCAAGAATCCTAAAACGGAGTTAATGACCTTCAAGATAGAAATCAGAAGAATAGAAGTGCTGAAGTCTTTAAAGTAGTTGAAGTGGATGCTACTGCCAGGGGGAGAAGCAAGTCAAAGTAAGAAAAAGTAATATGGCTTATCCTACGCTTCTCCTAGTTAATAACTGAATCTCATAGGAGTTTCTAAAGGTGAATTTGGGAGTTGTAGCAAGAATACACATATGGAGGATGAAACAACATCCACTGATATGAATATGAAGAATCAAAGCTTTCATTTCCAAGGATTTGAGAATTTTCAAGCAAAGAATCCTAAAAACGGAGTTATGACCCTTCAAGATAGAAATGATAGTGAATAGAAGTGTTGAAGTCTTGTTAGTCAAAGCATGCTATCAAGATGGAGAATCAAGCCAAAGTAAGAAAAAGTAATAGCAGCTTATCCCACGCTTCTGTTAGTTATTAGAATCTCACAGAGTTTCTAATGGTGAATTTGGGAGTTAAGAAAAGAAGAGACATATGGAGGATG
Organism: Cardamine occulta; assembly: GCA_028015245.1. Taxonomy (NCBI): domain Eukaryota; kingdom Viridiplantae; phylum Streptophyta; class Magnoliopsida; order Brassicales; family Brassicaceae; genus Cardamine; species Cardamine occulta. Next base: position 26,409,438 of record CM051386.1, on the reverse strand, counting down.
AAACAACATCCATCGACATGAATATGAAGAATCAAAGCGTTCGTTTCCACAGATTTGACAATTTTCAAGCTAAGAATCTCAAACGGATATGACCCTTCAAGATACAGAAATGATATAATAGAAGTAAGGAAGTCTTAAAGAAGTTAAGTATCGGACCAAGGTGGAGAAGCAAGTCAAAGTAAGAAACAAGCAATACAGCTAATCCCACTGCTCTGTTAGTTATTTGAATCTCATAGGAGTTTTAAAGGTGAATTTGGGAGTTGTAGCAAGAATACACATAAGGAGGAAGAAACAACATCCACTGAAAAAAATAAAAAGAAGCAAAGCCATTTCCAAGGATTTGACAATTTTCAAGCTAAGAATCCCAAAAACTGAGTTATGAACCTCAAGATAAAATGATAGTGAAATAGAAGTGTTGGAAGTCTTAAAGTAGTTGAAGTATGCTACCAAGGTGGGAGAAGGGAAGTCAAAGTAAGAAAAAGTAATATAGCTTATCCCATTGTTCTGTTAGTTATTAGAACTTTACAGGAGTTTCTAATGGTGAATTTGGGAGTTGTAGCAAGAAGAGACATATGGAGGTCGGAAACAACATCCACTGATACTAATATGAAGAATCAAAGCTTATTTCTAAGGATTTGACAATTTTCAAGCTAAGAATCCTAAAAACGGAGTTATGACCCTTCAAGATAGAAATGATAGTGAATAGAAGTAAAGAAGTCTCAAAGTAGTTGAAGTATGCTACCAAGGTGGAGAAGCAAGTCAAAGTAAAGAACAAGCTAACATAGCTTATCCCACAGTTCTCATAGTTATTTGAATCTCTACAGGAGTTTCTAAAGGTGAATTTGGGAGTTGTAGCAAGAATAAAGTTACGGAGGATGGAAACAAACATCCACTGATATGAATATGAAGAATCAAAGCTTTCATTTCCAAGGATTGGGCAATTTTCAAGCCAAGAATCCTAAAACGGAGCGGGGCACCCTTCAAGAAAGAAATCATAGTGAATAGAAGTGTTGAGGTCTTTAAAGTAGTTGGGAAGTATGCGGCCAAGGTGGAGAAGCAAGTCAAAGTAAGAAAAAGTAATATGGCTTATCCTACGCTTCTTTCAGTTATTAGAATTTGGTAGGAGTTTCTAAAGGTGAATTTGGGGAGTTGTGAAAAGAATAATATGGAGGATGAAACAAATATCCATCGATATGAATATGAAGAATCAAAGCTTTCATTTCCAAGGATTTGAGAATTTTCGCCAACAAAGAATCCTAAAACGGAGTTATGACCCTTCAAGATAGAAATGATAAAGGGAATAGAAGTGTTGAAGTCTTTAAGTAATTAATGTATGCTACCAAGGTGGAGAAGCAAGTCCCTGTTAAGAAACAAACAATATAGCTTATCCCACAAGTTCTGTTAGTTATTAGAACTTACAGGAGTTTCAAAGGTGAATTTGGGAGTTGTAGCAAGCATTACAAGGTACATGGAGGATGAAAACAACATCCACTGATATGAATATGAAGAATCAAAGCTTATTTCCAAGGATTTGACAATTTTCAAGCTAAGAATCCTAAAAACGAGTTATGAACCTTCAAGATAGAAATGATATAATAGAAGTGTTGGAAGTCTTAAAGAAGCTGAAGTGCATACCAAGGTTGAGTATGTCAAAGCAAGAAAAAGCACATAGCTTATCCCACAAAGTTCTTGTTAGTTATTAGAATCTCACAGGAGTTTCTAATGGTGAATTTCAGAGTTGTAGCAAGAAGAGACATATGGAGGATGAAACAACATCCACTGAGTGAATATGAAGAATCAAAAGCTTATTTCAAGGATTTGACAATTTTCAAGCTAAGAATCCCAAAAACGGAGTAAGGACCCTTCAAGAGTTAGAAAATGATAGTGAATAGAAGTGTTGAAGTCTTAAAGGAAGGAAGTATGCTATCAAGGTGGAGAAGCAAGTCAAAGTAAGAAACAAGCAATATAAAATATCCCACAACAAGTTAGTTATTTGAATCTAAAGGAGTTTTGGGGGTGAATTTGGGAGTTGTAGCAAGAATGCCACATATGGAGGATGAAAACAACATCCACTGATATGAATAGCAGAAGAATCAAAGCCAATTTCCAAGGATTTGACAATTTTCAAGCCAAGAATCCTAAAACGAGTTATGACCCCTTCAAGATAGAAACTGCTAGTGGGCTAGAAGTGTTAAAGTCTTTAAAGAAGTTGAAGTATGCTACCAAGGTGGAGAATACAAGTCAAAGTAAGAAAAGAGTAATATGGCTTATCCCACAGTTCTTCTTAGTTATTAGAACTTTGTATAGGAGTTTTAAAGGTGAATTTGGGAGTTAGCAAGAATACACATATGGAGTGATGAAACAAGATCCACTGATATGAATATGAAGAATCAAAGCTTTCATTTCCAAGTGATTTGACACCTTTCAAGCTAAGAAATCCGAAAACGGAGTTCATATCCTTCAAGATAGAAATCATAGTGGATAGAAGGGGGGAAGTCTTAAAGTAGTTGAAGTATGCTACCAAGGTGGAGAAGCAAGTCAAAGTAAGAAAAAAGTAATATGGCTTATCCCACAGTTCTTCTTTAGTTATTAGAATCTCACGGGAGTTTCTAATGGTGAATTTGGGAGTTGTAGCAAGAATACACATATGGAGGATGAAACAAATATACAATCGACATGAATATGAAGAATCAAAGCTTACTTCAAGGATTCACAATTTTTCAAGCTTGAATCCTAGTAAAAATGGAGTTATGAACCTTCAAGATAGAAATGATAGTGAATAGAAGTATAGAAGTCTTAAAGAAGTTGAAGTATGCTATCAAGGTGGAGAAGCAAGTCAAAGTAAGAAAAAAGTAATAAGCTTTATCCCACAATAAAATAGTTATTAGAATCCCGAGGAGTTTTTAATGGTGAATTTGGGAGTTGTAGCAAGAAGAGACATATGGAGGATGAAACAAATATCCACTGATGGGAATATGAAGAATCAAAGCCATTTCAAGGATTTGACAATTTTCGCTTAGAACCCGAAATGAGTTATGACCCTTCAAGATAGAAAATGATAGTGAACAGAAGTCTTGAAGCCTTAAAGAAGTTAAAGTATGCTCCCAAGGTGGAGAAGCAAGTCAAAGTAAGAAACAAGCAATATAGCGTATCCTACAGTTCTGTTAAATATTTGAATCTCATAGCAAAGCCAAACGCAGAATTTGGGAAGGAAACAAATAATTCACATATGGAGGATGAAACAACATCCAGTGATAAGAATATGAAAAATCAAAGCTTTCATTTCCAAGGATTTGAGAATTTTCAAGCAAAGAATTCTTAAATAGGAGTTATGACCCTTCAAGATAGAAATGATAGTGAATAGAAGTGTTGAAGTCTTTAAGTAATTAATGTATGCTACCAAGGTGGAGGAAGTGCTTTACAAGAAACAAGCAATTATAGCTTATCCTGCGCAATTCTTGTTAGTTATTTGAATCTCATAGCGCTTTCACGGTGAATTTTGGGAAATATAGCAATAATTCACATATGGAGAATCAAACAACATCCACTGATATGAATATGAAGAATCAAAGCTTTCATTTCCAAGGATTTGAAAAATTTTCAAGCTAAGAATCCTAAAAACGTAGTTATGACCCTTCAAGATAGAAATGATAGTGAATGGTGGGTTGTCAAGTCTTAAAGTAGTCAAGTACGCTACCAAGGTGGAGAGAAGCAAGTCAAAGTAAGAAAAAAGTAATATGGCTTATCCCACAGTTCTTCTTAGTTATTAGGAACTTCATAGGAGTTTCTAATGGTGAATTTGGGAGTTGTAGCAAGAAGAGATACATGGAGGACGAAACAACATCCACCGACATTTTTTTTTTTTTTTTTTGGGGGAATTTTTAAGCTAAGAATCCTAAAACGGAGTTATGACCCTTCAAGATAGAAAAATGATAGTGAATAGAAGTGTTGAAGTCTTTAAAGTAGTTAAAGTATGCTACCAAGGTGGAGAAGCAAGTCAAAGTAAGAAACAAGCAATATGGGGATCCCACAGCTTCTGTTAATATTATTTGTATCTCATAGCAGCTTTAACGGTGAATTTGGGGAAATGTAGTAACAATTGCTATATGGAGGATGAAACAACATCCACTGATAAGAATATGAAGAATCAAAGCTTCATTTCTAAGGATTTGAGAATTTCCAAGCAAAGAACTTAAAAACTGAAAGTTTAATCTCTTCAAGATAGAAATGATAGTGAATAGAAGTGTTGGAAGTCTTAAGTAATTAATGTATGCTACCAAGGTGGGAGAAGCAAAGTCAAAGTGGGCAACATAATATAGCTTTATCCCACAGTTCTTGAAAGTTAGTTATTAGAATCTAGGTTTCTTAGAATGGTGAATTTGGGAGTTAAAAGCTAGAAGACACATATGGAGGCTGGAAACAACATCCACCGATATGAACATGAAGAATCAAAGCTTACTCTGAAGTGATTTGAATTCATTTTGGCTTGAGAAACCTGTAAACGGAGCTATAAACCCTTCAAGAGAGAAAAATGATAGTGAATGTATGTTGGAAGTCTTAAAGTGTCAAGCATGCTACCAAGGTGAGAGGAAGTGTCAAAAGTAAGAAAAAGTATTATATTATCCTGTTGTGTTCTTCTTTTAGTTATTAGAATCTCATAGGAGTTTCTAATGGTGAATTTGGGAGTTGTAGCAAGAAGAGACATATGGAGGATGAAACAACATCCACTGATATGAATTTGAAGAATCAAAGCTTTCATTTCCAAGGATTTGAGAATTTTCAAGCAAAGAATCCTAAAAACGGAGTTATGACCCTTCAAGATAGAAATGATAGTGAATAGAAGTGTTGAAGTCTTTAAGTAATTAATGTATGCTACCAAGGTGGAGAAGCAAGTCAAAGTAAGAAACAAGCAATATAGCTTATCCTATCAGTTCTGGTGAAGCATAGGAATCTCATAGAGTTTCACGGTGAATTGGGAGTTGTGAAAAGAAGAGACATATGGAGGATGTAACAACATCCACCGACATGAATACGAAGAATCACAGCTTTCACTTCCAAGGCTTTGACAATTTTCAAGCTAAGAATCCCAAAACGGAGTTATGACCCTTCAAGATAGAAATGATAGGGAATAGTAGTGGTTGAAGTCTTAAAGTAGCTTAAAGTACGCTACCCAAGGTGGGGTTGCAAGTCAAAGTAAGAAACAAGCAATATAGCTTATCCTAAAGTTCTGTTGTAGGTATTTGAACTTCAAGGAGTTTCTAAAGGCGAATTTGGGGAGTCGAAGTAGAAGACATATGGAGGACGAAACAAAATCCAACGATATGAATACGAAGAATCAAAGCTTATTTCCAAGGATTCGACAATTTTCAAGCTAAGAAATCCCAAAACGGGAGTTATGAACCATCAAATTAGAAATGATAAGAGAATAGAAGTGGGGTTGAAGTCTTAAAGAAGGGAAGTACGCTACCAAGGTGAGAGCAAGTCAAAGTAAGAAAAAGTAATACAGCGTATTCCACGAGTTCTTCTTAGTTATTAGAATCTCAGCAGGAGCTTCTAAGACCGGTGAATTTGGGAGTTTAGAAAGAAGAGAGGCATATGGAGGATGCAACAACATCCACCGACATGAATGAGTGAAGAACCAAAGCTTATTTCCATGGATTCGACAATTCTCAAGCCAAGAACCCTAAAACGAAGTTATGACCCTTCAAGACAGAACTGAGAGTGAATAGATGTGGGAAGCCTTAAAGTAATTAAAGTACGCTACCAAGGTGGAGAAGCAAGTCAAAGTAAGAAACAAAGTAAGAAATAGGTTTATCCTACGACCTTCTTTTAGTTATTCGAATCTCATAGGAGTTTCTAACGGGTGAATTTGGGAGTCAAAGCCAAAAACACAACATACGGAGGACGCAAACAACATCCACCGATATTTAATACGATTAATCAAAGCCTATTTCCAACGATTCGGGTAATTTTCCAGCCCAGAATCCTAAAACAAAGCCAAGGTCCCTTCAAGTGAAATGATAGTGAATAAGTGATAAAGTCTTAAAGTAGCCAAGTACGCTACCAAGGTGGAGAAGCAAGTCAAAGCAAGAAAAAAGTAATATAGATTATCCCCCCGTTCTGTTAGTTATTCAGAATCTCATAGAGTTTCTAACCGTGAATGTGGGAGGTAAAGCAAGAAGACACATACGGAGGACGCAAACAACATCCATCGATAAGAATACGTTGAATCAAAGCTTATTTCGGGCGATTCGACAATTTTCAAGCTAAGAATCCTAAAACGAGTTATGACCCTTCAAGATAGAAATGATAAAGGAATAAAAGTAGTGGAAGTCTCAAAGTAATCAAGTACGCTACCAAGGTGGAGAAGTAAGTCAATGTAAAGAACAAGCAATACTAGCTTATCCCATTGTTCTTTTAGTTATTGAATCTCATAGGAGTTTCTCTAATGGTGAATTTGGGAGTTGGAGCAAGAAGAGACATATGGAGGCTGAAACAACATCCACTGATATGAATATGGAAGAAATCAAAGCTTATTTCCACGGATTTGAAACTTTTCAAGCTAAGAATCCTAAAACAGAGTTACGACCCTTCAAGATAGGAAACGATAGTGAATTGTTGTGTTGGTTGTCTTAAAGTAATTAAAGTATGCTACCAGGGTGGAGAAGCAAGTCAAAGTAAGAAACCAGCAATATAGCTTATCCCACAGTTCTCTTAGTTATTTGAATCTCATAGGAGTTTCTAATGGTGAATTTGGGAATTGTAACAAGAAGACACATATGGAGGCCTAAACAACATCCACCGATGAATATGAAGAATCAAAGCTTATTTCCAAGGATTCGACAATTTTCAAGCTAAGAATCCCAAAACAGAGTTATGACCCTTCAAGATAGAAATGATAATGAATAGAAGTGTTGAAGTCTTAAAGTAATTAAGTATGCTACCAAGGTGAGAAGCAAGTCAAAGTAAGAAACAAGCAATATAGCTTATCCCACAGTTCTGTTAGTTATTTGAATCTCATAGAGTTTCTAATGGTGAATTTGGGGAGTTGTAGCAAGAATACACATATGGAGGATGAAACAACATCCATCGATATTTAGATATGAAGAATCAAAGCTCATTTCCAACGACTCGACAATTTTCAAGCTAAGAATCCTAAAAACTGAAAGTTACGATTCTTCAAGATAGAAATGATAAGTGAATGGAGTAAGGAAGTCTTAAAGTAATTAAAGTATGCTACCAAGGTGGAGAAGTAAGTCAAAGTAAGAAACAAGAGAATATAGCTTATCCCACAGTTCTTAGTTATTCGAATCTCACAGGAGTTTCTAATGGTGAATTTGGGAGCTCGAAAAGAAAACACATGGAGGACCAAAACAACATCCACTGATAAGAATATGAAGAACCAAAGCTCATTTCCAAGGATTTGACAATTTTCAAGCTAAGAATCCTAATAACGGAGTTATGACCCTTCAAGATAGAAATGATAGTGAATAGTTGCGTTGAAGTCTTAAGTAATTAAGTATGATACCAAGGTGGGTAGCATGTCAAAGTAAGAAAAAGAATATGGCTTATCCCACAATTCTGTTGCTATTAGAATCTCATAGAGTTTCTAATGGTGAATTCGGGAGTCGAAGAAGAAGATACATATGGAGGATGAAACAACATCCATCGATATGAATATGAAGAATCAAAGCTTATTTCCAAGGATTCCACCATTTTCAAGCTAAGAATCCTAAAAACAAGTTATGACCCTTCAAGATAGAAATAATAGTGAATAGAAGTGAGGAAGTCTTAAAGTAGATAAAGTACGCTACCAAGGGAGAAGCAAGTCAAAGTAAGTAAACAAAGAATATAGCTTATCCCACAGTTCTTTAGTTATTCGAATCTCACAGGAGTTTCTAATGGTGAATTTGGGAAATGTAGCAAAAATACACATATAGAGGATGAAACAACATCCACTGATATGAATACGAAGAATCAAAGCTTTCATTATCAAGGATTTGACAATTTTGCTAAGTAAATCCTATAAACAGAGTTATGACCCTTCAAGATAGAAACGATAGGGAATGTAGTGTTGAAGTCTTAAAGTAATTAAGTACGCTACCAAGGCGAGAAGCAAGTCAAAGTAAGAAAAAGTAATATGGCTTATCCCACAGTTCTTTCAGTTATTAGAATCTCATAGGAGTTTCTAATGGTGAATTTGGGAGTTAAAGTAAGAAGAGACATACGGAGGATGAAACAACATCCACTGACATGAATATGAAGAATCAAAGCTTATTTCCAAGGATTTGACAATTTTCTGCTAAGAATCCAAATAACGGAGGTATGACCCTTCAAGATAGAAATGATAGTGAATAGGAAAGAAGTCTTAAAGTAATAAGCATGCTACCAAGGTGAGAAGCAAGCTCAAAGTAAAAAAAAGAATATAGCTTATCCCAAGCTCTATTAGTTATTTGAATCTCATAGAGTTTCTAATGGTGAATTTGGGAGTTGTAGCAAGAATACACATATGGAGGATAAAACAACATCCACTGATATGAATATGAAGACTCAAAGCTTATTTCCAAGGATTTGACAATTTTCAAGCCAAGAATTCTAAAACAAGGGTTATGACCCTTCAAGATAGAAAATGATAGAGAATAGAAGTGTTGAAGTCTTAAAGTAATTAATGTATGCTACCAAGGTGGAGAAGCAAGTCAAAGTAAGAAACAAGCAATATAGCTTATCCCACAGTTCTGTAGTTATTTGAATCTCATAGAGCTTTCTAATGGTGAATTTGGGAGTTGTAGCAGAAAACACATATGGAGGATGAAACAACATCCACTGATATGAATATGAAGAATCAAAGCTTATTTCAAGGATTTGACAATTTTCAAGCTAAGAATCCTAAAAACGGAGTTATGACCCTTCAAGATAGAAATGATAGTGAATGATGTTGAAGTCTTAAAGAAATAAAGTACGCTACCAAGGCGATAGTAAGTCAAAGTAAGAAAAAACCAATAGAGCTTATCCCACAGTTCTTTTAGTTATAAGAATCTCATAGGAGTTTCTAATGGTGAATTTGGGAGTTGTAGTTAGAAAACACATATGGAGGATGAAACAACATCCACTGATATGTATGAAGAATCAAAGCTATTTCAAGGATTTGACAATTTTTAAGCTAAGAATCCTAAAAACGGAGTTATGACCCTTCAAGATAGAAATGATAGTGAATAGAAGTGTTGAAGTCTTTAAGTAGTTAAAGTATGCTACCAAGGTGGAGAAGCAAGTCAAAGTAAGAAACAAGCAATATAGCTTATCCCACAGTTCTGTTAGTTATTTGAATCTCATAGGAGTTTCTAATGGTGAATTTGGGGAGTTGTAAGAATACACATAAAGGAGGCTGAAACAACATCCACCGATATGAATATGAAGAATCAAAGCTTATTTCCAAGGATTTGACAATTTTCAAGCTAAGAACCTTAAAACTAAAAGTTATGACCCTTCAAGATAGAAAATGATAGTGAATGAAGTTGAAGTTTCTTAAAGTAATTAAGTATGCTACCAAGGTGGAGAAGCAAGTCAAAGTAAGAAAACAAAGTAATAGCTTATCCTACATTTCTGTTAGTTATTTGAATCTCATAGAGTTTCTAATGGTGAATTTGGGAGTTGAAGCAAGAAGATACATACGGAGGATGAACAACATCCAATGACATTTAATATGAAGAATCAAAGCTTATTTCAAAAGGATTTGACAAGTTTAAAGCTAAGAATCCTAAAACCGGTGTTACGACCCTTCAAGACAGAAATGATAGTGAACAGAAGCGTTGAAGTCTTAAAGTAAATAAGTACGCTACCAAGGTGGAGAGCAAGTCAAAGTAAGAAACAAGTAATAGCTTATCCCACAGTTCTTTTAGTTATTAGAATCTCATAGGAGTTTCTAATGGTGAATTTGGGAGTTATAGCAAGAAGACATATGGAGGATGAAACAACATCCAATGATATGAATATGAAGAATCAAAGCTTATTTCCAAGGATTTGACCAATTCTCAAGTCAAGAATCCTAAAACGAAGTCAGGGACCCTTCAAGATAGAAATGATAGTGAATACAGTTTAAAAGTCTAATTAATGTATGCTACCAAGGTGAGAAGCAAGTCAAAGTAAGAAACAAGCAATATAGCTTATCCCACAATTAAATAGTTATTCTCAATTTCAGGCGCTTAACGCTGAATTTGGGGAGAGTAGAAAAGAATACATACGGAGGACAAACAACATCCATTGATATGAATATGAAGAATCAAAGCTTTCACTTCAAGGACTTGACAATTTTCAAGCTTAAGAATCCTAAAAGAGTTATGAATCTTCAAGATAGAAATGAGTAGCGAATAGAGGTAAGTGCAAGCTCTTTAAGAATAAGTATAGCTACCAAGGTGGGTGAAGTCAAAGTAAGAAACAAGCAATATAGCTTATCCCACAGTACTGTTAAGTTATTAGAATCTGGCAGCAGGCTTTCTAATGGTGAATTTGGGAGCAGTAGCCAGAAGACACATACGGAGGTTAAAACAACATCCAACGATCAGTTAATATGAAGAATCAAAGCTTATTTCCGAAGGATTTGACCATTTTCAAGCTAAGAATCCTAAAAACGAGTTAGGACCTTCAAGATAGAAATGATAGTGAATGAAGAAGTTGAAGTCTTAAGTAATTGAAGTACGCTACCAAGGTGGAGTAGCAAGTCAAAGTAAGAAATAACAACATAGCTTATCCCACCGCTTCAGTGCAAAGTTATTAGAACTTCAGAGGAGTTTCTAATGGGGGGATTTGGGGAGTCGTAGCAAGAAGACACATATGGAGGCTTAAACAACATCCACTGATATGAATATGAAGAATCAAAGTTTATTTCCGAAGGATTCGACAAATTTTCAAGCTGTGAATCCTAAAAAAAAAGAGGCTTATGACCCTTCAAGATAGAAATGATAGTGAATGAAATTGGTCAAGTTTTAAAGAAGTTAAGTATGCTAACAAGGTGGAGAGAAAAGTCAAAGTAAAGAAACAAGCAAATAGCTATCCCACAGTTCTAGTTAGTTATTTTAATTTGGTAGGAGCTTCTAACGTGTGAATTTGGGAAATGTAGCAAGAAGACACATATGGAGGTTGAAACATTTATCCACGATAAGAATATGAAGAATCAAAGCTTTTTCCAAGGATCTGACAATTTTCAAGTTAAGAATCCTAAAACGGAAGTGTATGACCCTTCAAGATAGAAATGATAGTGAATAGAAGTGTTGAAGTTTTAAGGAAGTTGAAGGACGCTACCAAGTTGATATGCAAGTCAAAGCGTTAAACAAGCAATATAGCTTATCCCACAGTTCTTAGTTATTAGAATCTTATAGGAGTTTCTAATGGTGAATTTGGGAGTTGAAGCAAGGAAGACACATATGGAGGATGAAACACGATCCACGGATAAGATGAAGAATCAAAGCTTATTTCCAAGGATTTCGGTTAAATTTTCAAGCTAAGAATCCTAAAACAAAGTTATGACCCTTCAAGACAGAAATGACAGAGAATAGAAGTGCTGAAGTCTGTAAGCAATTAATGTATGCTACCAAGGGGGAGAAGCAAGTGAAAGCAAAAAAAAAGCAAAATAGCTTATCCCCCAGTTCTGTTAGTTTTTTTAATCTCATAGGAGTTTCTAACGGTGAATTTGGGAATTGTAGCAAGAAGACACATATGGAGGATGAAACACTATCCACCCATAAGAATATGAAGAATCAAAGCTTATTTCTAAGGATTTGACACTTGGGAAACCAAGAATCCTAAAACAAAGTTATTATGACCCTTCAAGATAGAGAAAATGATAAAGGGAATAGAGCCGGGACGTTTTTAAGTAATTAATGTACGCTACCAAGGTGAGTACAAGTCAAAGTAAGAAATACAATATAGCTTATCCCACAGTTCCTGTTAGTTATTTGAATCTTCATAGAGTTTCTAACGTGAATTTGGGAAATGTGGCGGGCAAGACACATATGGAGGATGAAAGACGACCAATCGAGCAAGTTAACATTACGGCGAATCAAAGCTTATTTCCAAGGATTCCACACTTGGCAAGCCAAGAATCCTAAAACAAAGTTATGACCCCTTCAAGATAGAAAATGATAGTGAATAGAAGTAAGAAGTGTCTAAGTAATTAATGTATGCTACAAGGTGGAGAAGGTTATGCATAAACAAGCAACATAGCTTATCCCTACGCTCTAGAGGCTTATTTGAATCTCATAGGAAGTTTC
>CM051386.1:26372179-26397075 GCA_028015245.1 Cardamine occulta | reverse complement strand
ATTCACTATCATTTCTATATTTAGAGGTCACTTAACTCTGTTTTTAAGTTTCTTAGCTTAGAAAATTGTATCAAATCCTTGAAATAGCTTTGATTCTTCATATTAAATATCGTTGGATGTTGTTTGCGTCCTCCTTTATGTCTTTTTGCCTCTGACTCCCAAATTCACCATTCCATTTCTCTGAGTTTCTAATAACTAAGAGAACTGTGGGATAAGCCATATTACTTTTTTCTTGCCTTTGGCTTGCTTCTCCCCCTTGGGCGCCTTCTTCATTCGTTTAATACTTTAACCCTTACCTTCACTATCATTTCTTTCTTGAAGGCCATGCTTTCGTTTTTGGGTTCTTGGCTTGAAAATTGTCGAATCCTTAGAAATGAACTTTGATTCTTAGTATTCATATCAGTGGATGTTGTTTTGTCACTCCATATATATTTTCTTGCTACAACTCCCAATTTTACCATCCCAAGAAACTCCAAGTTGAGCACTTCAACAGGCTCTTTTTTGTGGGAATAGCTATATTACTTGTTTTTACTTTGAGCATACTACACCAGCAAAGTGGCAATACTTAAGCTTCTTTAATGCCCCGACACTACCATTCTGCTATCTGTTTCTATCTTGAAGGGTCTTGCTTCTGTTTTAGGATTCTTGGCTTGGGAATTGCTCAAATCCTTGGAAATAAGCTTTTACGTTCTTAAATATTCATGCTCGATGGATGTTGTTTCGTCCTCCTTATGTGTGTTTTTACTCTGACTCCCAAATTCACCATTTGAAACTCCTGCCAGATTCGAATAACTAACAGAACTGTGGGATAAGCCATATTACTTTTTCTTCATAACATTTTTTTGGCCTTCTCACACCTTGGTAACCTTCATTAGTGCTTAAAAACTGTAACTTTTTTATTCCTTATCATTTACATATTTCTTGAGAGGTGCATGGCTTCTTGTTTTAAGGTTCTTGGCTTGAAAAATTGTCGTTTCCTTGGAAATAAGCTTTGATTCTTCATATTCTCCTCAGTGGATGTTGACTGCATCACTCAAACATGTCTCTCTTCTTGCTACAACTCCCGACTTCACCATTAAAAACTCTATGAGATTATTAGCGCTAAAAGGGCTGTGGGATAAGCTTTTTTTTTCGTATTCTTCTTTTGTTTTGCTTCTCCACCTTGGTAGCATACTTCAACACTAGTTTAATAACTATGCTTATGACTCCTCTTCACTCTCGTTTTTATCTTGAAGGGTCATAACTCCGTTTTAGGTTCTTGGCTTGAAAATTGTCAAAATCCTTGCGATGACACAGTTCTTCCCCTGCCTGTCAGTGGATGTTGTTCATCCTCCATAACAATGAATACTTCCTACAACTCCGAAATTCACCATTAAAAGCTCTACAGAGATTCAAATAACTATGAGAACTGTGGGATAAGCTATATTGATTGTTTCTGGCTTTGACACTTCTTCTCACCTTTGTTAGCATACATTAAGTTTTGTAAAAGCTTTAATTTTATAAGCAACTATCATTTTTTTCTTGTTGGGTCATAACTCCCTTACTAGGATTCTTAGCTTGAAATTTGTCAAATCCTTGGAAATGAAGGTTTGATTCTTCCTTCCTTCATATCGATGGATATTTGTTTCATCATTTATATAAGCTTTCTTGCTATTTCTGTCTAACTTCACCATTACAAAACACCACTAGGTTCTCTTTACTTCCCGAACTGCTGGGATAAACGGTATTACTTTTTTCTTCCTTTGACATACTACTCCACCTTGGTAGCATACTTTTCTTTCTTTAGACTTCTTAACTTTCTATTCACTTTCCTCATTTCTCTCTTGAAGGGTCATAACTCTGTTTTTTACTAAGTTCTTAGCTTGAAGAATTGTCAAATCCTTGGAAATGTGCTTTGATTCTTCGCCAGCTGACTCAGTGGATGTTGTTTGCATCCTCCGCATTAACTGTATTCTTGCTACAAACTCCCCAGTTTCACCATTATTAACTCTGCAGAGATTCAAATAACTAACAGAACTGTGGGACAAACTGTTTTGCTTGACTTTCTTACTTTGACTTGCTTCTCCACCTTGGTAGCATGCATTAATGACTTAAAGACTTTAATACTTACATTCTTTATCATTTACCATATCTTGAAGGGTACATGCTTTCATTTTTTAGGATTCTTGGCTTGAAAATTGTCAAATCCTTGGAAATGACTTTGATTCTTCATATTCATATCAATGGATATTTGTTTCATCCTCCCTATGTCTCTTCTTCTACAACTCCCAAATTCACCATTAAAAACTCCTATGAGATTATACTGACAAACAAGCCTCTGGGATAAGCCGTAAGCTTCTTTCTTACTTTGACTTCCCTTCTCCACATTGGTAGCGTACTTGACTAGTTTAATATACTGGCCTTCTAACTTCCACTATCATTTCACTCTTGAAGGGTCCTGCTTAACTCCGTTTTAAGGATTCTTAACCTGAAAAATTGTCAAATCGCCAGAAATAGCTTTGGTTCTTCATATTATTATCGATGGATGTTGTTTAATCCTCCGTGTTTGTTTCATTCTTTTCTGTTACTCCCACTTTCACCATTCAAAACTCCCATGATTTTCAAATAACTTCATAGAACTGTGGGATAAGCTATATTCTTTTAACTGACTGTAGCGACATTTTTACTACCCCTTGGTAGCATATTTTTCTTCTTTCCGATTTCCCACTTGTGCTTAATCACTTATCATTTTTACATCTTCCGGAAGAATTATTGCTCAACTTTAGGTTCTTAGCTTGAAGGTACTGAGATCCTTGGAAATAAGCTTTGATTCTTCATATTCATATCAGTGGATGTTGTTTCATCACTCCATCCGTATATTCTTGCTACAGCTCCCAGATTCTTACCATTAGAAACTCCTGTAGAGATTAGAATAACTATGAGGAACATGGGATAAGCCATGTTGCTTTTTTCTTGCTCTGACTTGCTTCTCTCACATTGGTATTTTACATTAATTACTTAAAGAACTTTAACCTTCTATTCACTATCATTTCTATATTTGAAGGGTCATAACTTCTCTGTTTTAAGGTTCTTGGCTTGAATTGTGAATCCTTGGAAATGACTTTGATTCTTAACCTTCATGTCGATTGGATGTTGTTTCTGTCTCGTTGTCTCTTAACTTTCCCCAGCTCCCACCTTCACCATTTGAAACTCCTGCCAGAGATTCTCTTACTTACAGAACTGAGGGATAAGCCCATATTACTTTTTTTTACTTTGTTTTGATACTCCCCCTTGGTGGCATCCCTTGACTAGTTTTTGTCTTGGCAACACAACCTTTCGGCTTGTCCTTTACCCATCTGCAGAAGGGTCCTGTCTCCGTTTTAGGATTCTTAGCTTGAAAATTGTCAAATCCTTGGAAATGTGCTTTTGATTCTTCCATATTCATATCAGTGGATATTGTTTCATCCTCCCATATGTGTATTCTTACTACAACTCCCAGAACCACGCCCACTTAAACTCTGCCACGAGATTCAAATATTCTAGGAGGCCTTTGGGATAAGCTATATTGATTGACTGCTTGCTTTGACTTGTTTCTCCACCTTGGTAGCTTGCGTTAATTACTTAAGGCTTAACACTTCTTTTTGCTATCATTTCTGTGTTGAAGATGCATGTAGCTCTGTTTTAGGATTCTTAGCTTGAAATTTGGCAAATCCTTGGCGATAAGGTTTGATTAAGCGTATTAAGCTCATTAGATGTTGTTTGTTCACTCCCATATGTCTCTTCTTGCTACAACTCCCAACTTCTGACCTCTAGAAACTCCTCTGCAGGGTTCTGTCTTCAAGAGAACTTTCAAATGGGATAAACCATATTGCTTCTTTCTTAGTACGGCTTGCTTCTCCACCTTGTTTGCGTGCATGTTTGCTTTAAAACTTTGTTATTTCCCTTCTCTATCATTTCTATCTTGGTGGTTCAAACTCTGTTTTTAGGATTCTTAGCTTGAAAATTGTGAATTCCTTGAAGCTGACTTTGATTCTTCCTGTACATTTCAGTGGATGTTGTTTCCTGTCCATATTTGTATTCTTGCCTTTCTAAGCTTTCCAAATTAAGCATTAGAAACTCTCTGGAGATTGAACTAACTATAACAGAACTGTGGGATAAGCTATATTGCTTATTGCTTACTTTGACTTGCTTCTCCACCTTGGTAGCGGTTCCTTAATTAGCATAAAGACATCAACAACCACTATTCACTTTATCATTTCTGTGTTGAAGGGTCATAACTCTGTTTTAGGATCTTAGCTTGAAAATTGTCGAGTCCTTGGAAATGGAAACTTTGATTCTTAATATTCATATCAGTGGATGTTGTTTCATCCTCCTTATCTCTCTTCTTGCTTCAACTCTCAGATTCACCATTAGAAACTCCTATGAAGTTCTAATAACTAAAAAAACTGCGGGATGAAGCTATATTACTTTTTCTTACACTTTGGCATGCTTCTCCACCTTGGTAGCATGCCTTCGACTACTTTAAGACTTCGTAACACTCCTATTCACTATCATTTCTATCTTGAAGGGGTCATAACTCGTTTTAGGATTCTTGGCTTGAAAATTGTCAAATCGCTTGGAAATAAGCTTTGATTCTTCATATTAATATCAGTGGATGTTGTTTCATCCTCCGTATGTCTCTTCTTGCTACAACTCCCAAATTCACCATTAGAAACTCCTATGAGATTCTAATAACTAAGGGAACTTTGGGATAAGCCATATTACTTGTTTCTTACTTTGACTTGCTTCTCCACCTTGATGGCATACTTCACCTAGTTTAAGACTTCAACACTTCCATTCACTTATCATTTCTATCTTGAAGGGTCCTAGCCTCGTTTTGGGATTCTTAGGCTTGAGAATTGTCAAATCCTTGGAAATAAGCTTTGATTCTTCATATTCATGTCGGTGGATGTTGTTTCATCCTCCATATGTGTCTTCTTCCTGCGACTCCCAAATTCACCATTAGAAACTCTATGAGATTCAAATAACTACAGAGAACTGTAGGATAAACTATATTGCTTGTTTCTTACTTTGACTTGCTTCTCCACCTTGGTAGCATACTATAACTACTTCAAGACTTCCTATACTTCTATTCACTATCATTTCTATCTTGAAGGGTCATAACTCGTTTTAAGTTCTTAGCTTGAAAATTGTCAAATCCTTGGAAATAAGCTTTGATTCTTCATATTCATATCAGTGGATATTGTTTCGTCCTCCATATGTGTCTTCTTGCTACAACTCCCAAATTCACCATTAGAAACTCCTATGAGATTCAAATAACTAAGAGAACTGTGGGATAAGCTATATTGCCTGTTTCACACTTTGACTTACTACTCACCTTAGTAGCATGCTTAATTACTTAAAGACTTCAACACTTCTATTCACTATCATTTCTATCTTGAAGGGTCATAACTCTGTTTTTAGGATTCTTAGCTTGAGGATTGTCCAATCCTTGGAAATAAGCTTTGATTCTTCATATTCATATCGGTGGATGTTGTTTCATCCTCCATATGTCTCTTCTTGCTACGACTCCCAAATTCACCATTAGAAACTCCTATGAGATTCAAATAACTAACAGAACTGTGGGATAAGCTATATTGCTTGTTTCTTACTTTGACTTGCTTCTCCACCTTGGTAGCATACTTTAATTACATTTAAGACTTCAACACTTCTATTCCTTATCATTTCTATCTTGAAGGGTCATAACTCCGTTTTAGGATTCTTAGCTTGAAAATTGTCCAAATCCTTGGAAATAAAGATTTGATTCTTCAGATGCAGATCAGGGGATGTTGTTTCATCCACCAGATGTGTCTCCTAACTGCAACTCCCAAAGACACCATTAGAAACGCCGATGGGATCCTAATAACTAAGAGAACTGTGGGATAGGCCATATTGCTTGTTTCTTACTTTGACTTGCTTCTCCACCTTGGTAGCGTACTTCCGCTATTTTAAGACTTCAACACTTCTATTCACTATCATTTCTATCTTGAAGGGTCATAACTCTGTTTTAGGATTCTTAGCTTGAAAATTGTCAAATCCTTGGAAATAAGCTTTGATTCTTCATATTCATATCAGTGGATGTTGTTTCATCCTCCATATGTGTCTTCTTCCCTTCAAGCGTCCCAAATTCACCATTAGAAACTCCTATGAGATTCAAATAACTAACAGAACTGTGGGATAAGCTATATTGCTTGTTTCTTACTTTGACTTGCTTCTCCACCTTGGTAGCATACTTTAACTACTTTAAGACTTAAACACTTCTATTCACTATCATTTCTATCTTGAAGGGTCATAACTCAGTTTTTAGGATTCTTAGCTTGAAAATTGTCAAATCCTTGGAAATGAAAGCTTTGATTCTTCATATTCATATCAGTGGATGTTGTTTCATCCTCCATATGTGTATTCTTGCTACAACTCCCAAATTCACCATTAGAAACTCCTATGAGATTCAAATAACTAACAGAACTGTGGGATAAGCTATATTGCTTGTTTCTTACTTTGACTTGCTTCTCCACCTTGGTAGCATGCTTCCCCTACTTTGAGACTACAACACTTCTATTCACTCTCATTTCTATCTTGAAGGGTCATAACTCTGTTTTTGGGATTCTCAGCTTGAAAATGGTCAAATCCTAGGAAATGAAAGCTTTGATTCTTCATATTCATATCAGTGGATGTTGTTTCATCCTCCATATGTGTCTTCTTGCTACACCTCCCAAATTCACCATTAGAAACTCCTGTGAGATTCAAATAACTAAAGGCTGTGGGATAAGCTATATTGCTTGTTTCTTACTTTGACTTGCTTCTCCACCTTGGTAGCATACTTTAACTACTTTAAGACTTCAACACTTCTATTCACTTTCATTTCTATCTTGAAGGGTCATAACTCCGTTTTTAGGATTCTTAGCTTGAAAATTGTCAAATCCTTGGAAATGAAAGCTTTGATTCTTCATATTCATATCAGTGGATGTTGTTTCATCCTCCATATGTCTCATCTTGCTACAACTCCCAAATTCACCATTAGAAACTCCTATGACATTCAAATAACTAACGGAACTGTGGGATAAGCTATATTGCTTGTTTCTTACTTTGACTTGCTTCTCCACCTTGGTAGCATACATTAATTATTTAAAGACTTCAACACTTCTATTCAGTCGCATTTGTATCTTGAAGGGTTCTAACTCCTTGTTTAGTCTTCTTAGCTTGAAAATTGTCAAATCCTTGGAAATAAGCTTTGATTCTTCATATTCATATCAGTAGATGTTGTTTCATCCTCCATATGTCTCTTCTTGCTACAACTCCCAAATTCACCATTAGAAACTCCTATGAGATTCAAATAACTAACAGAACTGTGGGATAAGCTATATTGCTTGTTTCTTACTTTGACTTGCTTCTCCACCTTGGTAGCATACATTAATTACTTAAAGACTTCAACACTTCTATTCACTATCATTTCTATCTTGAAGGGTCATAACTCCGTTTTTAGGATTCTTAGCTTGAAAATTGTCAAATCCTTTGAAATGAAAGCTTTGATTCTTCATATTCTTATCAGTGGATGTTGTTTCATCCTCCATATGTCTCTTCTTGCTACAACTCCCAAATTCACCATTAGAAACTCCTATGAGATTCTAATAACTAAGAGAACTGTGGGATAAGCTATATTGCTTGTTTCTTACTTTGACTTGCTTCTCCACCTTGGTAGCATACTTTAACTACTTTAAGACTTCAACACTTCTATTCACTCTTATTTGCATCTTGAAGGTTCATAACTCCGTTTTTAGGATTCTTGGCTTGAAAATTGTCAAATCCTTGGAAATAAGCTTTGATTCTTCTTATTTTTGTCAGTGGATGTTGTTTCATCCTCCATATGTGTCTTCTTGCTACGTTTCCCAAATTCACCGTTAGAAACTCCTATGAGATTCAAATAACTAACAGAGCTGTGGGATAAGCTATATTGCTTGTTTCTTACTTTGACTTGCTTCTCCACCTTGGTAGCATACTTTAACTACTTTAAGACTTCAACACTTCTATTCACTATCATTTCTATCTTGAAGGGTCATAACTCCGTTTTTAGGATTCTTAGCTTGAAAATTGTCGAATACTTTGAAATGAAAGATTTGATTCTTCATATTAAATATCGGTGGATGTTGTTTCACCCTCCATATGTGTCTTCTTGCTACGACTCCCAAATGCACCGTTAGAAACTCCTATGAGATTCAAATAACTAACAGAACTGTGGGATAAGCTATATTGCTTGTTTCTTACTTTGACTTGCTTCTCCACCTTGGTAGCATACTTTAATTACTTTAAGACTTCAACACTTCTATTCACTATCATTTCTATCTTGAAGGGTCATAACTCTGTTTTTAGGATTCTTAGCTTGAAAATTGTCAAATCCTTGGAAATGAAAGCTTTGATTCTTCATATTCATATCAGTGGATGTTGTTTCATCCTCCATATTTGTATTCTTGCTACAACTCCCAAATTCACCATTAGAAACTTCTATGAGATTCAAATAACTAACAGAACTGTGGGATAAGCTATATTGCTTGTTTCTTACTTTGACTTGCTTCTCCACCTTGGTAGCATACTTCAACTACTTTAAGACTTCAACACTTCTATTCACTATCATTTCTATCTTGAAGGGTCATAACTCCGTTTTTAGGATTCTTAGCTTGAAAATTGTCAAATCCTTGGAAATGAAAGCTTTGATTCTTCATATTCATATCAGTGGATGTTGTTTCATCCTCCATATGTCTCTTCTTGCTCCAACTCCCAAATTCACCATTAGAAACTCCTATGAGATTCTAATAACTAAATGAACTGTGGGATAAGCTACCTTAATTTTTACTTCCTTTGACTTGCTTCTCCTCCTTGGTAGCATACTTAACTACTTTAAGACTTCAACACTTCTATTCACTATCATTTCTATCTTGAAGGGTCATAACTCCGTTTTTAGGACGCTGAGCTTCGAATTTGTCAAGTCCTTGGAACTCGGACCTTTGCTTCTTCTTATTCATATCAGTGGATGTTGTTTCATCCTCCAGATGTCTCTTCTTGCTACAACGCCCAAATTCACCATTAGAAACTCCTATGAGATTCAAATAACTAACAGAACTGTGGGATAAGCTATATTGCTTGTTTCTTACTTTGACTTGCTTCTCCACCTTGGTAGCATACTTTAACTTCTTTAAGACTTCAACACTTCTATTCACTATCATTTCTATCTTGAAGGGTCATAACTCCGTTTTTAGGATTCTTAGCTTGAAAATTGTCAAATCCTTGGCAATGAAAGCATTGATTCTTCATATTCATGTCGGTGGATGTTGTTTCATCCTCCATATGTCTATTCTTGCTCCCCCTCCCAAATCCACCGTTAGAAACTCCTTGAGATTCAAATAACTAACAGAACTGTTGGGATAAGCTATATTGCTTGTTTCTTACTTTGACTTGCTTCTCCAACTTGGTAGCATCCTTTAGTTGCTTTAAGACTTCAACACTTCTGTTCACTATCATTTCTATCTTGAAGGGTCATAACTCCGTTTTTAGGATTCTTAGCTTGAAAATTGTCAAATCCTTGGAAATAAGCTTTGATTCTTCATATTCATATCGGTGGATGTTGTTTCGTCCTCCGTATGTCTCTTCTTGCTACGACTCCCAAATTCACCATTAGAAACTCCTATGAGATTCAAATAACTAACAGAACTGTGGGATAAGCTATATTGCTTGTTTCTTACTTTGACTTGGTTCTCCACTTGGGTCGCGTACTTTAACTACTTTACGCCTCCAACACTTCCATTCACTTTATCATTTCTATCTTGAAGGGTCTCTTTTTAGGATTCTTGGCTTGAAAATTGTCAAATCCTTGGAAATAAGCTTTGATTCTTCATATTCATACTCAGTGGATGTTGTTTCATCCTCCATATGTGTCTTCTTGCTACAACTCCCAAATTCACCATTAGAAACTCCTATGAGATTCAAATAACTAAGAACTGTGGGATAAGCTATATTGCTTGTTTCTTACTTTGACTTGCTTCTCCACCTTGGTAGCATACTTTAATTACTTTAAGACTTCAACACTTCTATTCACTTTATCATTTCTATCTTGAAGGGTCATAACTTTCGTTTTTAGGATTCTTAGCTTGAAAATTGTCAAATCCTTGAAATAAGCTTTGATTCTTCATATTCATATCAGTGGCTGTTGTTTCATCCTCCATATGTGTATTCTTGCTACAACTCCCAAATTCACCATTAGAAACTCCTATGAGATTCAAATAACTAACTGAACTGTGGGATAAGCTATATTGCTTGTTTCTTACTTTGACTTGCTTCTCCACCTTGGTAGCATACCTCAATTACTTAAAGACTTCAACACTTCTATTCACTATCATTTCTATCTTGAAGGGTCATAACTCCGTTTTAGGGTTCTTAGCTTGAAAATTGTGAAATCCTTGGAAATAAGCTTTGATTCTTCATATTCATATCAGTGGATGTTGTTTCATCCTCCATATGTCTCTTCTTGCTACAACTCCCAAATTCACCATTAGAAACTCCTATGAGATTCAAATAACTAACAGAACTGTGGGATAAGCTATATTGCTTGTTTCTTACTTTGACTTGCTTCTCCACCTTGGTAGCATACTTTAACTACTTTAAGACTTCAACACTTCTATTCACTATCATTTCTATCTTGAAGGGTCATAACTCCGTTTTTAGGATTCTTAGCTTGAAAATTGTCAAATCCTTGGAAATGAAAGCTTTGATTCTTCATATTCATATCAGTGGATGTTGTTTCATCCTCCATATGTCTCTTCTTGCTACAACTCCCAAATTCACCATTAGAAACTCCTATGAGATTCAAAGAACTATATGAACTGTGAGATAAGCTATAATGCTTGTTTCTTACTTTGACTTGCTTCTCTACCTTGGTAGCATACTTTATTTCCTTAAAGACTTCAACGCATCGATTCACAATGATTTCTATCTTGTAGGGTCATACCTCCGTTTTTATGATTTTTTGCTTGATAATTGTCAAATCCTTGGAAATAAAGCTTTGATTCTTCATATTCATATCAGTGGATGTTGTTTCATCCTCCATATGTATCTTCTTGCTACAACTCCCAAATTCACCATTAGAAACTCCTATGAGATTCAAATAACTAACAGAGCTGTGGGATAAGCTATATTGCTTTTTTCTTACTTTGTCTTGCTCGTGCACCTTGGTAGCGCACGTTGTCTACTCGAGGGCTTCAACGCTTCTATTCACTATCATTTCTATCTTGAAGGGTCATAACTCCGTTTTTAGGATTCTTAGCTTGAAAATTGTCAAATCCTTGAAATAAGCTTTGATTCTTCATATTCAAATCAATAGGTGTTGTTTCAGCCTCCATATGTGTCTTCTTGCTACAAAACCCCATATTCACCATTAGAAACTCCTATGAGATTCAAATAACTAACAGAACTGTGGGATAAGCTATATTGCTTGTTTCTTACTTTGACTTGCTTCTCCACCTTGGTAGCATACTTTAACTACTTTAAGACTTCAACACTTCTATTCACTATCATTTCTATCTTGAAGGGTCATAACTCCGTTATTAGGATTCTTAGCTTGAAAATTGTCAAATCCTTTGAAATGAAAGCTTTGATTCTTCATATTCTTATCAGTGGATGTTGTTTCATCCTCCATATGTCTCTTCTTGCTACAACTCCCAAATTCACCGTTAGAAACTCCTATGAGATTCAAATAACTAAGAGAACTGTGGGATAAGCTATATTGCTTGTTTCTTACTTTGACTTGCTTCTTCACCTTAGTAGCATACTTTAACTACTTTAATACTTCAACACTTCTATTCACTATCATTTCTATCTTGAAGGGTCATAACTCCGTTTTTAGGATTCTTAGCTTGAAAATTGTCAAATCCTTGGAAATGAAAGCTTTGATTCTTCATATTCATATCAGTGGATGTTGTTTCATCCTCCATATGTGTATTCTTGCTACAACTCCCAAATTCACCATTAGAAACTCCTATGAGATTCAAATAACTAACAGAACTGTGGGATAAGCTATATTGCTTGTTTCTTACTTTGACTTGCTTCTCCACCTTGGTAGCGTACTTTAACTACTTTAAGACTTCAACACTTCTATTCACTATCATTTCTATCTTGAAGGGTCATAACTCCGTTTTTAGGATTCTTAGCTTGAAAATTGTTAAATCCTTGGAAATAAGCTTTGATTCTTCATATTCATATCAGTGGATGTTGTTTCAGCCTCCATATGTGTCTTCTGGCTAAGGCGCCCAAATTCACCATTAAAAACTCCTATAAGATTCAAATAACTATCAGAACTGTGGGATAAGCTATATTGCTTGTTTCTTACTTTGACTTGCTTCTCCACCTTGGTAGCATACTTTAACTACTTTAAGACTTCAACACTTCTATTCACTATCATTTCTATCTTGAAGGGTCATAACTTTGTTTTTAGGATTCTTAGCTTGAAAATTGTCAAATCCTTGGAAATGAAAGCTTTGATTCTTCATATTCATATCAGTGGATGTTGTTTCATCCTCCATATGTGTATTCTTGCTACAACTCCCAAATTCACCATTAGAAACTCCAATGAGATTCAAACAAACTAAAAGAAATGCAGGATAAGCTATATTGCTTGTTTCTTACTTTGACTTGCTTCTCCACCTTGGTAGCATACTTTAACTACTTTAAGACTTCAACACTTCTATTCACTATCATTTCTATCTTGAAGGGTCATAACTCCGTTTTAGGATTCTTAGCTTGAAAATGGTCAAATCTTTGGAAATGAAAGCTTTGATTCTTCATATTCACATCAATGGATGTTGTTTCAGCCTCCATCTATATCTTCTTGCTACAACTCCCAAATTCACCATTAGAAACTCCTATGAGATTCAAATAACTAACAGAACTGTGGGATAAGCTATAATGCTTTTTTCTTACTTTGACTTGCTTCTCCACCTAGGTAGCATGCTGCAACTACTTTAAGACTTCAACACTTCTATTCACTTTCAATTATATCTTGAAGTGTCATAACTTCGTTTTTGGGATTCTTAGCTTTAAAATAGTCAAATCCTTGGAAATGAAATCTTTGATTCGTCTTATTCTTATCAGTGGCTGTTGTTTCATCCTCCATATGTGTCGTCTTGCTACGTTTCCCAAATTCACCGTTCGAACCGCCTAGGTGATTCAAATAACTAACAGAACTGTGGGATAAGCTATATTGCTTGTTTCTTACTTTGACTTGCTTCTCCACCTTGGTAGCATACTTTAATTACATTGAGACTTCATTGCTTCTGTTCAGTGTCTTTTTTATCTTGGTGGGCCATTCCTCCGTTTTTAGGATTCTTAGCTTGAAAATTGTCAAGTCCTTGGAAATAAGCTTTGATTCTTCATATTCTTATCAGTGGATGTTGTTTCAGCCTCCATATGTGTCTTCTTGCTACGTTTCCCAAATTCACCGTTAGAAACTCCTATGAGATTCAAATAACTAACAGAACTGTGGGATAAGCTATATTGCTTGTTTCTTACTTTGATTTGCTTCTCCACCTTGGTAGCATACTTTAACTACTTTAAGACTTCAACACCTATATTCACTATCATTTCTATCTTGAAGGGTCATAACTCCGTTTTTAGGATTCATAGCTTGAAATTTGTCAAATCCTTTGATTCTTCATATTCATATCAGTGGATGTTGTTTCATCCTCCATATGTGTCTTGTTTCTACAACACAAAAATTCACCAATAGAAACTCCTATGAGATTCTAATAACTAACAGAACTGTGGGATAAGCTATATTGCTTGTTTCTTACTTTGACTTGCTTCTCCACCTTGGTAGCATACATTAATTACTTAAAGACTTCAACACTTCTATTCACTATCATTTCTATCTTGAAGGGTCATAACTCCGTTTTTAGGATTCTTAGCTTGAAAATTGTCAAATCCTTGGAAATGAAAGCTTTGATTCTTCATATTCATATCAGTGGATGTTGTTTCATCCTCCATATGTGTATTCTTGCTACAACTCCCAAATTCACCATTAGAAACTCCTATGAGATTCAAATAACTAACAGAACTGTGGGATAAGCTATATTGCTTGTTTCTTACTTTGACTTGCTTCTCCACCTTGGTAGCATACTTTAACTACTTTAAGACTTCAACACTTCTATTCACTATCATTTCTATCTTGAAGGGTCATAACTCCGTTTTTAGGATTCTTAGCTTGAAAATTGTCAAATCCTTGGAAATGAAAGCTTTGATTCTTCATATTCATATCAGTGGATGTTTTTTCATCCTCCATATGTCTCTTCTTTCTACAACTCCCAAATTCACCATTAGAAACTCCTATGAGATTCAAATAACTAACAGAACTGTGGGATAAGCTATATTGCTTGTTTCTTACTTTGACTTGCTTCTTCACCTTGGTAGCATACTTTAACTACTTTAAGACTTCAACACTTCTATTCACTATCATTTCTATCTTGAAGGGTCATAACTCCGTTTTTAGGATTCTTAGCTTGAAAATTGTCAAATCCTTGGAAATGAAAGCATTGATTCTTCATATTCATATCAGTGGATGTTGTTTCATCCTCCGTCTATATCTTCTTGCTACAACTCCCAAATTTACAATTAGAAACTCTGATGAGATTCAAAGACCTAACAGAACTGTGGGATAAGCTATATTGCTTGTTTCTTACTTTGACTTGCTTCTCCACCTTGGTAGCATACATTAATTACTTTAAGACTTCAACACTTCTATTCACTATCATTTCTATCTTGAAGGGTCATAACTCTGTTTTTAGGATTCTTAGCTTGAAAATTGTCAAATCCTTGGAAATAAGCTTTGATTCTTCATATTCATATCAGTGGATGTTGTTTCATCCTCCATAAGTGTCTGCGTGCTACGACTCCCAAAGTCCCCATTAGAAACTCCTATGAGATTCAAATAACTAACAGAACTGTGGGATAAGCTATATTGCTTGTTTCTTACTTTGACTTGCTTCGCCACCTTGGTAGCGTACTTTAACTACTATAAGACTTCAACCCTTCTATTCACTTATCATTTCTATCTTGAAGGGTCATAACTCCGTTTTTAGGATTCTTAGCTTGAAAATTGTCAAATCCTTGGAAATAAAGCTTTGATTCTTCATATTCATATCAGTGGATGTTGTTTCATCCTCCATATGTGTCTTCTGCTACAACTCCCAAATTCACCATTAGAAACTCCTATGAGATTCAAATAAGTAACGAAGCTGTGGGATAAGCTATATTGCTTGTTTCTTACTTTGACTTGCTTCTCCACCTTGGTAGCATACATTAATTACTTAAAGACTTCAACACTTCTATTCACTATCATTTCTATCTTGAAGGGTCATAACTCTGTTTTAGGATTCTTAGCTTGAAAATTGTCAAATCCTTGGAAATGAAAGCTTTGATTCTTCATATTCATATCAGTGGATGTTGTTTCATCCTCCATATGTCTCTTCTTGCTACAACTCCCAAATTCACCATTAGAAACTCCTATGAGATTCTAATAACTAATAGTACTGTTGGATAAGCTATAATGCTTGTTTCTTACTTTGACTTGCTTCTACACCATGGTAGCATGCTTAATTACTTAAAGACTTCAACACTTCTATTCACTATCATTTCTATCTTGAAGGGTCATAACTCCGTTTTTAGGATTCTTAGCTTGAAAATTGTCAAATCCTTGGAAATGAAAGCTTTGATTCTTCATATTCATATCAGTGGATGTTGTTTCATCCTCCATATGTGTCTTCTTGCTACAACTCCCAAATTCACCATTAGAAACTCCTATGAGATTCAAATAACTAACAGAACTGTGGGATAAGCTATATTGCTTGTTTCTTACTTTGACTTGCTTCTCCACCTTGGTAGCATACTTTTGTTACGGCGAGCCTCCAGCTCTTCTCTTCATTCTCATTTCTAGCTTGAAGGGTCATAACTCCGTTTTTAGGATTCTTAGCTTGAAAATTGTCAGGTCCATCGACGTGAAATGTTTGATTCTTCATATCCTTATCAGCGGATGCTTTTTCATCCTCCATATGTGTATTCTTGCTACAACTCCCAAATTGACCATTAGAAACTCCTATGGGATTCTAAGAACCAACAGAACTGTGGGATAAGCTATATTGCTTGTTTCTTACTTTGACTTGCTTCTCCACCTTGGTAGCATACTTTAACTACTTTAAGACTTCAACACTTCTATTCACTATCATTTCTATCTTGAAGGGTCATAACTCCGTTTTTAGGATTCTTAGCTTGAAAATTGTCAAATCCTTGGAAATGAAAGCTTTGATTCTTCGTATTCATATCAGTGGATGTTGTTTCAGCCTCCATATGTGTCTTCTTGCTACAACTCCCAAATTCACCATTAGAAACTCCTATGAGATTCAAATAACTAACAGAACTGTGGGATAAGCTATATTGCTTGTTTCTTACTTTGACTTGCTTCCCCACCTTGGTAGCATACTTTAACTACTTTAAGACTTCAACACTTCTATTCACTATCATTTCTATCTTGAAGGGTCATAACTCCATTTTTTGGGATTCTCAGCTTGAAAATGGTCAAATCCTTGGAAATGAAAGCTTTGATTCTTCATATTCATATCAGTGGATGTTGTTTCATCCTCCATATGTGTCTTCTTGCTACAACTCCCAAATTCACCATTAGAAACTCCTATGAGATTCAAATAACTAACAGAACTGTGGGATAAGCTATATTGCTTGTTTCTTACTTTGACTTGCTTCTCCACCTTGGTAGCATACTTTAACTACTTTAAGACTTCAACACTTCTATTCACTATCATTTCTATCTTGAAGGGTCGTAACTCCAGTTTTAGGACTATGAGCTTGAAAATGGAAAAATCCTTGGAAATGAAAGCTTTGATTCTTCATATTCATATCAGTGGATGTTGTTTCATCCTCCATATGTGTATTCTTGCTACAACTCCCAAATTCACCATTAGAACCTCCTATGAGATTCAAATAACTAACAGACCTGTGGGATAAGCTATATTGCTTGTTTCTTACTTTGACTTGCTTCTCCACCTTGGTAGCATACTTTACCTACTTTAAGACTTCAACACTTCTATTCACTATCATTTCTATCTTGAAGGGTCATCACTCCGTTTTTAGGATTCTTAGCTTAAAAATTGTCAAATCCTGAAACTACACATATTGATTCTTCATATTCATATCAGTGGATGTTGTTTCAGCCTCCATATGTGTCTTCTTGCTACAACTCCCAAATTCACCATTAGAAACTCCTATGAGATTCAAATAACTAACAGAACTGTGGGATAAGCTATATTGCTTGTTTCTTACTTTGACTTGCTTCTCCACCTTGGTAGCATACTTTAACTACTTTAAGACTTCAACACTTCTATTCACTATCATTTCTATCTTGAAGGGTCATAACTCCGTTTTTAGGATTCTTAGCTTGAAAATTGTCAAATCCTTGGAAATGAAAGCTTTGATTCTTCATATTCATATCAGTGGATGTTGTTTCATCCTCCATATGTGTATTCTTGCTACAACTCCCAAATTCACCATTAGAAACTCCTATGAGATTCAAATAACTAACAGAACTGTGGGATAAGCCATATTACTTTTTTCTTACTTTGACTTGCTTCTCCACCTTGGTAGCATACATTAATTACTTAAAGACTTCAACACTTCTATTCACTATCATTTCTATCTTGAAGGGTCATAACTTTGTTTTAGGATTCTTAGCTTGAAAATTGTCAAATCCTTGGAAATGAAAGCTTTGATTCTTCATATTCATATCAGTGAATGTTGTTTCATCCTCCATATGTCTCTTCTTGCTACAACTCCCAAATTCACCATTAGAAACTCCTATGAGATTCAAATAACTAAAGAACTGTGGGATAAGCTATATTGCTTGTTTCTTACTTTGACTTGCTTCTCCACCTTGGTAGCATACTTAACTACTTTAAGACTTCAACACTTCTATTCACTATCATTTCTATCTTGAAGGGTCATAACTCCGTTTTTATGATTCTTCGCTTGAAAATTGTCAAATCCTTGCATATGAAAGCTTTGATTCTTCATATTCATATCAGTGGGTGTTGTCTCCCCCTCCATACGTGTCTTCTTCCCACAACTCCCAACTTCCCCATTAGAAACTCCTATGAGATTCAAATAACTAACAGAACTGTGGGATAAGCTATATTGCTTGTTTCTTACTTTGACTTGCTTCTCCACCTTGGTAGCATACTTTAATTACTTTAAGACTTCAACACTTCTATTCACTATCATTTCTATCTTGAAGGGTCATAACTCCGTTTTTAGGATTCTGAGCTTGAAAATTGTCAAATCCTTGGAAAAAAGCTTTGATTCTTCATATTCATATCAGTGGATGTTTTTTCATCCTCCATATGTGTCTTCTTGCTACAACTCCCAAATTCACCATTAGAAACTCCTATGAGATTCAAATAACTAACAGAACTGTGGGATAAGCTATATTGCTTGTTTCTTACTTTGACTTGCTTCTCCACCTTGGTAGCATACTTTAACTACTTTAAGACTTCAACACTTCTATTCACTATCATTTCTATCTTGAAGGGTCATAACTCCGTTTTAGGATTCTTAGCTTGAAAATTGTCAAATCCTTGGAAATAAGCTTTGATTCTTCATATTCATATCAGTGGATGTTGGTTCATCCTACAAATGTGTGTTCTTGCTACAACTCCCAAATTCACCATTAGAAACTCCTATGAGATTCAAATAACTAACAGAACTGTGGGATAAGCTATATTGCTTGTTTCTTACTTTGACTTGCTTCTCCACCTTGGTAGCATACTTTAACTCTTTTGGTTACAGTTCAACACTTCTATTCACTATCATTTCTATCTTGAAGGGTCATAACTCCGTTTTTAGGATTCTCAGCTTGAAAATGGTCAAATCCTTGGGAATGAAAGCTTTGATTCTTCATATTTATATCAGTGGATGTTGTTTCAGCCTCCATATGTGTCTTCTTGCTACAACTCCCAAATTCACCATTAGAAACTCCTATGAGATTCAAATAACTAACAGAACTGTGGGATAAGCTATATTGCTTTTTCTTACTTTGACTTGCTTCTCCACCTTGGTAGCATACTTTAACTACTTTAAGACTTCAACACTTCTATTCACTATCATCTCTATCTTGAAGGGTCATAACTCCGTTTTTAGGATTCTTAGCTTGAAAATGGTCAAATCCTTGGAAATGAAAGCTTTGATTCTTCATATTCATATCAGTGGATGTTGTTTCATCCTCCATATGTCTCTTCTTGCTACAACTCCCAAATTCACCATTAGAAACTCCTATGAGATTCAAATAACTAACAGAACTGTGGGATAAGCTATATTGCTTGTTTCTTACTTTGACTTGCTTCTCCACCTTGGTAGCATACTTTAACTACTTTAAGACTTCAACACTTCTATTCACTATCATTTCTATCTTGAAGGGTCATAACTCTCATTTTAGGATTCTTAGCTTGAAATTTGTCAAATCCTTTTTGATTCTTCATATTCATATCAGTGGATGTTGTTTCATCCTCCATATGTCTCTTCTTGCTACAACTCCCAAATTCACCATTAGAAACTCCTATGAGATTCTAATAACTAACAGAACTGTGGGATAAGCTATATTGCTTGTTTCTTACTTTGACTTGCTTCTCCACCTTGGTAGCATACTTCAACTACTTTAAGACTTCAACACTTCTATTCACTATCATTTCTATCTTGAAGGGTCATAACTCCGTTTTTAGGATTCTTAGCTTGAAAATTGTCAAATCCTTGGAAATGAAAGCTTTGATTCTTCATATTCATATCAGTGGATGTTGTTTCATCCTCCATATGTGTCTTCTTGCTACAACTCCCAAATTCACCATTAGAAACTCCTATGAGATTCAAATAACTAACAGAACTGTGGGATAAGCTATATTGCTTGTTTCTTACTTTGACTTGCTTCTCCACCTTGGTAGCATACTTTATTTACTTTAAGACTTCAACACTTCTATTCACTATCATTTCTATCTTGAAGGGTCATAACTCTGTTTTTAGGATTCTCAGCTTGAAAATGGTCAAATCCTTGGAAATGAAAGCTTTGATTCTTCATATTCATATCAGTGGATGTTGTTTCAGCCTCCATATGTGTCTTCTTGCTACAACTCCCAAATTCACCATTAGAAACTCCTATGAGATTCTAATAACTAAGAAGCTGTGGGATAAGCTATATTGCTTGTTTCTTTCTTTGACTTGCTTCTCCAACTTGGTAGCATCCTTTACCTTTGTCAAGACTTCAACACTTCTATTCACTATCATTTCTATCTTGAAGGGTCATAACTCCGTTTTTAGGATTCTTAGCTTGAAAATTGTCAAATCCTTGGAAATGAAAGCTTTGATTCTTCATATTCTTATCAGTGGATGGTGTTTCATCCTCCATATGTGTCTTCTTGCTTTACATCTCCCAAATTCACCATTAGAAACTCCTATGAGATTCAAATAACTTAAAGAGCTGTGGGATAAGCTATATTGCTTGTTTCTTACTTTGACTTGCTTCTCCACCTTGGTAGCATACTTCAACTACTTTAAGACTTCAACACTTCTATTCACTATCATTTCTATCTTGAAGGGTCATAACTCCGTTTTTAGGATTCTTAGCTTGAAAATTGTCAAATCCTTGGAAATAAGTGATTCTTCATATTCATATCAATGGATGTTGTTTCATCCTCCATATGTGTCTTCTTGCTACAACTCCCAAATTCACCGTTAGAAACTCCTATGAGATTCTAATAAGTTACAGAACTGTGGGATAAGCTATATTGCTTGTTTCTTACTTTGACTTGCTTCTCCACCTTGGTAGCATACTTCAACTACTTTAAGACTTCAACACTTCTATTCACTATCATTTCTATCTTGAAGGGTCATAACTCCGTTTTTAGGATTCTTAGCTTGAAAATTGTCAAATCCTTGGAAATGAAAGCTTTGATTCTTCATATTCATATCAGTGGATGTTGTTTCATCCTCCATATGTGTCTTCTTGCTACAACTCCCAAATTCACCATTAGAAACTCCTATGAGCTTCAAATAACTAACAGAACTGTGGGATAAGCTATATTGCTTGTTTCTTACTTTGACTTGCTTCTCCACCTTGGTAGCATACCCTAATTACTTTAAGACTTGCAACACCTATTCACTTATCATTTCTATCTTGAAGGGTCATAACTCCGTTTTTAGGATTCTTAGCTTGAAAATTGTCAAATCCTTGGAAATAGCTTTGATTCTTCATATTCATATCAGTGGATGTTGTTTCATCCTCCATATGTGTCTTCTTGCTACAACTCCCAAAGCCTCCATTATAGACTCCTATGAGATTCTAATAACTAAGAAGTGTGGGATAAGCTATATTGCTTGTTTCTTACTTTGACTTGCTTCTCCCCCTTGGTAGCATACTTTAACTACTTTAAGACTTCAACACTTCTATTCACTATCATTTCTATCTTGAAGGGTCATAACTCTGTTTTTAGGATTCTTAGCTTGAAAATTGTCAAATCCTTGGAAATGAAAGCTTTGATTCTTCATATTCATATCGGTGGATGTTGTTTCATCCTCCATATGTCTCTTCTTGCTACAACTCCCACATTCACCATTAGTAACTCTATGAGATTCAAATAACTAACAAGAACTGTGGGATAAGCTATATTGCTTGTTTCTTACTTTGACTTGCTTCTCCACCTTGGTAGCATACTTTAATTACTTTAAGACTTCACTTCTATTCACTTATCATTTCTATCTTGAAGGGTCATAACTCCGTTTTAGGATTCTTAGCTTGAAAATTGTCAAATCCTTGGAAATAGCTTTGATTCTTCATATTCTTATCAGTGGATGTTGTTTCATCCTCCATATGTGTCTTCTTCTTGCTACAACTCCCAAATTCACCATTAGAAACTCCTATGAGATTCAAATAACTATGAAGCTGTGGGATAAGCTATATTGCTTGTTTCTTACTTTGACTTGCTTCTCCACCTTGGTAGCATACATTAATTACTTAAAGACTTCAACACTTCTATTCACTATCATTTCTATCTTGAAGGGTCATAACTCCGTTTTTAGGATTCTTGGCTTGAAAATTGTCAAATCCTTGGAAATGAAAGCTTTGATTCTTCATATTCATATCAGTGGATGTTGTTTCATCCTCCATATGTCTCTTCTTGCTACAACTCCCAAATTCACCATTAGAAACTCTTATGAGATTCTAATAACTAACAGAACTTTGCGATAAGCCAGATGGCTTTTGCTTACGTGGACTTGCTTCTCCACCTTGGTAGCATACTTTAACTACTTTAAGACTTCAACACTTCTGTGCACTATCATTTCTATCTTGAAGGGTCATAACTTCCGTTTTTTGGATTCTTAGCTTAAAAATTGTCAAATCCTTGGAAATGAAAGCTTTGATTCTTCATATTCATATCAGTGGATGTTGTTTCATCCTCCATATGTCTCTTCTTGCTACAACTCCCAAATTCACCATTAGAAACTCCTATGAGATTCAAATAACTAACAGAACTGTGGGATAAGCTATATTACTTTTTTCTTACTTTGACTTGCTTCTCCACCTTGGTAGCATACTTCAACTACTTTAAGACTTCAACACTTCTACTCACTATCATTTCTATCTTGAAGGGTCATAAATCCGTTTTTAGGATTCTTAGCTTGAAAATTGTCAAATCCTTGGAAATAGCTTTGATTCTTCATATTCATATCAGTGGATGTTGTTTCATCCTCCATATGTGTTTCTTGCTACATTCCCAAATTCTAACTAGGACACAACAAACTGACTCACATTCATATCGTGGATGTTGTTTCATCCTCCATATGTATCTTCTTTCTCGTTTCCCAAATTCACCATTAGAAACTCCTATGAGATTCAAATAACTAACAGGAACTGTGGGCTAAGCTATATTGCTTGTTTCTTACTTTGACTTGCTTCTCCACCTTGGTAGCATACTTTAACTACTTTAAAGACTTCAACACTTCTATTCACTATCATTTCTATCTTGAAGGGTCATAACTCCGTTTTTAGGATTCTTAGCTTGAAAATTGTCAAATCCTTGGAAATAGCTTTGATTCTTCATATGCATATCAGTGGATGTTGTTTCATCCTCCATATGTGTCTTCTTGCTACAACTCCCAAATTCACTATTAGAAACTCCTGTGAGATTCTAATAACTAACAGAACTGTGGGATAAGCTATATTTGCTTCTTTTTTGTTATTTGCTTCTCCACCTTGGTAGCGTGCTTTAACTTCTTTAAGCCTTCAACACTTCTATTCACTATCATTTCTATCTTGAAGGGTCATAACTTTGTTTTAGGATTCTTAGCTTGAAAATTGTCAAATCCTTGGAAATGAAAGCTTTGATTCTTCATATTCTTATCAGTGGATGGTGTTTCATCCTCCATATGTGTCTTCTTGCTACGTTTCCCAAATTCACCGTTAGAAACTCCTATGAGACCCTAATAACTATATGAACTGTGGGATAAGCTATATTGCTTGTTTCTTACTTTGACTTGCTTCTCCACCTTGGTAGCATACTTTAACTACTTTAAGACTTCAACACTTCTATTCACTATCATTTCTATCTTGAAGGGTCATAACTCTGTTTTTAGGATTCTTAGCTTGAAAATTGTCAAATCCTTGTTAATAAAGCCATTGATTCTTCATATTCATATCGGTGGATGTTGTTTCATCCTCCATATGTGTCTTCTTGCTACAACTCCCAAATTCACCATTAGAAACTCCTATGAGATTCTAATAACTAACAGAACTGTGGGATAAGCTATTTAGCTTGTTTCTTACTTTGACTTGCTTCCCACCTTGGTAGCATACTTTAACTTCTTTAAAACTTGACACTTACATTCACTATCATTTCTATCTTGAAGGGTCATAACTTTCCGTTTTTAAGGATTCTTAGCTTAAAATTGTCAAATCCTTGGAAATAAGCTTTGATTCTTCATATTCATATCGGTGGATGTTGTTTCATCCTCCTATGTGTATTCTTGCTACAACTCCCAAATTCACCATTAGAAGCTCCTATGAGATTCAAATAACTAACAGAACTGTGAGATAAGCTATATTGCTTGTTTCTTACTTTGACTTGCTTCTCCACCTTGGTAGCGTACTTTAATTACTTTAAGACTTCAACACTTCATTCACTATCATTTCTATCTTGAAGGGTCATAACTCCGTTTTTAGGATTCTTAGCTTGAAAATTGTCAAATCCTTGGAAATAAAGCTTTGATTCTTCATATTCTTATCGGTGGATGTTGTTTCATCCTCCATATGTGTCTTCTTTGCTACAACTCCCAAATTCACCATTAGAAACTCCTATGAGATTCAAATAACTATAGACTGTGGGATAAGCTATATTGCTTGTTTCTTACTTTGACTTGCTTCTCCACCTTGGTAGCATACTTACTACTTTAAGACTTCAACACTTCTATTCACTTATCATTTTCTATCTTGAAGGGTCCTTAACTCCGTTTTAGGATTCTTAGCTTGAAAATTGTCAAATCCTTGGAAATAGCTTTGATTCTTCATATTCTTATCGGTGGATGTTGTTTCATCCTCCATATGTGTATTCTTGCTACAACTCCCAAATTCACCATTAGAAACTCCTATGAGATTCAAATAACTAACAGAACTTTGGGATAAGCTATATTGCTTGTTTCTTACTTTGACTTGCTCCCTTGGTAGCATCCTTTAACTACTTTAAGACTTCAACACTTCTATTCACTATCATTTCTATCTTGAAGGGTCATAACTCCGTTTT